>OZ014456.1:3855046-4289407 GCA_963966035.1 Acleris laterana | reverse complement strand
GGATATACTTAAGCTAAAAACTTACTATTTGTGTTAGTGCCTTAAATTCTAATTTATTTATTGATCTACATTATAGGTACCTATATTTTTGACTACACCTCATACATTTTACACGCTATATTATTTATTTTCTCTATTCTCGAGTTCGCTTTCAGCTATGTAGTAGGTGAACAGCAGGGTGTAGCTGAAAACCAGCGCTGCAGCACAGTCATGCTCAGCTGAGTCTTTTCTCACACCGCGTAACGTCTCTAAATTCGCTACTTGTATGTAAATATCTTTATAAGTATTCTATTCTTTCACCTTTTAGTTTCTACTGTCAAAATGTTTGATTATGCTTGTTATGTTGAGTGTGTTTTAGTCAAATAAATATTGTGAGTTTGACTTTGAATTTGCGTTATAAGATAGCAAATGGTTCTAAAAGTAGCTTGGGCTTGAGATAAGCGCAAATAGCTACATATATAGGTATATCTATTGAACAGTATTTGTTTCTAATTTGTGTAAATAGCAAAATAAGCAGGTGCTCGTTCAAATCCCTATTCTTTTAAAACCTTTTGTATTTCAGGCAAATTCAAATGTTAATTAATCACAATAAACCGTTCGACTAGGTAGCCGGCTAGTTTTCCAACCCACACCCGACTTCATCATACTTCATTGTAATGCATCGAACTAATACGTGCTTCGAAACTAACCGCTTCGCAGCCGGGACTGACCTGGGGCGAGGTGCGCGCAGACCTCCTCGCACTCCTGGAACGAGGAGAACCGGTTGGCGCCGCCGCCGCAGCCCCCGTACGTGAAGCTCTTGCAGCGCAGCTCCTGCATGTCCCAGTAGAACTTGTTGGCCGGGCGGTCGCGGCACGGGCCCGGGTCCAGCGGCATGCGGCATACGTCTGCAACATTCACCAACTTATACACACAAATCTAAACTTTCTGTTCCCTTTGGGTAGAACCTCGGGAGGTAAACACCGCACACACGCACTATATAATTCAGAGGGCCCAGACAAGATGCACTACGCTAGCTAGCGTTTCTCTTCGTTTAGTTTTTAATCCAATCGCATCACTGGTAGAGTGGTACTTAGATGACGTGATACGAAAAGTCACGTGATGTGCCAGTGACGCGATTGGTTTAAAAACTAAACGAATAGAAACGATAGTTAGCGTCATGCATCTTGTCTGGTCCCTCAGAACAGTCATGATTTCGAACTGAGTAATAATAATCCGAATTTTCATACTTCCGAATGCAATATTTTGTTAGAAGACTTTATTTTTAGATATCGCTTAAAAATAAATGTAAACAAACTTACGTAGGTACGTACAGTGAGCAGCAGAAGTAGCTACGCAACCGAAGAAGTCAAAATGATCTGCACTCGAATCTACTTATTGTCAAGAGAATACGTCGTGTCGAGATCATTTTGAACATGTTATTCTGATTAGCTACTTTTGATGCTGACTGTACAGCAGTTCAATTATGATAAAAATGAAAAATGAACAAATCAATATTCGGAAAAATAAAATATAAAAATTCCGTATTTTAAGCTTACGGCCATCAATGCCATCATAACATCGTTCCCATGCTGTTCTGTTTTGAGCAAACTCCAAGACAGTTAAATAATACTCAGTAAAATGTCGTCAATCGTCATTGATAATGATAGTTCTGTACAGTTGCGTTCATAAATATGTGAACACTTTTGTACCTTATCACTTTAATCGCTGTTACAATTATTACATGGCAGCTTAAACATTATGTTAAATAGACAAGGTACTAAAGTGTACACATATTTATGAACTCGACTGTATCCTGAGCACGAACCGATTGAGTAACGTTAATGAATCATATTTACGTACTAAGGTTTCATAGCAAGGTTGATATTGACGTTGACTTTCGTATCGCCATCGAGTAGTAAAACTAATATATCTAGGGTACCTACCCGTTGCTTATCCTAAAGCTTTAACTTTAGGGAGTGGAGTTCTAGCTAGGATATTTGTAAAAGATGTTTTTGAATTAAGTATTATTATTATGTCACTGACAATTATTGTATGGAAACAAGAGTCTGTTTTAGGGATTCGTGCTATTGAACACGTTATCGAACAGTAAAGGCCATTCGATAACGTGAAGTATGATGACCGTAGAGCGAAGTCGTAAAATCTTTGTTTTTTTTATGGCATAGAGATGACAAACGAGCACACAGGCCACCTGATGGTAAGTGGAAACTGTAACCCATAGACATTCGCATTCACAAGACTGCAGAGCAATCCTAAGACTGCAAATGCGTTGCCAACCCTGAGGACTAAGATGGAATGCAATGCTAGTCATTTCACCGGCTGTCTTATCCCCAAACCGGAACACAACAATGTGAACACTGCTGTTTGGCGGTAGGTTAATGAATAAGACGGTGGCAGCGATCCGGACGGACCCTGCACAAGGTCCTAACTCCTACCACCCGCAAAACGAAACCCTAAAATTGAAGTTAAAAAGTTCTCACCATTAATAACCTTGAACCTGCCGCAGCGGCGCTCGCACTCCTCCTCGCTGCGCCAGCTGCCGGCGTAGCGGCAGGCGCCGATGGGCGCCGAAGCGCACGCGCCGCGCGCCGCGTCGTAGTAGAACGCCGGCGCCGGCGGGTTACACGGCTCCAGGGACTCCGGTACCTGGCACTCCTCATCCACCGACTGGGGGTCGACAGTTACAATCAGCAAAGCAATACGTCAGCTGGTTTCACCCTAAACTGCATTCGGTGACACATATGTCACAACACGCAACTATTCTAAACCTTAGTTGTGAAAAATAATTTAAAGGTAGCAACATGTATTATATATGTATACCTACTCATACTTATACTTTATTCAGTTTTTTTATAATGTCTCAGAAGTAAACCATAACTAAATAATCACATACCTACTTATTAATTAAATCATGCATTTTATGGTTAAGCGGGGGGGGGCGGGAAGCACTTTGTTTTATACTTTGTATTTTGAATGAGATTTCATGATCAAAGAATAATTAAGTGAGGTTTAGAATAAATGGATGAGATGTGATTTGAGATCATATGTCTATATGTAATTTTAAAATTCAAGTTAAGATCTAGGTAATACTAGGCCAAAACAATGTACAGATGTTGTGAATAATCATTTCCCATTGTATTTTGGCGGAAAAGTTCGTATTTGCTTTCTCGATTAGCTTCAAAAGCCAACTGAGAAAGCAAGATAAATACGAAGATTTCCGGCAAAAAACTATGGGAAAGGATTATTCACTACATCTGGAGAACCTTATTTTGTATGTGCAAGCATGTCATAGGGCAGGGTTAGGTAGGTACCTGAGCGGGGGGCGCCGGCGTTGCCAGCTCGGTGCTGGTCGTGGTCGCGGACGCAGGCGGCGCGGGCCTGTGTACGCAGAGCGCTTCACAATGCTCGCGGGAATTGAACCTGCGACAAACGTAGGGTCTGCTATAGCCATGCTGTTTTTGTTGTAATCATAATTACTAATACATACTGATTGGAATTCAAATGGGATTACATGTACATAAAATATAATGATAACAAACTGTTACCGGTTCTGGTTGCCGCCACAGCCGGTGTAGGCCAACGGCTTGCAGTCGTTGCGCTCCGGGTCGTGGTACCACATCTCGTAGAAGTCGATGCAGTTGCCGCGGTCGGGCGGCTGCTCGCACGGATCTGGGGAACGGGGCGGTTAGATTCCGAGGGCTCAGCGGTCAAGGCATGGTATTTGTGTGTAGTCAATTCATATATTTAACTGACTAAATAAAAATAGACTGACCGAAGCATGAGAGAACTTACAAATTTACTTAAAACTACACTAATCTAACAAACTGCTATCAGTGGGCATACACATTTCAATTTACTGTCAAGACGGTAAAATTTGGCCGCAAGCTTTGACTCTTTTTGTACCACTAACAATTACCGTACCTACCGATACGATTGTTCGGCTTGTACAGTATGGTGCATAACAGTGCATTTTCGAGTTTTTTCGGTTAAACATACTGTTTTTTTTTTCAGGTGTGCCATTTAAAGGTGTGCGTCGGCGGCCTTGTGCAAGGTATCAAGTACAAGTGCAAGTTCGATACTCAGTGGCTGCTTTGTGCTAATGACCTATTTAACATAGGTACACCACCAGAGAGCCTTACGCAACTGAATGCTCCAAATAAGTTAGTCATTAAAACATGTCAGCATTGTATTTGAGTAGCGGACACAGTTTATGTGAGAAAACGTATCGAAACTCATTTTATTTGCTTGTCTTGCACCAACATTATTTATTTTCCCCTATTCTAAAGGGTAAAACTTTATTGCCTTTAGCATTTGTACTCGGTCGCCATTACTAAGAACCAGTAACTATCAGAGCTATCGTAATGATCACAATAAGACAGGGGTCTTCAAACTTTTTGACTCAAGGGCCACACTGCACTTAACATAAATTCGTGCGGGCCAAGACTTTGTTTCAATGGTTGATCATTAGTAAGTATTGCCCGGTAATACATTAGTATTAGTTAAGTAGTGTTAGTGTTCAGGGGGTACCTAGATAACGCATAAGGAATGGACTTAGTGTTGATTATGTTCATGAGTGGCTATGATTATGGTCAATTACCATGAGGGGCGGGTTTTATAATACTAATTACTAGTTATTTGTAGCTTTATAAAATCGAGCCACCAGTGTGCAAAGCGTACAGACCGCACGCTAATCCTGTCCTGTCAAAACATGGCTGAGAAACATGCATTATTTAATTTTAACTTCATATTCGGTGTCCACTTATGTACAGTTCGCTGCCTTAGCTGATGGTCTTACCCCATAGAACAGAGGCCAAGGGCCGCTAAAAATCCTACTAATTAAAAATTCCCCAGGGAATAAGAATGACGAAATCTACGCGGAAGAAGTCGTGGGCAGAAGTTTGTATAATATAAGTTAGGATCAAAAAGCACCTTTGACGGGCCTGCAGACGTCCTCGCATTCGTCGATGGTGGAGAATCGGTTGGGGCCGCCGTGGCAGCCGCCGTAGGTGAACGGTGCGCAGGCGCGAGTGTCTTGGTCGTAGTAGAACTTAGGCTGGTTCTCCGAGCAGGAGCCCGGGTTCAGCGGTTGACGACACACATCTGCAACGATCGGAATAAATGCCACTGAGACTGTTCAGAAGGATACTCGTGAGACTTGCTGTAAAGCTGTAAAATTTTGAATTTTACTGATCCTTGTTTGATATTTCTGGTGTTTAATAAAGAGTTGACCTACTTGAGCATTTTTTTACTTATTTATTTTAAGACTGCACCGAGCAAACGTCGAGCGTCCAGTGGCGCCCTCATTACTATTATTGTGTTTTCTAATTCACTAAAGAATTTCCTTGCAATCAGACGATACCTTTTTTTAGCGCAAGTAAAAACACAAGTTATGGGATACGTAACAAACTTTAATAACAATTACCCTTTGAGTATTCAGCTTAACGGGAACAGGTGGCCACTTTTTTCCGAAGTTGATAACTCGAAGGTCAATGGTTATTAAACTATGTGATGTGTTCTATAAGTTGTGTTTTCATTTGTAGTACAAAAACATACCGTCCAATTTTAGAAAATACTTTAGTTTATTACAAAACACAGTAAGGAGGGCGCCACTGTACATCCGGCGTACGTTCGGCGGAGTCTTGAGTAAGTATTTAAAGAAAAGCTCAAACGTAATTAAATAAGGTGTTCAAATATTTTAACGGTTTATTACAAATTAGGGTGTCAAGTGTTTTCTAAGCGCCAAGACTGATATCCGCAATGAACATAACCATTATATAATTGTTTTCATGCTTCTGGTATTCTGATACCGATAATAAAATCAATATTAGCGGTTTATAATTAGTACGCGAGTAGAAAAATACTTAAATAAACGTATAGGGTAAACCACCAGTACTCGACCTTATACGAGTGCAAACTACAGGCAGAGGCCGACTATAGGTCTCTGACTGACCACTGGTGACTTTACCCTATTATTCTTTTACATGGTTTTATTCAACCCGTACAAAGTCTGAACTGTATTCAAGACATTTGTATAGCCTTGGTATATGTAAATAAATAAAACAATAAATAAAGTCAGTGATAGCAATACCACGTAACGAACAAGTGAAATAAAATGCAAAATACACCAAAGCAAGTAATTCAGTAGGGTTCATTTTGCAACTTATTGAAGTTGTTGGATGAAATCATCGCGAGCGCATACTGCCTCTCTGCTTTGGTCGTTATTGCTTAATAATATATTACTCACCGATTCCTACGAATTCGCCGCATTTCCTTTCGCAGGCCTCTGGCGAGGGGAACACCCCCCACGCGTCGCACCCCGCCTCACCAGGCGCGTCGGCGGCGGGTGCGCTGTACACTGTGCACCGACGGGTCTCCGGGTCCAAGTACCACGCGAGTCCCACCCCCCGGCACCGCTCCAGGCCATACACTTGGCATTCAGAAGGTATCTGTGCATAGTAAGGAAAAAAATTGTACGATAAGCATCGAACGTACAGGTAAAATGTTGGTTTGGTAGATCAAACAATGGCGAAACAGTAGGTTGTTTAATGGAGTAGGAAAACGAGCACACACTTGGTGGTATTGGATATGTGATCCAAATACTTTTGCATCCTCAAGACTAAGGCAAATGCGCCTATCATGGATAGTGCTCCAGTCATGAACAATCCCAATCAAAATACTTACATAAGTATTATAGAACGCTACATACATACATTAAATCACGCCTGTTTCCCAGAGGGGTAGGCAGAGACCACTTCTTTCCACTTGCTACGATCTTGACAAATTTCTTTCGCTTCTTCCACATTCATACATCGAGTCATGCACGCACGTCGGTTTCGGGTACTTAAGATTCGGCCCTTTTCCAGTATTTCACCGATTTGACTCGAAAAAGTACGCCTAGGGCGGCCCCTTCCGACCCGTCCACTCACTATCGATGTGTATATCTCTTTCGTCAATCTTCTTTCATCCATCCTTTCCAAATGACCGAACGCTAATGCCTTAGATAAGATTATAATACTTCAGGCATACCTCTATTAGAATTAAATCTTTTGAAACTACTTTTTTGTCCATGATGGGTGCTTTTTTTTTTATGGCATAGAGAAGACAAACGAGCACACAGGCCACCTGATGATAAGTGGAAACTGTGACCCATAGACATTCGCATTCACAAGACTGCAATGCAATCCTAAGACTGCAAATGCGTTGCCAACCCTGAGGACTAAGATGGAATGCCTCTATGCTAGTCATTTCACCGGCTGTCTTATCCCCAAACCGGAACACAACAATGCGAACACTGCTATTTGGCGGTAGGTTAATGGATAAGATGGTGGTAGCGATCCGGACGGACCTTGCACAAGGTCCTACCACCCGCAAACCTACGTTACAATGGTAAAATTTGGCCGCATGCTTTGTTTTTGGAGCAGTACGAAAAGTTGTTAGGCTCATGTATGGTGCAAACCAGTGAATGATCATGTTTTTTCTTTGTTAGACTACTGCTTTTTTTCAGGTAATGGTTGCAATCGTCTCATGTGTGTGGAATAGATAGCCTACCGGTGAGACAGTGGTGGTGGTGAAGTCCGGGCGCGGTCCAGGCGCTGGCTCGGGCTCCGGGCTGGGCGCGGGGCCCGTCCGGCAGCGTCGCTCGCAAGCCTCGGCACTGTCAAAGCTGTAAGTCACAACAACCGGTTGTAACATATCTATTTATTTCAGGAAATCCAACTGTATAATTGTGACAATATGTAACAAGATTAGGTAACACAAAACCAATTAAAGGACTTCACATACCAGGTGTAACATGAGGAAACCGAATAATTTAAACAGCGTATTCCTGAGGTCGTAAGAAGCAAAAAATAATACATGAACCCAGGTCTAAATATGATTTTTATTTTTTTATCATAAGGGTTTTTTGTACTGGATATTTCATTACAACTCCAACTCCTGGATAAAAGATAAAATAATATTTCGACCAGGGTTCATATAACATTTTTTGCTTCTTACGACCTCAGGAATACGCTGTTAAAATTATTCGGTTTCCTCATGTCACACGCACCGTGTATATTGTCTGTGAGCAAAATTTAAATTTAGTATAAACTCCAAGGCAATCTTCTTTTTTTTTTTTACCTATTATGTATTATGTATTGTATCAAAGCCCTCAAGTTAAAAAGAAAAACCAGTTTCATCTCAATTAAACATAAAAAGAGAGAAAGGAATATAGAAAGAGGTTTACTTGTTTTTGTTGCCGTCGCACCCGCTGAAGGCGAACTGGCTGCAGCGGTCGGAGGCGGCGTCGTAGAACCAGCGCGGGAGCGAGGCGTCGCAGCCGCCGGTCTTCATCGGTAGCTGGCACGCGTCTGTGGAAACCGTATTGAAACTCACTCCCGACTTACTCAGGACCTTATCATAATTATCAGTGATCGGAATAGGTAGTGCAATTTCGTATAGATATAACTTGCAATCCCGGATTTTCACTTTGAAAAGTTTTAAAGTTTGTGTTTGGTTTAAAATAAATATCAGGGGACATTACACAAATTGACCTAGCCCCACAGTAAGCTCAAAAAAGTTATTTATTGTTAGTACAAAGTTGGTATTGACGAAATTATGTAGACACTTTAATTTTGACATTCTTGCAAACAAGAAACCTTTTTTTAATAATTATCTTATTATTTATAAAAATACGAATCCCGGAATCCCGGGTCTTATCCATATTATTTATAATGTTTGAGGTCATTCACCCGAAATTGCACTACCTACCTATTCCGATCACTGAATTAATTATACAACAAAACCTGACGAATTGAGAACCTTCTCCATTTTTCGAAGTCTGTTAAAAACATGGCGCTGCCTCTTTCGCTGCTTGCAATTTTGACATTTTAGAGAGAATTAAGTCGTTCTTTTTTTAAATTGTGTATGTCATCGTCACTAAGGAACAACTTAATAGTCATTCATTTACAAACTTGCTACAAAAATTTACCTACGACGAAACTGAGGAACTTTTAACAATTTTGAAATAAACGAATTAATTGTATACCTACACACCCTCTTCTCCAAACACACACACACACACACTCCTATTCACACACACTCGCACACATACTTTCATAAGAAGAAGTTCACAGTTACACACCTTCATTCAAACTTACACTTTTTTTTTTATAGTAAATAAGTAAATAAGAATATTTAGCTATGTTTATTTCTGGTTACTGTTTTTCTTTAGTGTATATAATAATTCTTAGTACTACATTTTTGGGGTTGAGCGCTGACTGCTGAAATACAGGTCCCCACCTAGTTTGGCAGCTGTGGCTAAATATTAACGAATGGTTTTCTGGCTAATGTAATTAATATACTTATAAGATACGTGTATTCTTATGGCAAATAAAGAATTATTATTATTATTATTATTATTATTATTCACTGACTCGGATTGTGGCCGTGTGTCCACAAGCTGGTGGTTTTAAGTGTTCATTGCTGTGTATAGTGGTTGAACTGGGCTTACCTTGCACAGAATGGCAGTAGTGAAGGCAGTACTCCCTGGACGGGAAGCTGTTCCGGTTGCCGGCGCACCCGCCGAAGCGGAAGGTCTCGCAGTCCCCTCGGCTCGAGGAGTACGCCCAGCGCGTCTCATTGCCAGAACACGGCCCTGATTCTTTCTCCAGGAAACAGTACTCTGCAAGCAAAGTTTCATTTTAAAACTAGCTTCTGCCAGCGACTTCATCAGCGCAGGTTTAGATTATCGTTGTTTTTTTGGAAATGTTATTTAAAGTTCATTCAAATCCGTCTAGCCATTGCAGCGTGTAGGAGTAACAAAGTAACACACACACACACAAACTTTTGGATTTATAATTTATAATATTAGTGGGATTCATTTTTTTGCCTTGGTAGGCATATCGTCCAGTTAGATGGTGATGATTTATTATCATTCCTGCGGGCCTATTATGATTTCTGAATATAATTTTATTACATTCGGTGTTATTCCTCTAAGCCTCCTAAAGAAATTTCAATGATGTGGCAGTTTCCCATCTCATAGAGTTCTGCCCGTTTCAGAAAATAGGGCGTATGTCTCACAGGAACCGCATATGTATAATATTAGTGACCTTATTTTAAAAAAAAGGGTTAAATTTACTTTGACTTGTACTTTGTACTATAAATCTTTTGTACGACGCCGCAAGGTCATTTTTAGATTAAGTTTTTTAGTATATTTTTACGTCATAAATTTAATTTTTTATTGAGTTTAGTTTTCATTTTCAGTTTTTTATTATTTACATACATATAGTCACGCCCGGATGATATATTGTTATGACGTGACTAAATATATCATCCCCGCGTGGTTGCCGGGTAAGAATAGTGCCACTCCATGTCCTCCCGTGGATGTCGTAAGAGACGACTAAGGGAATAAAGGCTGTGTGGTACTGTTAGGCGATGGGCTTGTAACTTGTCACTAATACACTGGTAAACATCTTAGCCTAATTGCACAAAATGTGGTTACAGAATTATTAACAAGTTTTTAGAGTTATTAGTAATTCTGTAGCTCTGCCTACCCCACTCTGGGAATAGAGGCGTGAGCTTATGTATGTATGTATGTATGTATATCATCAGGTACTCTTACCGAACTAGGTTTAGTGAAATGGGCTCTTACAATATGTAGGGTTCTTCCTAACTTCCTTCCACTTGATACAATTCTACATAAACTTCCCTCGCTTCTCCCACACTCTTGTCTCTTCATACTGGTGCGTTGTTTCTGATTGTGGATCGTTCCCCTTGGCCTTCCCCTTCCAACACTCCTACTTACTCTTGCCTATTTGATTATGTATTTTAGTATGTGTTGTTTTTATTGTGTAGCATATTATGTGATATCATTTGTCAAATAAAGATTTATTCACCAGGTCTAAATCTATTATCCTCCCTTGGTGCCGGTGTGGTTGTGGTGGTGGTGGAACTGGCGCCTGCGCAGCTGCTCTGGCACTCCTGCTCCGAAGCGAACTGGTTGCCGTTGCCGCCGCAGCCACCGTAGTAGAACTGCGCACATCTGATGACGAAACAATACAGCATGACTTAAACGTACCGGTGCCGTGAAGGGTTTTAACAACTTGACCGCCACCTACGAGTATAGATACTCTTAGTATTTGTTATACTACGAGTACTCGTAGCTTTACTCGTAGCTGGCAGTCAACGTGTTTTTTTTTTTTTTTCTTTAGTTTATTTAGGATAACAAACAGCCGTGTATAAAGTAATACATACAAATATTAATATGAATAAGGCCTAAAGTTCCATTATATTGCTAGGTTACAATTTAAGTTGTTAACCAGTTTTCTGGACATGCAAACAAAACAACCAAAACTAATTAGAAAACAGGAAATCACAAAGGTAGGTACTAATAATCTAAAAAAGCGATTGCCGAATCTTTAATTTTAAACACTGATAGACTAAAACCCTTGTTACCCGTGTTAAAACCCTTCACGGTACCGATGGTAATTTCATATAACATTATTTTTACGATATAAGATTCAGATTCTTCAACTAGTCATACATATTATACTTAGATAAAGACTTCGGCATATTTTCCGTCGGCGGGAAAAAAAAACGCGTTTATTTCTGGTAACAATCATATTTAAAATATGTGATATAATCGTACTTTGACATCGACTTTTACCCGTAATGCGGCATTTTACATAAGCTTGGAGGCCTAACGGCACGTTTGTATTGTTCGATTTGGCCGTATTGGTTTTGCGACCCGTATTCGATCACCGACCAGAATAAACGGCTTGTTCAAAGGCTATAATGTAGACATTGCAAAGTGCGTCTGCGACATTCGGTTTGATCGGTTTCGGCAACCGAACTGGCTTGATTACATGGGTCGGTAACCGAATACGGATTGCAGTCACAGGGACGTTTAAAAAAAAACCAAGAATCCTTCAACTTACCTCTCGACACTGAGATCGTAGTACCATTTCAATTCGTAGTTGGAGCAGTCACCGGTCACCGCTGGCAGTTCGCACAGCTGTTTATCTGCACAGAAGTATGTAAATAACATTATTTTTGATTAGATACCAACATAATAAACTCACGCCTTTATTCCCAGAGTGGGGTAGACAGAGCTACAGAATTTCCAACCACTAGACTCTTTAAACTAAATAAAAAAATAGACTTGGTAATAAATGCTATAAAGTAAAGGTGGTTTATTTGTTAAAGAAACCCTACAATTAGCTACTTTAAAAAAATGTATAATGTGGTTACAGGTGAATAATAAAACAAGATACAGAACAAGGTACAGTCAAGAGAAAATAAGGTGGCAAACAGAAGAAGCGAGCAGGAAAACATATTGATAATGCAAGTAGGTAAGTACCATATCCAAACCGGGTTATTTCTTCACAGCCAACCAGGCAATAAAATAATTTACATACCTTGAATGTACATTTGTGTATCCCTTACGTCGGAATAGTGGCTCGAATACTTATTGGTCGCTTGACTCATGATTATGAAACTTACCAAGGATAACTTTTACTTGCACAGCATTCCAGAAACTTTATGAGCAGCAGGCACTTACCGGACATGTCCCGGATCTTTTTGAGTCCAACACACTCATTTGACTCATTGTTCATCTAAAATTGTCACATACCCGACCATCAAACTTACCGTAAACTGTAGGACAAGCGGCAGCGCAACTCTGTTCGTCAGCGAATCGGTTAGCATTGCCTCCGCAACCGGTATGGTAGAAGGGCACGCATCTGCTCTCCGACGCGTTGAAGGACCAGACGGGTATCTTCTCGTCGCAGTTGCCAGGCTCTTGTGGCTGCGTGCATTCGGCTGGCCGTGCATAGACAGTTGTTAGTCAGAAGACTTCAGGGTTCACACCCGTCGTGACTCCTGGACACCTTGTATGCTTTCACGTGGCAGATAGTTTGGTTATCCAATTACTAAATACAGTTATAGTTTCATGTTTGAGCATACAAGGTGTTTTAGAAAGTGTTAACAGAAGAAGAAATTCTAGAAGTACCTACAGTAAGTAACTAACCATCACCACTACACTCTACGTTGGAAGTTATTTCCGAAACCAGCGTGCATATTTTAGGCAGAAAGGAAAATACTATTCTTAGATCTCATACGCAAATTTCATCCTAGTCCCAAATAAAAATTATATTTGTGTTAATTATAAGAAACAGCAAAGAAAACAAAAAAAACACTAATCAATAATAAAAACAGACGGGATCAAAAAGTCGGACCATACTTTTAACCTTACCTTACAAACGAAGAAGGTGAAAAAAGCTCCTTTGTGCGACAAAAAGTTTCCTTACAATTGTATGGCTAATTTCCGTCGCATAGCCGAAAAGTTTTTTTTGCATAAGTTAGCATGCCCAACTTTTTGACCCTACTCAAAACGCATTGCCTTAACAGAAAAATTATAATTATAGTTGGAGGGGACAAGGGTTTGTTAAATAGGGCTTACTCTGCAGCTCGCCGGGTGGTCGGCAGCGCAGCATGCAGGCGGCCTCGGAGGCGAACCGGTTGTCGCTGCCGCCGCAGCCGCCCCACTGGAACACCCGGCAGCGGCCCGCAGCCACGTCGTAGCCCCAGCGCTCGAAGTTGCCGCTGCACTCCCCACGTTCGATCGACTGCACGCATAGCTCTGAACACGGCACAAGTAATCATGTTAAACCGAGTACCTAACCTCCTTGTTGTTGTCCTAAACAAACTATTGTGTAGGACAAATCTTACGAGTCAATTCTTAATGCGGCTGAAATTTTGGCGGTCATCCACCAAGGAAAGAGCCACTAGGACTTTTTGAGGGAACCAAACCTCAACTAACAAGTAGATCGGAACCCTTTAAATTCTTTAGCAATTAAGAATAGGGGGAACCCTTGGATTAAATGAATGACCACAAAAGTAGCTAGGTGTCCTACTTTGACTATAATATTTACATACCAAGAAGGTTCGCCACTTTTGGACCTTAACAGCGTTGAAATAGAGTCGAAAAGTGACGAACTTTTTTTACCCTAACTGTACTAGCTGTGTTCTGCAAATTCTGTTACTCGACTATTGACTTTGACATTAACTTTACATTCTTTCACGGAAACGCGCTCCATTACTAAATTTTACGTACATTCGTGTAAGTAACTTCACATTAAGTCCACCACATATTATATGACTGGTTCCTCCAACCTTAAAAAAACTGACTTTGGAGAAGCACCCAAAACTGGTAGGGGGAATATGATCGTTGGGCTTGTCCGTACCTCTGTCGTGGTTGGGCTGGCACTGGGCCTCGCAGAGCTCGCGGGTCTCGAAGTTGTTGTAGTTGCCCAGGCAGCCGGTGTACATGAACTGGAGGCACTGCTCGTGATTCGCGTCGTAGTACCAGCGGGGATACGATCCCGGGCATTCACTACCAGCAACCTTCGGCAGGTGGCACAGATCTGGAACACGAAGACAATACTCCAACTTCCATCTGTTTCGATATATTGTTCTCTCCGACATTACTAATGTTGCCACACGTTCCGATTTTCAGGCGTCTTTGGACACATCCAGATTTACCTTGGAACGGGACGCCAATTGTCCCAATTTACAGCACAACGCTAAAGCGGTCATATTACTTCTACAAGTAATCTTACTTAGTGATCATCACATCATCATCATCGGGCTATATCATTCTACTAATGGACGTAAGGAATTTTACCATGTCCTCGGCCTGTCACATCAAACATCTACTAGCAGCGAGATGGAGTGGTGATTTGCAAAACGCTGCTGGCAGATGTTGATTCTACTTAGTAACTAGTAGTTGAAAATTATGAGTTTGTAAAGTTTTTAGTGACCTTTAGCAGGTGGGTGTACGCAGACATCCTCGCAGTCCGCCTTGCTGAGGAACCGGTTGCCGTTGCCGCCGGCGCCGAAGTAATAGAACGTGGAACAGCCTGCGTACTGCATGTCGTAATACCAGTACTTTGTGTAATTGACCCCGGGCTTACGTGTGCCTCGGTCCTTCGGCAGACTGCATGCGGCTGTAGGGAACAATTGGAGATCGAATAGTTCATCATTATACAGTCAATTAAGTACGTTCCCAAGGCGTCAAAAATATAGGTATACATGCCCCTTTACCACTGATCGTAAAATGTATACTTAAAGTGTAGATTAACAGTAAAATGTTACTTAATGTGGCAAAAACCATGTCTTGACCCAAATACAAATACAGCTACTCAATTAAGGCTGCGGCTCCACTGAGGCGGAGATGAGCGGAGCGGAGCGGAGCTGTGCCAATATTAACCAATAGAATCTAAACTAACGTGCGCAAGGCACGCTCGACGTGACCGCATGCGCCTTCTATTGGTTAATATTGGCACAGCTCCGCTCATCTCCGCCTCAGTGGAGCCGCACCCTAAAACACGAAGTCAACAGCAAAAAACGATGTAAAATAACAATACACTCGTATGTACCTTGTTGGTTAATTGGAATGTCAGGGCATCCCTCGAACTTGGTGCCCGTGGCCGCGGTCTGTCCATCAGGGCAGCAGCCGTACTGGCTGGCGGCGCAGTCGCAGCCAGCCCCGTCGGGGCCGGCGGCCGGCGTGACCCCGTCACCGCAGCACTTGTAGGCCGACTCGCGGCAGTGGCAGCCCTTCAGTCTGGGGCCCTTGACGACGGTGACGCCGTCAGGACAGCAACCGAACTGGTACGTGTGACAACTGCAGCCTTCCTTACCAGGACCGGTAGCTGCTGTGTGCCTGGTACATGGGAAACAAAACAAATGGATAAATACCTCTTAGTGGTGGGAGGACCTAGTGCAACGTCCGGAACGCTACCACCATCTTATCATTTAACCTACTACCGAGCAGCCTCCTATTTCACCATCTTGACAATGACATCAGGTGACAATTTCAGTATACATTGCAAAGCCAACACGCTGATACATCACTGGGTTTCATATCAGCTGCGCCATGTGCACTGAAATGTCACGTGTCACATGTCATTGTCTGGTTGGTGAAATAGAGGGTAGGAGTTTTCATGGTTTCCGGTGTGGTGACAAGACAGCTGGTGAAATTACTAGCATACAGGCATTCCATTTTTAGTCCTCAGGGTTAGCAATGCATTTGCGATCTAAAGATTGCAGTGCTAAGATTGTAGTCTTGAGAAGTCAAATGTCTATGGGTTACAAATCCCATTAACCATCAAGCCAGCCCTTTTGCCTTCTCGATACCATAAATAAAAACCTGCGGACATTTATAAAATATGTATGTATAACTACTCCTTAAATATGTAATAATATAAGGGTGTCCCTCGGAAGCCCTAATTAATAACGTTCAGAGAAATTTTACAAAAATACGTGCGCGGTTATGTTAGGGTTATATTATATTATAACAACACTTAAAAAACAAAATTCAGGCGGAAATCGCTTTAGGATAAACGAAAATTCGGACAAACGATGCATTAGGACAAATGACGATTAAGGATTCCAAGTCCCACATAGACCAGTGGGGTTATTACGACGTATCCGTGTAATTTTACGCTGAGAGAAAACGACAGAGTTATGTAACTGCTATAGCTGCGTCCTTTACGCTCACCGTAAAATGAATAGCAGCCCCCCTGTAATATAATACATAATCTAAGCTGAGTTCCATGCTCCCAGTGGCATGTTACCTGTCCTCGCAGCAGCCGAAATCTGAGTACTGGCAGCCACAGCCTTCCTTGTTGGCGCCGCGCGCGATGGTCACGTTGTCAGGACAGCACCCGAATTGAGTGCCTTGGCATTCGCATCCTATGA
This sequence comes from Acleris laterana, assembly GCA_963966035.1. Classification (NCBI taxonomy): domain Eukaryota; kingdom Metazoa; phylum Arthropoda; class Insecta; order Lepidoptera; family Tortricidae; genus Acleris; species Acleris laterana. The sequence continues at coordinate 4,272,667 of OZ014456.1, read as the reverse complement.
ATAACATTAAAAAAAAGACTTTAATTTATTTTTTGTGCAGGCTGTGACAATATTTTTAATAAGCAGTAAATAAACACAAATACCTTCCAGATGGAGATCATTACGGACAGAGGGCGCTACTAGCTTGATGAAAATTAGCTCCGTTAAAAATAATCGAATTAACAGATAAACTGCCACCATAATTATGTTACACTAATAACTAGTTTATGAACATACATGTTAACAACAAATGTGACAGAGTTACCTTCAAATAAATTCGAGCAAGTGAAGCCAGAAAAGTGATTTAAAATCTGGCAACAGTTTTGCAGTAGCCCAGAGGGCCCAGACAAGATGCATTACGCTAACTATCGTTTCTATTCGTTTCGTTTTTAAACCAATCGCATCACTGGTAGATCACGTGACTTTTCGTATCACGTCATCTACCAGTGATGCGATTGGTTTGAAAAACGAATCGAAGAGAAACGCTAGCTAGGTCTGGTCTACATTCACAGTCACCGCGACAGAGGCACTACAGACTGCGGCTTACCTTGCTGATTCGGTCCAGTGGCCGGCTTGTAGTTATCCGGGCAGCAGCCGTACGCGTGCAGCAGGCAGCAGCCCAGGCCGTTGGGACCGTGCGCCGGCGTCTTGCCGTCGGCGCAGCAGCCGTGCTCTTTGCAGTCCGCGCAGCCATGCGAATCAGGGCCAGTAGCTGCAGAAGAATGCATTTTAGCGTGAAGAGCGTTAAATGAACTTTTAACCCCTCGTACGCGGGAGCCGTTTCAGAATTTGACGGCTCAGTGCGGCGACACGATCACGTGACCGGTCACGTGACATCAAATCCACAGGAATGGCGGCCGTAATGAATATTTTTATGCCAGGAGGCATTTTTTTTAAATTTCTATACTTTATTGGCTTAACCTACACGCGATTTTAAACCTACGTTATTATGTAAGGAGATTCAAAATAAAATGCGGGTAGGCACACAGGGGATTGGAACGGATCCGTGCTTACGCAGTGCATGAACTGGCACGGATACGTGTCTAAGCATACGAGGGGTCTAGCCAAGTTGCGGTGAAAGGGATAGAGCTATAGGAGTCTTATATCTCTGTCCCTTTCACTCCCTGGAACTTGTCAGCATTAAACGGCCTAAGAGAAACCTCTAGGGCTTCTATTGTACTGGGTAGAAACCATGTTGCCTTGACATATATCTACCTTAACCGCCATTACTGTCAAGTATCGGCGATATGGTTTTTGTCAGCAGAATAGTGACCCAGTTTGGAACAATGGTTAACGAAACGCTACCAATAAACTAATTAAAAACCTATTAGAACCTTTCATGTAGGTAAAAGAGAAAGGTATAGCTTGGGCGATTATATTCAGTATGAATTTAAGGTTGACATTGAAAACTGAGCTTTGATTTTACTACGATAAATTTTTCAGCGTAGGTACGACTCGAAGCCCGCCGGGTGGCTATTATTTGGAATTTAACTTTAAAAAATGTATCGTACGAATAAATGAAATACCTTTAATATGTCTCACTTTGAGCCGATCCGGTGACAAAGCGGTTATACCTTTTTTTTGACGGACAGGAAATGACATTACGCATCCCCCCTGCTAATGGTGGGGGGTATGACGGACTCTCGACACAGTTGCGAGAGCTAAGGTGGAAGTATACCGTCTAAAACCTCTCCAGTGTTTTAGACGGAATGCTCCCACCTTCGAGCGGTTATACTTGCGCCTACCTTTTCACTGCAATTTTTACCTGGTGTAACATTATCGGGGCAGCAGGCATATTCGGTGGCGTTGCACGGGCAGTCCTGGGGGTTGGGGCCGGCAGCTTCCGTCGCGTTGTCATAGCAACAGCCGAACTCTGACGCGGCACAGCCCTCTTCTTCAACCACTTCAGGCGCTTCTATAAGACCACGTAAGTTACTAAATGCAACTAAACATCAATATGGATTTAAGGTATATGTATCTACCCATCATGGACAGTGCTCCAGTGATGAACAATAACAATTTTAACGGACAAAAAGGCACTTTTAATAGAATTAATTTTAATACAGGTAGGCCCGAAGTATTATATAATCTTATCTAATTGTAAGGCATTAGCATTCTTTAATATTACTTTTATTGGGATTGTTCATGACTGGAGCACTGTCCATGATGGGTGCATTTACCTTTCTACATCATCCTTATCAATCTCACTTATAATTTATAATCCTACTTAAAGTACTTAATATTATAAATGTGAAAGTTCGTGTGTTTGTTTGTTACTTCTTCATGATGCTGTGGCTGGATGGATTTGGATGAAATTTGGATTGGAGATAGCTTAAACGCCGGATTAACATAAAGGCTACTTTTAATTCCGGAAAATTCCAAAGTTCCTGGGAATAGGTTAAAAGAGACGGGCGGGGACGCATGCAAAAGCTAGTATTAGGGTAATAATAATAAGTGTGAAAGCAACTCTGTTTGTTTCACAGCTAAACTGCTGAACCGATTTGGATGAAATGAAGATATATTATTAGTGTATAGGTACCTAATTAAGTACCACTTTTCTGTTAAGTTTGTGTAGTGATCAACAAGCTGGACCGAAGATTCCGCAGTCAAACTGTACAATCAGTTTTGTGGAACAATGCATAATATGTAAACTTTGTGTGTTGTTATATTAATAAGTACAAAAAAAAGGTTACACCCCGGAAAAGGACATGGGGGGACAGTTTCTGAAGGAATAGCGGTAAATGACTTTTACGTGGACGAAGTTGCGGGCAACGGCTAGTGTTTATGGGTACCTATTATTTTATTGAATCATCTTTCAACGAACGTGTCAGTACGCAGAATTTTCATTTCATCGAAAGGCATTTCGATTCTTCATCGAATTTATTTTCATCAACAGTGAAAATAAATTCGATGAAGTGAAATTCGATAAAATTATGGGTTACCAGAGGGCCTTGCCCGATGACAAGCGTTTCTATTCGTTTTGATTTTAAACCAATCGCGTCACTGGTAGATCACGTGACTTTTCGTATCACGTCATCAACTAGTGAGTGACGTGATTGGTATATTTATAGGTATATGTATAGATATTTATGTCTAAAGACCTAGATGCCCTACTTTGAAAATCGAAGTTCGTAGTTACGTTAGCTCCCTTTCTCTCGATTAAGCTCGAATGATGAGTGACAGGGAAGGAGCCAACTTCGAACTTCGATGATCATGGTAGGCCTCAGTTTACCTGTGGTTGTGGTCGTTTCGGGACATCCTTGCTTGTCGGGGCCGGTGGCTGCCGTCTCATCGTCCTTGCAGCAGCCGTAACTGCAGTAAACAATTGGATTATTAAACCACTGACAAAAGTGACGTGTTATGAGTTTAACGTGTGTATCTACTTATCTGTGGCATCGTAAGCGTCCTAATAGACATCGATTTAGACGTGTTTTTAAAAGAACGCCTGTGCAAGCGGGATGATTTTAGCCAGGTTTTATGTAAATCGGGTCGTTTAGGAGTTCTCAGCTGTGAAAGGGGTCGCCGCTAGGGGGCTTATCTTTTTAATAGTTATCTGGTATCAAGGATATCGCAGATATCACGGTTGTTCTTTACTTTTTGTAGTATGTAGGTAAACAAAGAGGTCTTGTTTGAAAGTATTTCTTTCACTTATGAAACAATTGTCTTTGTGTAATCAAATCTTAACCTACTTATAATTCATCAAATTGATTTCCTTATATGGTACCATCGCTTATTAATCTTATTATTGTACACGTATTGTACTTAACTTTTTAATTTTGATTAAGTTACTGTATTGATTAAAAAGAGTTACAGATGTAGTGAATAATCCATTCCCATCGTTTTTTGTCGGATTAGTTCGTATTTATACATATAGCTTTCTCAATTAGCTTCAGTACCCATCAATAAGCCAACTGAGAAAGCAAGATAAATACGAAGTTATCCGACCAAAAACGATGGGAAAGGATTATTCACTACATCTGTACATAGCTATGGAAGACCTTTTAACTCTATTTACCGTCTACATAAACGGTACTGACACGGTTTCATGTTGCGATGAAATGTCACAAATGAATGTGGACCCACCTTTACACATATATATGGAAGACATATTAACTCTATTAAGGGCCACTTGCACCAAAAACTTAACACTGGGTTTAGATATAACTCGAGTTAAAATGACAGTTTTCATACCTATGAATCTGACGTTTACTAACTCGAGTTAGTGTCTTAAATGTCTTAATCTTTGGAGCAAGTGAACCTAAGGCCCGTATTAATAAACTAATCTCAACTCTAATGCTCGTCTCGAGATGCGTCAAAGATGACAGTGTTCTATGGTTTGACGTTTACTTTGACGTATCTTGTGATGGGCGTCTCAGCCAAGATGAGTTTATTAATAGGGGCCTAAGAGAGCGTCTGAGCTGGTGACTCACTCGGCGGTCCGGCAGGCGGGCGGTGGCGGCGGGCAGCCCTCCTGGTCGTTGCCCTCGGCCGGCGTGCTGTTGTCGGAGCGGCAGCACCCGAAGAGCGTCAGTTCGCAGTGCGCGGGCGGGCAGCCCTTGCCCCGCGCGCGGCTGGCCGGTGACACGCCGTCGGGGCAGCACCCGAACCGTGTCTCTTTGCAGGTCCTTGGCGTGGGACAACCTATAAAATAATCAATCTCAATACCGCCCACCTATGGAGGTCACTTTGCTTTTCTGAAACTTCATTTTGGCAAGGAGGCAAACGAGCACACAGGCTAACTGATGCCGTGCGAGATAAGGACGAAAACATGTACACCTTGATTTAATAGGTTCTTGAGAGTAAGAGTATCTAAACAAGTCGGTATGAACTAATATTGATTTAAATTCCTTGTTACTTGGTGTCGATTCCAGGGATCAATTTCTCCTAAGCTTTTCTAATATGTATATAGTTCCGTTCATATTTAGTTTCAGGTTTATAAAGTGTATTGTACTACTTGTAGTTTTATTTACCTTCGTCGAAGGGCCCTGCGGCAGCGGTCTTGTTGTCGGGGCAGCAGCCGAAAGCGCTGCGCCTGCACTTGGCGTGGCGTGGCACACACTGCTTCTTGGTGGTCGTTGCCAACGTTGACGTCCAGTCCCACAGCGCTGCAACAATAGCGACATAATGATACAACAAAATAGGAGTCAGTGTTTTGTTTTACAAGTTTACTTTACCGGCGTCGCTTGCCTAACGCACTCGCAATCTCAATTGGCATCGAAGCGGAACAATTGTTTTTATTTTGTATGTAGACAAGCCTTCGACTTTCAAAATGAAAACAATTGCAATTGCGAGTGCGTTAAGCAATTAGCCCCTCGGGACTTACGCAGAGAAAACATCGATGATCTTTAAGGGTTCGAAACCCTGCCTAATATGGAAACCACCACCAATTGATGCCTAACATGTTTTCTTAAGTTATTAGATTCAGCCAAATATAAGAAAAGTAATGATAATTTTTGTTAACCAATTAAAGATACTGGTAATACGTGTAACATATTTTCTACGAATAGAATCTAAATTCTGTGACCCTAGAGTGAAAAGGATACAAGTCTCTCGAGGATTAGGTGTAAAACGGTATAAGTCTAGTTTACTCTGTAAATGATTCGACGTCATATTGAGAGCTAAATGGACATGTATCAGTGTTCACTAAAGTCACAGAAATGTGACCGCTGCGCTTACTGCTTTCTCCGGTTTCAGATGTGTCCTCACTTCCAGTGTATTCGGTAGTTGAGCCGCTCTCAGTAGTGCTGCCCGTTGCTTCAGTGCCTGCAATTTAAGATAATTATTTTTCTGTATCGCCACTTAAGAATATAGGAGAAATCCTGAATGAATATATTTCTTATACCTTCGCTTTCCGAGGTTTCTGTCGGCCCAGATTCTGATGTAACTTCCGTTGTGCTTACATCAGTGCTGCCAGTTTCAGTGACCTCTGTAGATCCAGTCACGTCAGTGCTTTCCGTTCCAACAGATTCCGTGGATCCTTCAGAGGTTTCCGTTATTCCAGACTCAGTGGTTCCTGTAATATCTGTTGTGCCACTTTCGGACACCGTACCCGTTGAGCCTGTCTCGTCAGTGGTCGAATCAGTCGTCTCTGTAGTAGACAAGGCAGAGCTATCCGTGGATGAGCCAGTTATTCCCTCTGTAGTTGATAAACTAGATTCAGACCCTGAACTAGACGAGTCACTAGTCGAACCAGCTTCAGTCGTTGATGAGCCTCCAGTGACTTCAGTAGTTTGAGAAGTAATGTCGGTTTCTGTGGAACCTGTTTCATCTGTTACCGTTGAAGCTGTATTTTCTGTAACTGTGGAACTCGTATCTTCAGATGAGACGGTGCTCTCAGTTGAACCTGCAAGGAAAATAATTCAGTATCTGAATAATGATGGAAAGCAATTTATTACAGAATTTGAGGGAGCGCAATAACTAACAGTATATTTGACACATTAAGCGCCGGAGACCATCTACATAACTGAAAACAATAGTTAATTCCTCCCAATTATGACAAAAGTAGTAGCAATTAATTTAATTAGTTTATTTTATGCCATTTATTACGAAACGCTCATTTAGAACTTACCAGTTTCTGTGATGTCACTCACACTGCTGGCAAAACTAACCGTAGACGTCTCACTTTCGGTTGTCTCGGTCGCTTCGGTGCTTCCAGAAGTATCAGTTGATTCTGTTATTTCACTAGAATCAGAACCAGTTATTGTCGAATCGGTACTGCTGGTGGCATCAGTGGTTCCTGTTTCTGTTACTTCAGTGGAACCAGAACCAGTTATTGTCGAATCGGTACTGCTGGTGGCATCAGTGGTTCCTGTTTCTGTTACTTCAGTGGAACCAGAACCAGTTATTGTCGAATCGGTACTGCTTGTGTCATCAGTGGTTCCTGTTCCCGTTACTTCAGTGGAATCAGAACCAGCCAGTGTAGAATCGGTGCTGCTTGTGGCATCAGTGGTTCCTGTTTCTGTTACTTCAGTGGAATCAGAACCAGTCGGTGTCGAATCAGTACTGCTAGTGGCATCAGTGGTTACTGTTTCTGTAACGTCCGTTAAGTCAGTATCAGAGCTGCCAGTGACGTCCGTGGCTCCGGACTCGGTGGTTGCGTCAGAACCGGTGGATTCTTCGGTGCTGCCTGTCGCGTCTGTCGACCCCGACATCGTTGACAAAGTTGACTCAGTCTCAAAGGTCTCCGTGAAATCGGTGGTGCTTTCCGCAGTTATTTCCCTGTCTATAATAAACATGTAAAAAAAGGATGAAATAGTTTTCTTTATGCAAAATAAAAACGGAACGTGTAATAAAAAATACCTCCAGATCCGGTATCAGTGAATCCCGTCCCTGTTGGGGTGTAAAAATCAGTTGAACTTGTTGAACCGTCGCCTGTAAAGATTATAATATGGCTATAGGGCAGGCAGTTAGGTATATTACAAATATACGGAGCACCTACAACAAAAACTCCGTTTAATAAAAAACTGTATGTAGCACCATTCCGTTTTGTATGAAGTCAGGTTAACGAAAATACCTTGTCTCCATACACAATGAAAATGTTACTTTTCGGTAAGAATTTATGTTATTTCACTTGCTATGACACGGGTTTTTTTATTAAATGGGATTTTAGGTGTGATTAGTATTCAATAGGGAATTTGAAAAATATAATACCTGGGCCATCACTGAAGAACCCGTCATCCTGAAAATAAAAACAATCTGTACTGTAAATGCCAATTTTTTAAAATTATAATGATCGATTCACGTTTAATTTACTGGCAAGAACACATTTCCACCGGGACATTGACGGCGTTCAACTTTTGGTTTGTTGTAAAATTTAATAAATAAAGGTCTACCAGTACAAAAATAAAGAGTTGTTTAAATTGGAATCAGCAACATGATTCAATTTTTACCCAAAAGCTGCGAAATGTGGCTCGGAAGCTCATACTTGATTGCTTGGCTTTTTTTTTCAGAATTATAGTTTTAAAAAGGTGACATGTAATCAACAAACCACCATGATGATTACACGCGAGGACAAGCGTTCTGTATATAAAGAGTACCTACCTAGCTACTCGGGCAGAGTAAATAGAACATGAGAGTAGGAAGAGAGAGGACAATAGAGAGATCTCTCGCCAGGCGTGTGTAAAGCCTGGGGACCAAACTCCATTGGTATAAAGTTGGAAGTTGTACGACAAGTGCTCTTCTTGTCATATATTAAGTACGTTGTGCCCTCGTTCTACTGAAGGTGTGATAAACTGACTGGAGAAACTTCTTTAATGCGATAAGGAACACTTTAGTTGCACTTTAAGACTGCGCCGAGCGTACGCCGGATGTACAGGGGCGCCCTCATTACTTTTATTGTGTTTTCTAATAAACTAAAGCATTGTCTTGAAATTGGACGGTATGTTTTTGTACTACAAATGAAAACACAACTTATAGGACACACATCACATAGTTTAATAACAATTCACCTTCAAATTATTAACTTTACGGAAAAAAGTGGCCACCTTTTCCCGTTAAGCTAACTACTCAAAGGGTAATTGTTATTAAAGTTTATTACGTATCCCACAAATTGAGTTTTTACTTGCACTACAAAAACATTTCGTCTGATTCCAAGGAAATTCTTTAGTTAATTAGAAATCACAATAATAGTAATGAGGGCGCCACTGGACGCTCGGCGTTTGCTCGGCGCGGCGCAGTCGGCGAGTTGGTTGATACAAGTGTACGCTAGATGTCGCCACATGGGGTTAGCTCACTCGCTCGCGCTATCAAATCCTCTTTTAGCTTTAAAAACAGTATGTTACTCAATTCTCTACGGGATTTACCGAATCTCCGTCGAGCTCGGCGCCGACCTCGAAACCGTCTAACTCCTCTTCGCAGTACTCCACGTCCTCGGGCTCCTCATCTATCACTGGCGGCGCATTTACATTTACGGGTAGCAAGTAGTCTGTGGGACAGATATAATTTCAATAACCACACTATTACATCCACACCAGGGAAATAATAAAAATGACAGCCACAGAAGTTCTTCTGTTAGAAGTAGGGAGAGAAGTGAACCGAGACAACAATTATGACTGCCACAAGATAACAGTAAGAATTACATATTATGGCAAGGAGGAGGATTTACCTTTGTCACAGCTCCCGATGTTGCAGCTCTCCGTGGTGTCCGGGATGGTGTCGTTGCTGCAGGTAGCCACCTGCCCGCCGCTCAGGCACATCGCCTTGCGGAACCGCTCGCCCCCGCCGCAGGGCTTCGTGCACTGTAGACAAGAGCCAATTCAATAATATCCTAACACCCGTATTCACAAACGTCACTATGAGGTCTCACAGTGCTCACGAACGCACAGGGTGGTTCAAATCGTGTCAGAAACAAAAGGTCAGTCAAACAGGACCAATCACAAAGCTGTATTGAACGCAGTGCGTTTACTCAGTGAAGGATCCCTTAAGTATTGTTTGTGAATACGGGTGTAAGTGAGGTAAGGTCGACGAAGTAACTCCTTTTGTATGACGACAAGGTTCAAATATTGTAAAGGACTTTTTTGGTCGACTATATCAGCCTCTAGACACGCGAGGTTATAGATTGTCATTTCTAGCACGTCTTGAGAAGATCATCACTCGAAAGCAGTTCATGAAATGCATCGGATCAGTTACGATCAATGTGTTCTGTACCTAAATGGGTTATAACACGGCCTTAAAGCTACTAAATTTTTATGTAAGGGGAGTGTCTAGCATTGTCGACAAGTTCAAAGAGGGAAGAATGAACGAAGAAATAAAGAAAGTAGGTACTTACAACATTTTTTCACTTCAATAACACAAGAATAACAAAAAGAAAAAAGAAAGACAGGCACATCGTCAATCGACTGCTTTATGGATTATATTGGGAAGGCTGGAGTTAAAGTAGGTACCTACTTAGCATAATGGAAAGGAGATTTTGGCATTCCTCTCTAAAATTACTTAAACATATAAATATCAGGGGACAATGTCAGACCGCAAGCTATTGCTTAACGCACTTGCAATCGCAATTATTTTTATTTTGAAAATCGAAGGCTTTATCTTCATACAAAATGGTTCAGCCGCGACCACAATCTACCATTATTTAATGCTTAATGCCAATATCTACGTCGTATTTGAATCATTCAAAAATCGTCAAGGGAAATAGATCATCTCACCGCAGACCACGGACCGGTGAACCATTTAGCGGGGCATTTTTCGGGTGGTATCTCGCAGGGGGTCGAGTCCTTGTATTTTTCGGTTTCGCACTTGCTGTCGTTCACTGTCACGACGGAGGTGCCGTCGAACAGTCCGCAGAATACGAGCCGAGTCTTCACGCCTTTGCCGCATTCCACGGAGCACTAGAAATTGGGATCATGTAACTTGTGACTGCACTAAAAGTTAAGTATCAGATAGAGCTGTTTTCTGACAAGAGCACGGATTTAGTAGATGCTACACAATAGGAATCTGGTATCTGAAAACGTAACTATAGATTCTATACTCTATTCAAATTAATATTAGACTAGCTAGAATCACCGATAGTTCAAAATTAATTCTGATAATTGTAATGCTACTTTTAACGATTTTTTTTACTGGAAGTGGAAGCTATAAGGTGCAAAATATTTACTAGTGATGCCGTCAATATACTACGATACGAGTACAAAACACTCACGAATTTTATCGTTACATGTCTAATGTTATTTGGAATGGAGTATAATGGTCAAAGAGACACGGCAATGAAAAAGATTCTAATCAGAATGCCATGTCACTATTATACATTGTCTCCGATGCTACAGTGGTTTATCGCTAAGGGTGGAAGTAATACATAGTATAGATGAATTAGCGAAAGCGTGGAATTGCACATGTAGTGGTATTGTGTGTTTATAGGCAAGAGAAAGAGAGAGAGAAGTATTTAAGTATTTCTCTCTCTGTTTCTCTTGCCTATACACACACACACACCACTACATATGCAATTCCACGCTCTCGCTAATTCATCTATAGGCAGTAACGGCTTCGTAACCCTATACTGAGCATTAGTCCAACATGCTCTTGCCCGCTTTTTATTGTTCCGTCAAAATGGTAAACAACGGAAACCTTATAGTGAGACTTCGGAGTCTGTCTGTATGTCACAGCATCTCCGAGGTTTATGGTCCCAAAACGGGTCCATATTGGCTCATATAAAATTGGTCTTTCGATTTTTTATACAAATAACGATTTGTGACTATACTCATCATTACTCCGAAAAATTTTGCTCATACTTTTTTGTTTATATCTACTATTTTAAATCATAACATAAGTATCGCAACTCACTATCCATTTTTTTTAAAAAACTGTTACTTTTTTTGATTTTTACAAGTCTTACCTAACCTAACCTAATTTTTTTCTACACGTAAGATATTTAAGAAATTCTGAAAAGTGTACGGTTCTTTGAATATTGGCGTTATAAGTTCAGATGATTATAAGCTCCAATCATTAGTATTAAAAAAAATATGCCGATTATGAAGAGTGATCATTAGGTTGTAAAATTGTATGAGATACATTTTCGGAGTTAAAATAATCTAATTTGCAATTTTATATGAACTTTGGCGCACCTTCTCAAAACTTTGAGTTGTGTCACAGCATACTCACGTTGCTCCACTGGGTGGCGTACCACTGCGCCTGGCAGTCCGGCAGATCCTCGGGCGTGCAGGGCTCCGTCAGGTTTGGCTTGAGGTGGTTGGCGCAGAAATTGTCGTCCACCACTTCACGGTGTTTGGTCGAGCATTGCACCTCGCGTGATTTCACTTTCGAGAGGCAGTTGTCACACTGAAATAGATAGATGTCGTCAGAGCCATGGTTAAGGCAGATTAAATAGTAGGTAATTGAGAAACAGAGATTCCTCTTCCCGAGTTACGTGCTGATTTTGTATTTATATCCTTTTTTTTGTACCGCACGAATGCTGAGCCATTAATCGAGTAGTACTGTCTAAGTCTATGTCTTACTAATAGTAAAGGAGAATAATGAGGAACTTATTATCTCTTAACTTATTATCTTTATCAAAAAGTTTTTATAGTTGTTGGAAATTCTGTAGCTCTGCCTACCCCACTCTGGGAATAAAGGCGTGAGTTTATGTATGTATGTATGTATTATCTCCTTTATTTGAATACTAACTTCTGCCCGCGACTTTGTCCGCGTAGATTGAATTTTCCGGGATAAAAAGTAGCCTACGTGTTAATCCAGTGTATTAGCTATCTCCATTCTAAATTTCATCCAAATCCGTCCAGCCGTTGCAGCGTGAAGGAGTAACAAACAAACACACACTCACAAACTATCGCATTTATAATATTAGTAGGATTAATTGATTGTTTTGGCTGGTTTTTCTTTTGTACTATTAAGTGTTTACATACACATACACATTTTTGAAATAAGTACTAACAATCTTTTTTATGCAATAATGAGATTACTTACGTACTCAGAGCCATTTTACACATAGAGACGACGTTCGACGAAGAAACAACTTAATCGTTATTAACTGACTGTCGCTGCAGCCTCAAGCTCAAGTTTAAAGTTACCCCGGTCCAGTCGGAGAGCACCCAGTCGACGCCCTCGCAGGGATGCAGCATGCAGGGCTGCTGAGCGGACGGCTTCTCATCCGCGCAGGCTCCGTCAGGGAGCACCTCCACCCGCCCGTCCCTCTTCAAGTGGCACACCACCTGACGCGTCTGCTGGCCTTCGTCGCACAGCTGGTCGCACTGGAAAGGAACAACTATGTGAAAAAGGCCGGTCAAGTGAGATGAGTCGGATGAGAGCGCAAAATTAAAAAAATAATGAAATGGTTGAAAATCCGTCATTGTAAATATATTGTACAAAGAAAAAGACTACCCTTGGCACCCTTTAGGTGGAGTATTGGTTTGAGAAATATTATTAAATATTAGAAACAGGGATTAGAAAGCACAACACGCAAGAGTAACAAAGCCAAATAAAATTGAAACAAACAACTGCGATTAACTAACACAAAACCTGGGTTGAGATTGTACACATGATAAAACCTTATCGCTTAATTGCTTAACAATAGATAATGGCGGCCGATTTAAAAACAAAGCCGTCTACTAAAAAATATACAACAGGGGGCTAAATAAGGCACTAACCGGTTTCCAAGGGCCGGTGAACCAGGTGGGGCAGACTGCCTCCTTGTTGCACTCCTCATGCAGCGCCGGCTTGGGCCCCAGCAGCCTGAAGCACTCTTCGTCGGATACAGTCGACCGAAAATTGAAAGTCACGCTGAAACAAGTCGTTATTCATTATAACAAAGTCGTTATTCATATAGTCTATAGTGGACATAGTGGTGTCCTTTCTTGATTGTCGTCCTTGGTGCATTCGATTTTATTTAAAGTTGGAATTGTCATTTTTAAACCAGTGGCTGCAGATGATTAGCTACTATAATTACAAGGACGAATCCAAGTTCAATACACGTGAGGAAATATACAGTGAGTACAAATTTAGAGGTAAATACAGGGTGTAATTAGAGAGGTGGATACGAAGCAAGCCGATTAAGAACGTAAAGATATTTTAATTTGAGCTCAATGCACTATAACTATAAGAGGTTATTAACCGTTCGAAAGTTATTTAAGTACGTATGAAGCTAAATATAATCGAAATTGTTAAGTTTAAAGCTGTGATTTTTCTTGTAGATTGGAACTACAATAGTTGGACTCTGGTGACTCTGGTGACTCTGGTTGAGGTATTTTCTACGTACTTATAAAAATAACTTGAGACTTGAAACAGACAAGAACGCACAATGGTAGTGTAACCAAGTAAAATTGAATTTACCCATTAGTGATGACTTTTTCGCAGTGAACCTCTCGTCTCCTGGAGCCGCCCTCGCCGCAGGGCTTCGTGCAGGGGCTCCAAGGCCCCGGCACCCACTCGGCAGCGCATTCGCCCATGTCGCAGGTACTGTTGCTGGGCGGCTTGAGGTCTGCGTCGCACAGGGTCTCCGACACTACGTCCTCGAGCGGCGCGGGATCGGTCAACGAGCGGCATGTGACGTTCCGGGTTTGGAATCCTGCGCAAAGGAATAAGTAGTTAATCATGATGTTTCTTGATAGATTTTATACAAAATATTATAGAGATCATAAAGAAGTCGAGCACAGAATTTTTTTATGATAATCTGAGAATGTGATACCTCTACCAGCTCGCTTAGAGCTAACCCTACCTCAAATATTTCAGTATAGAGACATCACATACACTAATATAATAATCCTTTCCCATCGTTTTTTGTCGGATTAGTTCGTATTTATCTAGCTCTCTCAATTAGCTTCAGTACCCATCAATATGCCAACTGAAAAAGCAAGATAAATACGAAGTTATCCGACCAAAAACGATGGGAAAGGATTATTCACTACATCTGTACTATGATTTGGTAACGCTTTTGCAATCTTGACATGGGCATTGCTGATTACACCGTGACACCGTGACGTTGCAGGAGTTGGTACGGCGTGCCAACCCCACATCCTGGGGTGGGGTAAGTACACGTCAATGGGTGCAGTTTGCACAATAAGGTGGAGGTTACCTATGCCACAGGTGACGCTGCAGGGCGTGTACTGGCTGAAGACCCAGCCATAGCGCGCGCCGAGCGGTGGCGCCAGCGAAGTCGGCACGCTGTACTCGTAGTCGATGCCCACGTTTTCATCTTGCACTAGTAGCTGGAAGGTATTGTGTTTTACAATATTACCCCGAGACTCAACAGTAGTGCAACCAGTACGGACACCTCTATCTGGGGATAATCTCACACAAGTTGACCTAGTCCCAAACAGCTCTAGGCTTACTAGACAACGAAATAAGGTTGGTTTTAATGTTAAAAATTAACTCGTGTTACTCCAAATTAAGCATGAAACATGGTATCACACGGTACACGACGTAATTAGCCAAGTTTGCCATAGTTACCGCGAGGATGAGCGGTTCGGTGGTGGGTCCCAGGCAGCGCAACCGGTCGGGTGCCGCGAAGCCCTGCTGGCGGCGCTCGTAGTGCCAGGTGGCGCCTGCGATCGTCAGCGCGCGCGGGAAGTCGATGTGGTAGTCGCCGTTCAGCAAATACCTGGTGCCGTTGACGGCATCGGCAGGCGTGTGGAGCGCTGGAAATAAACCACAGGTTCTATTAACGCGGTGCTGTAATATCAAAAACCGGCCTAGTGCGAGTTGAACTCGAGTGGAGAGGGTTCCGGATAGAATTCTTATATGTTTTCATGTAACCTACAAGCAATGAACTATATTTTGTATTTTTTTATCAAACGAAGTAGGAATGGTCAATAAAAAAATCAAAACTATTTATTTTACAATAATAACAAAAATATACACACACACAACATGGACACAGTAAAGATTTAATTTTTTTTTTCCTAATTTGTCTCCCGAATATGAAAATTACCCTTATTTATTCATTTACTTTGCACATTCGTGTTTGGGTCCTACAGTTACACAAATCCTACCAAAATAACATTAAAAAAACTGACTTGATCCAGTAGATTCTGAGCAAATTAGCTGTGACCGACAGACGGACAGACAGACGCACGATTGATCCTATAAGGCTCTTATTTTTTTGTAGGCAACCATAAAAAGGCGGCTAACCCGAGGCGGCTCTAGCCCATGTGGCTCCCGTGAGCCATCAATACCCAAGCGCCCTCTAACTCCTCTAAGGTCTTTGAGAGCGCCGGCGCCGTGAGCGACGCATGCTCTTTGCAGGGGGCCTAATATGGCTGCGTTTATCGCGTGATAAATTTTGGATAAGGCATCCGTCACCTTCTGACAGGTAAATAAGTACACGTGTCAAAAAGTGACGGATGCTTTATCCACAGTTGACACGCGATATAGACGCAGCCATACTGGCCAGGCCTTGCTCCTAAGGATCCCAGCATGTAACTTGTGTTAACTTACCGAGATAATTGCTGGACTCTCGGACCTCTCCTATGAAAATGTTTGTTGCTCCTTCAGGAATACGAAGTACGTCGTTGTATCCTGCAAATAAAGTAAACGTTAGATTATTCCATAGTGTCTTTTGAATCAAATAATCATTATGTTGGTAACTAGGACTACAAGTGTGACTGTTTTCACAACGATGTGTTTACCAATGTTACCACAATGTTCCTTTTTTGCCGGACGAAATGGAGGGACAAGCTACCTGATGGCAAGCAGTCACTTTCACCCATAAATAATGGCAATGCTAGGGGCAAAGCTAACAATAAGTTACCTTTCAAGGAATACTATTTAAGCCACGTTTAAAGGAGGACATGTCAAAGTGCTGAGGAAACATTGTGTAGGGAATGTTTGACACATGTTTTTTTTTTCAATGTCACACCAATTGACCTAGTCCCAAACTAAGCTCATGGCTTGTATTATGGGTAGGTACAGTCAAGGACTTTAATTGTTAAGCCACTATGGAACCCTATCGCATAACGTTGATCATTAATTTTAGCGTAATTTCTTTCATAGGGTTTGATGCTGTCATTATGACAGGGTTCCATAGTGGCTTAACAAATTTAAGTCCTTGACTGTACTAGACAACGATATAAATAGGTACTTATATAAAGAAATATATACTTAAATATATAGAAAACATCCATGACTCAGGAACAAATATTCGCGCTCATATCTGACCTTACCGGGATTTGAACCCAGGACCGCTAGCTTCGTAGGCCTACTACCAACTAGGCCAGCGCGTCGTCGTATTTTGTATGGGCAAATGTCAAATTTTAACCCGAAGTAAGCCTTATCTACCCGCGGTTTTAATATAGGGTTCGGCCGTAAGAGATTACAATGCAATTCCCAGTGAAATATTATTTTGGAGCAGTGGATGTCGATGTTACCTTTGATGAACTCCTGCGTGTCGCGGCCGGTGATGGTGCGGCAGCTGGAGCCGTCGCCGCGGCACCGGCGGCACTTGTCTTCGCGCGCCTTCGACCCCAGCATCATGTCGCATCCGACCGGCTGTACGCAAATTCTTATTAGGAATTACGGTATTAATCAATTAATGTCAGGGGACAATCTGAGATAATTTGACCTAGTCCCAAACTAGGCTTAGACTTCGAATTAATAGAAAAATGCAGATTTAAATCCAGAGGCCTTTGCCAAGTTGCATTAGGTACGCTAACTAGCGTTTCTATTCGTTTCGTTTTTAAACCAATCGCGTCACGGTAGATGACGTGATACGAAAAGTCACGTGATCTAGCAGTGACGCGATTGGTTTAAAAACGAAACGAATAGAAACGCTATAGTTAGCGTAATGCATCTTGGCAAGGGCCTCAGGAGCCAGGAATAAATTCCCGTGCTTGAAATGATTAGATTAATGTATGCCCATTTGGGAATCGAACCCTGGACCACTAGTTAAGTAGGTCAGGCCTCGGTTGCCCTCTGCCTCTACCAATTTTCCATTGTAAGAAATTGTTGTGTCGTATCAAAGAGCATTGTACCAGTATCGACAGGCGTTTTTTTAATTGTGAAACTTTTACAAGATAAATTCTTATTAAATTTCTTTATGCTCTCGGATGTGTTCGAGAATGTTTTCAGTGATTAGATAATTAATTAATTTAGAATATTCTGCACCTAGCACGTTGCAAATATAAACTGGCTTCGTGACATATTCTTTAGTGCAAAATATAAAATGTTCTTATCCTTAACCCTTCGAATGCCGTGTCCGTCCCGACCCTGGTCCAGTGCTATGTGACGTTGACGTAGATTTTACTAGCTTAAAGATAGGGTTCTAATTTTTCTGTAAAAAAATGCATATTCCATAGATAACATTCGGTTGCTATACTCCATTTACTTTAACGACCTAGTAAAGGCTTCTCTAACTTACACAGCGTCATACAAATGAGAAAGATAAAAGATAGAGGCGGGTAGTCAAGTGGGCGGCAACAAACGATGATCTTCTTAGGGCTCGTTCACTAGCCAAGTCACAGGTAGACGATGAACAGTAAGTACCTACTCTCCGTACAGATGTAAGAGCCGACTGATTATCTGCCTCCATTGTTAGTGCGGCTTTAGCGGATTCTCATTAGCCAATCACGCGCAACTACACTTTCCCAGTACTAGAAGAAGACGAAGAAGAAGAAGAAGAAGAAGAAGAAGAAGAAGAAGAAGAAGAAGAAATCGGATCCCTTTGACTGCCATATATATCGTTGGTCATAATGTATTGTTAGTCATACTATTTTTTGTCATAACTTCTTTCAGGCTGAAGTTACAGTTTTTAATAAACGTTTATCGTGTAGATTAGTTAGGTTAGGTTAGGTTAGTTCTATAAAAATCCTGAAAAAATAACCGTGTCCTGAGAAAAATGCATTATGACTTGCGAAAATTATGACTTAAAACGCATTATGACTTAAAATAATTATGGCAGTCAATAGAGACCCAGAAGAAATACATTTATTCACCAACCATAACATAAGACACACAAATATACAAATGATTCAACAAAACAGTGAAGGAAACTGGGATAGCACGCAAAACTAGGTCGTTAAAGTAAATGGAGTAGGTATATAGCTAGGAGCAATTAAACTTGGTCACATGGCACCGATGTCGTCATAGTCCGAGAGATGCCAGGATTATGAGAGGCTTTCGGCATACGAAAGGTAAACATGGCCAGACAGTATGTACCTGGCAGGTGCCGTCGACGCAGACATTGTACGACTCGGTGCCGCAGAGCGTGCCGTCGGTGACCTTGGCTTTGTGCCGGTAGTAGAACCGCTCGCCCTTCGGCATGCAGTTCAGCTCGCATTGCTTGGGCCCGTTCGTGTACGGTATCCATCTAGGAGGAATCGAGAAGAACGAGTTAAAGTAGGAATTCGCGCGACGGATGTCAAAAACAAATGAAAAAATTAGCCGTAGTGACTCGTTGCTTATATTTCTTACGTCTGAGGGGTTACGATGACATAGTTATGCAGATCAGTATACGCTGAGAGAAAAGGATAGAGCTATATAACTGCTATAAGTAGCTCTTTCCTTTATGCTCTCCGTAAAATGAACTGCATAGCAATGTCATAATAACCCCCTTGTACACCTATGCAATTGTTTGTTCTCCGCCGCTGCCGCCGACGCGCAAAGTCGTGGTCAGGACATTAAGCTTTCTAGTCACCGATTATTGATATAGGTTTGATTTTAGGTAAGGAAATTGCAAGTAAATAAAAGCGCGGAAAGGACTTGATCTGAAGACTCCTATGACCCCGACTAATATCAAAAGATTCAGATACTGATACAGTACTGGCCTATTATGCTCGTTTTTATCGATGTGAATAAGCACGTATAACACGCCTGTCACTTTCTGACCTGGATTTAAGCGCGAGAGTGACGCCTGCTTTATCCACAAAAAGGGGTATGAAAACAGGAACAAGTTAAGACTGGGATGGTCAGATGCTGACGTTTCTACGTGTAACTTTTACATGTATCTTAGGTGTTATAAATGTGCTAAGAGAAGGGTATATTTTCCCGGAATACAAGGTAACACCAGAATACTCACTTGTGCTTGATCCCCCGGAAGGGCACGCCGTCGTACTCTGAGCACTGCGCCACGCGGAAGTCGGTGGCGCCGGCGGGACAGTCCGCCGTCTCGCACGAGAAGTATTTGGTGTCGCCGCCCGTGCACGTCGCGCGCCCGTCCGGACTGACACCAACAGAATATTTACTTTGATTACAAATTCCATACACTGAAATACGTACCTTATGTCTTATTTACATTGTAGCAAGAGCGTACATAAATTACCATCAGTCTGGTCAAATTAATAAAGTACACACAGCAACACATCTAGCTATTCACTTCAGAAATCTGAAATATTGCGTGAAAGAGAGTCGCACTAGAATCGAATGTTGTTGACATAATACACATATATACATCTCTTTCTTTTTCTCTCTGCTCCGTCTTTAATGGTTAGTTAGGTGTGTTGTTGTGAGTACCCAAAGAAACAAGTCTAACAAAAAGCAAGCTTTTAAAAACCCAACTGTTGCTTGGATAATGTCTCATCATAATGATGTTAAGTTATCATGTATATAATTTTTGTAAGCGTAATGTTTGACGATTTATGATGCCGTATTTTATAGTAGGTAAATTAAATTAAGTTAACAAATAACACAATACTAATCGATTATACACTCGGCGTCAAAAATATCGCACCTCGTCGAAAATCAGATTAAAACAAATCTAGCCCTTAGTAAATTATCCCACCTCGTAAATATTAGTATCAATCGAAAGCACGTTTAATGTGTTTTAAATTAACAATATTTAATTTCAAGAAAAAAAAGTGTTTTCGCAATCTGAGAGTTTCGAAAAAAAAGTGCCAAATTACGCGTTTGAAGGGTCGCGAGTTTTGCCGTGTTCCAGGTGTATAAAAAGTCTGGTAAACGTCAAATGTCAATCATTCGCTATCCAGACGTTAAAGAGAACACATCTAAGGAGCTTATGCAAAAAAACGACCCTCAAAAATGGAAACCACTGCTGCTGAATCAGCCCAGGTGGTCGCACTGCTCCAAGCACGAGTTCGGCAATGTGATGTCGCTCGGCAACTGAATTTAAGCCGGTTTGCTGTCCGCCGAGTATACCTGCGGTTCCAGGAGACTGGAGGCTTCATTAGGAGGCATGGAACTGGCCACTGACGCAGCACATCTGAAAGAGACGACCGCTTTATTGTGTCGTCGTCTCTACGCAATCGCTTCTCCAATGCTGTTGAGGTGCAACAGCGTCTCCGAGAAGCTCGGACGACCTCTGTTAGCACCTCCACCATTAGGAGAAGGTTACGGGAGAAGAAGATTGTGGCCCGCAGGGCTGCTACAGGTCCCCAACTGACCGCACAGCATCGCAGAGACCGCCTGCAGTTTGCTCGTGCCCACGTCGATTGGACATTCGACCAGTGGAGGCAGGTTCTCTTCTCCGATGAGACGAGGGTCTGCCTCTATTGCAACGACAGGCGTAGAAGAGTCTACAGAAGGTCGGGAGAACGATTTGCTCAAGCCTGCATTGAAGAAACGGTGGCCTACGGAGGTGGTTCGTGCATGTTCTGGGGCGGTATGTCCACAGATGGCAAGACCGACCTTCTGTGCGTCTTCCGGACGGGAGGCACTCGCGGGCAAGGGTCTCTAACTGCTCACCGGGACGTCACGGAGATCCTGGAAGAGCATGTGGTCCCATATGCGGGTTTTGTCGGCACTGGATTCACTTTAATTCACGACAACGCCCGCAGCCACACTGCATTGCTCGTTCGTGATTACCTGGGAGAGGTTGGGATCCCTGTTATGCAGTGGCCAGCGAGAAGTCCTGACTTGAACCCAATCGAACACCTTTGGGACGAACTGAAGCGACGTATTCGGTCACGTGATGCCATCCCTACCACTCTCCAAGACCTCCAGGACGCCGTGATTGAAGAATGGGACCTCATTCCTCAGTCGGACGTAGTGAAGTTGGTTCGGTCAATGAAAGACCGCATGGAAACAGTAATTAGGGCAAGGGGGGGTAACACTAGGTTTTAGGTTACTTTTAAGTGTCTTTTTTGTTTTTTTGTTAACCATTTTCATTGATGTTAATTTAAGATTTAATAAACATTTTTCTTGTCTTCGCATTAAAATTCTTTTTTTTTATACCTGGTTACAGTAATGATATTTTTTTAGCATTTTTAAAAAGTACATTTTATTACCTTTCAAATTATACCTAAAAGTCATACCTTTACCCTTGATTAAATAGGGTATAATGTCGGTTGAACATATTTTTCCCGAAGGGGCGATATTTTTGACGCCGAGTGTATTTCCTTTATAAACCTTATATCAAATTAACAAAAAAATGCGATTTTAACTAGCAGCATCACTCAATTTGCCAAATGACATCTGCCACAGGCACAATAAGGTATGAAAAATATTATATCCTTGAAAAAATATTAATTGTTGCATCTAAAGATTGCTATTTTAGTTGATCAGGCTCTTACAGTTTCTAGTTCAATTTTGTTCTGGAAATGACATTGCTATTATTTTACTTCAGGGTCTCTTTCCACTTTGTTAGCAAGTTAACAAGATCCGTAAGCTCTGTTTAATTAATAATTTTTTATAGAAGTTATAGGCCAAAATTAAATGGATATTCTGAGGAAGATGTGTAATGGAGATAACGTATTGTTTTTAGCTACTACGAGTCAACTCATTGTAATTATCCTCTATATATGTATAGCCTCAGCAATTATGTAATATAACATTCTACTGGTGAAAGATTTTTCAAAATCGTTCCAGTGCTTTTTGAGTATATTTACTACAGACAAAAGTACAATTCTTCTCTCTTTATAATATTAGTTACATTAACGCACTAGTGTGCTTTTTTATTTCGAATAAAATGATTATGCAATACCCTAAGACGGTTTATATTATATACGGTTTTAATTCATCCAAACTCTTTGCTGAGGGTAAAAAATAAGCTGATTTAAAAAAGTATACAAAATAAAGAAAAAGCACACGTGTTTAATACGCCGCATTATGACACTGAATAACAAGGGCCACTTTATGACCAATTGAGTTGAAAAAAGAAGCTCACGCGATCTCCAGACAGATCCTCTTCTGGCTGGCCACCCCCCCGCCGCAGGTACGCGAGCAGCTCGAGACCTCCCCCCAGTCGCCCCAGGGCCCGCTTCCCGCCCCCCCGGGGATCACGAAGGACGCTGGCAGGTACAGCCCAGCGCCCTGCCTCCGATGCCTCGTACGGTGTCCATGTATCTGAAGCAATTGTTGTATTTCAAATAAATATTAGAGGTCTGACACTCACACAAATTGACGTAGTCCCAAACTAAGCTCTAGGCTCGTACTATGGGTACTAAACAACGATATAAATACTTATATGGAATACTGAAAACCGGGCAAGAGCATGTCGGACCATGCTCAGTATAGGGTTCCGAAGCCGTAACGACAAACACAAAAAACTATCTCAAAAATCAACATGTATGAACCAATTTTCTATTTAAAGTTATTTGGCGCTGTCTTAGATGATTTTTAGTAGGTATAAACCCGTTAAGTCGCCTGTGTCTCAGGAACTAATTAAGTCTACTTAGTAATTATTCTTTTTCTTATAAATTCGTATATAATATCTCAAACAAGAGCCAAGCTTTTAAGTGTGAGATCAGTATACCTATGTAGGTAGTTAGGTATCTAAACTGCTTCAAACCGACTTTAAATTACAATAAAAGTTAAATCTTTCATATAGTAATTAATAGAAATTGAAAAAAAAAACAAGGTCCAGTAAATAGAATTTTAAGTTTTCCAAACGATAGGTAAGTACTCAACTCAAATCAATAATCTAATCGAAAATTTGTAAACTTTCAGATCGCAAATCGCAAACTTGTAGGTAGCATTCCGGGGCACGTCCAAACAGCATCTAGGCGCTCGCGCTTATGAGCGCGGCTGTCGCTCGATTTGTTGCTTGGACAGTTTGACTCCCCCCGCGCGTCCTGCACGCCCCGTTAAATAATTTTTCTATCAAAGTTATCATAGGCGATTTTGATAGGTATAAACACTTTAGTCGCCTGTATCTCAGGAACTAATCATGTCTACATAGCCGTGATAGTTTTCCTTTAAAATTCGTTATATGCGCTTTCGTTAAAGATATTTTTCAGATTTTTAGTATTTGTAGTTTTGGCTGTAGGGGGGGGGGGGGGGGGGGACACTTGACTCTAACAAAAGATAGCGCTTTAAAGCTTAATATTTCATAAACGGATCCCTTAATCGAAAAATTGTTTTCATAAACTCGCAATATTTTTGAAAGACCTATCCAAGGACACCCCACACTATGGGGTAGGCAAGAAAAAAAAAAGGCATCCCCACGTTACGTGTAGGGGAGGTGCAAATATTTTTCAAAATTTTATTTTACCACTTTGTTGGCGTGACTAATATGTATATTCATGCCAAATTACAGCTTTCTAGTACTACGAGTCTCTGAGCTAGACTGGGGACGGACGGACGGACGGACGGACGGACGGACGGACGGACGGACGGACGGACGGCCGGACGGACGGACATGGCGAAACTATAAGGGTTCCTAGTTTGACTACGGAACCCTAAAAAGGGCCTAATCTTAAGTACCCGAAACCGACGTGCGTGCATGACTTGATGTAAGAATGTGAAAGAAGCGAAAGAAATTTGTCAAGTGGAAAGAAGTAGTCTCTGCCTATCCCTCTGGGAAACAGGCGTGATTTAATGTAGGTATTTATATGGAGAAATAAATGCTTAAATAAGTACATAGAAAAAATCCAAGGCTCAGAAATAAATAGTCTCGCTTATGACACAAATATCTGCCCTAACCGGGACATGAAGTCGGGAGCGCTCGCTTTGAAGGCAGGGTCACTAACAACTAGGCTAACGTGTCGTTTAATCCTACTATCCTATTACATATGTCTATATTTTACATGCGAAAGCTGTCTGTCTGTCCCTATGTATGCTTAGATCTTTAAAACTACGCAACGGAATTTGATGCAGTTTTTTTAATAGTTAGTGTGATTCTAGAGGAAGGTTTTTATGTATAATAAATTCTGTTTTATGTACGGTTGTTATAGAAAACTCATATAAATCGAAGAGAAGCGAGGGCGGGTCGCTAGTTACTAATAATTAATTGAGATTGCTAGGTGCTAACGAATCAACGGCTTATCATTGATATGCACACACAATTATTCTTAACAAGGACCAATCATCTGCAGCATTCGGGCTGGATTGGTCTGATTAATAAAGTGACACAATTAGTAGCAAGGGACGGTTATGGATATTGAAATAATTTGATAGAGATGCCTCGCCTTTAAGGAATTAAAATTAAAGAAACACCGCGTTCAAAAACGCAAAAATATTTTTTACAATTATTTTAAAATGGAAGATAGGTCAAATTCAAATTCAAATTCAAATTCATTTACTGCAAGTCTTATTACAGGTATATAGATGGAATTACATGGAAGGTATACATATATATGACACCATAATATGATAGGTATACATAGGTCAAGTCGGCGTTTGGATAAAAATATTGTGGTTCACCGACTACCATTTAAAAAAGTTATTTTTTGGGTTTTTAAGGGCGGTTTTACTTTTTAGTGATCGTAATAAGCTGTTATAAATGTAGACCCATTTCTCAATTAACTTGAGTATAACTACGATCTTGACAAATTTCTTTCGCTTCTTCTACATTCAAATAATATCTACTTAGTCATAGTCATTCAATTATCTTCATCAAGATATCTTATCGACGCCCTTGAAATAGGTACCGTTGAGGAGTTCCGGTGGCCATCTGTGGTATTCATCATCAGTTCCACTTCACCAAATGATACTTTCGGAATGCAAATGCTACATTTATAATTTAAAAGTCCAGAATCGCTATGCGTGTACCTATAATATAATATTTGGGAGTTCCCGCCATTCCTCACGTATCCCTTAATTACTTTGGTGGTATACTCTATCAGATAAACAAGGTTTTTTAAAGTCTAATCTAATATTGAAAACTCAAGTTGTGTTTTAACCAAAAAATAAACACCTTGCTAAGACCTGTGAGACCACCAAGCGAGCGTAGCAGAATTGATTTAAGTTTGAACGACCCCTTACAGAGTCAACTTTGTAAGGCAATAGTTACGGAGGCACTCAATAAGTTAATATTTAAAAAAAACTTCGGGCACCGCAATTCAAATAAGTTGTTATGATGATAAACAACTCGTTACCGACGGTGTTGCAAGCGTATGGTCTGTACCCTCACCATGAGTTACAATTACCGTACTCGCTAGCGAGTCGAATGCTCTGTCCCTCGCACTTCGCACTCTATAAGAATACTTGTGAGGTCTGCGAGGGACAGAGTTTCGACTCGCTAGTGAGTACGTTAAATGTATTCATGGCAAGGGTTCTGGGTACACACGCGAGGGGAACATGTGAGATCGACATTCGAAGTTACCCTATTCGCCTTTCTTAAGTTTGTCAATACTGAAGAGTGACTGGGATAGAATATCCGTAGCCTGATTTGAAATAGCCCGTAAGGTGTGAAGGGCGATTCCTCGGAATTGGAATGTTTGACTGGCAGCGATCAAAATATGGTCGGTGCAAAAAAGGGTAAACATCACTATTTTGATTGGGAGCCGTGCGTGATTTTGAATATCTTACATTTAATGCAGGATCTCTATTCTACGGGGTAAAATTATATTACTTTTGACATGATATCGTATTGTTAAAGTTACGTATGTTTCGTCAGCTCTTACTTCCTTGACAGTTTCAAATGCTTGAAGAACAAAAATATACCTACGTGTTGTTTCTGTATAATTATGTGAGAGCAGGTACCTATGAAAAACGGAAATGGATCGTTTCTCAAAGAATGTGTTTTTTTGTATTGTTATATAAATTTATAAAAACACAAAAAAATACATACAATCAGCTTAATCAAACACTTTATAGTAGAATAGGTACCTATCGCACATACTTACACACTATCCCCCTTACTAAAAAACATTGAGTAACGGTGGTATGCTCTGCTACAATTTTTTTTGTCCTTATCTGTCAAATTCAAATGTTACAATGACAGATCAGGACAAATTAAAACATTCTATAGCTATATCACCGTTACTCAACGTTTGTTAGTAAGGGGTATGTAAATATAGACCACGCGGTAGCCTAGTCCCCGATTTGGGCAAATATTAGTGTAATGCGCACGACCTATTTGTTTCTGAGTACCTATTGGATGTATTTAAATATGTTTTTCTCTAAAATCAGTGCTTACATCATTAACTACAAGACTAGAGCTTTGAGTCTCAATTCAATTTGTGTGAGATTGTCAACTGAGGCCCTTGCCAACCAATCGCATCACTGGTAGATCACGTGATACGAAAAATCACGTGGTCTACCGGAGACGCGATTGGTTTAAAAACTAAACGAATAGAAACGCAAGGGCCTCTGATATTTATTTATTTATATCGAAGTATTTTGTTAAATAAACGATCTCTCCCGGAAATAACAATATTCCATCGACAACTTGAAACTCTGCTTAAGTACTAGCCAGCCCAGTGAAGGGCCCTCGAGGTTGACTGCAGACGACAGTGTTAGCTTTGGACCTGGATAAACACCGTGTACTATTGTTCTCTACCAGAAGGCGTCGGCAGTATCGTCTGCTAAGCTTCCTGGGGTGTTATTCTCTCAAAAACAACGGACGGTCGGACGAACGAGCGAAATCGCAGCGGCGAGTTTAGGTAGCCCCGTCAGAGCGAACAAAACGGTGACTGCAGTGTCTGTTGACTATGGCGTCTACTGGTCGGACCACCTGCCTATCATGTTGATCTGTACGATGAGTCTAGCGGTAGTGAACGGGCGAGCAGTGTGCGAGGATAAAGCAGACAACCAACGTGCCGTCCGCTGGGGTAATAGAGACAAGGTCCAGATAAGCCGGTATGCTCAAATGTGTCAAAGTGATCTATGTACCCTCAACTTTCCTGGTCGCAATATTGAATGTGTTTATTGTAATGAGATTTTATGTAAAGAACATTTAAATGTAATTGACGAATATTATGATAATATTACTCGGATACTACAGAACTCAGCTGTTCTGAGTGCAAATGCATGTCGAAATGTACGGAAAAAAGCCAAACAGGTTTTGGGCTGGAACTACCACGTGAAAGATTGTCACAAATTTGCAAGAGCCTGTTATGAACTTTGGACATTGGCAGGCAGACCAAAATCAGGTAAATGCTACGATAATATGATAGACAGTCGCAAAAAGTTTAAGTACAAGCTGAGATGGTGCCAAAGCAATGAGGAGAATATTAAACTCGATATTTTGGCAATGCATCGTAAACAAAAGAATTTCGGAAAATTTTGGAAGTCCACTAAAAGTCTCAATTATAAATCGAGTGTACCCATTACCGTGGAGAGTGTTTCGGGATCTAAAAATATAGCTCAGTTGTTTTCGCACCATTTCAAAGTTGATCCGCTTCCGACAAGCGTGCCTTACCGGATGAGTGCCGCGTACTCGGCCGTCGCCGGACATGAACCCCCACCTAACTTCACGCCGGGAGATGTAAAAAAGGTTGTGATGCAGATGAGGCGTGGCAAGTCACCAGGCTATGACTCATTGAGTATAGAACACGTCCAATTTGCCGGGGATGAAATTTTCAACGTTTTGGCGAATCTTTATAACCTGTGTCTGCGCCATGGTTATCTGCCCAGCAAAATCATGAAAACTGTGGTGGTTCCAGTCCCAAAAAATAATACGGGTGACCTTTCTAGTATTCAAAACTATCGCCCTATTTCCTTAGGTACAATTCTTGGCAAAATACTGGAAAGACTCCTACACCCATCATTAAAGGAGAACCTGATATTGGATGATGCGCAGTTTGGTTTTCGTACTGGTCTCTCAACAGATTCTGCGATTTACTGTCTTAAATCGACTGTCAAATACTACGTTGGTAGGGAAACTTCAGTGTACGCATGTTTTCTTGACCTCAGTCGGGCTTTTGACCTCGTAAATTATGATTTATTGTGGGAAAAACTTGCTGGGTCAAATGTACCTAAGCACAGTGTGAACCTGTTGAGATATTGGTACGAAAATCAATCGAATATGGTGAGATGGGGCGACTCCTTCTCTAACGAATATAGGTTAGAGTGTGGAGTTCGTCAAGGAGGGTTAACCTCCCCGGACCTCTTTAGCCTGTATATAAACGACCTTATTAGGCACTTAAATGGAACTGGAGTCGGCTGCCATATCGGCAGAACATGTCTGAATAATTTCAGCTATGCCGACGATATGGTCCTCCTCAGCCCTTCTATAAACGGTATAAATAAGCTCCTGAACGTCTGCGAGCGCTATGCTTCTAACTATGGGTTAAAGTATAATGTTCAGAAGACAAAGCTATTGGTTTTCCGCTCAGGGAAAGGTCCGGAGAGTGTTCGCCCAGTATACTTGGACGGTTCTCCAATTGAGAGGGTCCGGCAGTTTAGGTACCTGGGACACATCTTGACGGAGAATCTCCATGACGATCTGGACATTGAACGTGAACGCCGAGCCACGGCCGTCAGAAGCAACATGCTTGCGAGAAGGTTCGCGCGATGTAGTGACCCCGTTAAGCTGACATTATTTAGAGCATTCTGCCAATGCCTATATACATGCCAGTTGTGGGTCAACTACACGAGACGCACCATGAGTACCATCAGAGTGCAGTACAATGATGCGTTTCGCACCTTGATGAAACTGCCACGTTATTGCAGTGCGTCGAGTATGTTTGCGGAGGCGGGCGTTCCCGATTTTTTCGCCGTCATAAGGTCACGCATAGCGTCATTTCGAGATCGCATTCGGTCGTCCAATAACGAGATTCTCTGTTCCCTGTCGGATCGCCTGGACTGCCGGATGCTCCGACACTGGCTGAAAGTGCACCGTGAGCCTAACAAAAAGTAGTTGTCGGTTTATGCTGTGTCCGTGTTTAATGTATTTAATTCTAATTTATTGCTTTATTTTTAATCACTTTATGTAAATTTTAAATTTTAATGATGTATGGGTACACTTGCCTGAAATAAATGACTTATTATTATTATTATTATTAAAACACATTTTAGCGCATGCATTTTCAATAAAGCAGCGTTATACGTTCGATCCATCCGCAGAAACCATGCTGCTAAGTTGAACATGCACGCGCTAAAATATGTTTTGTTCGCACTGACGGGACTACTTAAACTCGCCGCTTGGACATTCACTCGTCCGTCCGTCCGACCGTCGTTGTTCAGAGAATCACTACCCTGGTGGAACTGAGTTGGCAAGACTAGTAACGCTGACCTCTTAAGCAAAATATGCGCACATTTAAGTCATCAAGTTTTTTGGCCCCAAACAAAGCCCTTCTTAGCTAAAGACCACAGAAGACTGATGTAAACACGAAGTCATAAGTAAAATTAATAAATAATCACACGAATAACACACTGGTAAACATCTTAGCCTAAAAGTGCAAAATATGGTTACAGAATTATTAACAAGTTTTTAGAGTTGTTAGTACTTAATTCTGTAGCTCTGCCTACCCCACTCTGGGAATAAAGGCGTGAGTTTATGTATGTGTATGTACGAGTATGTACGAATAACACATAATTAATTATGTTACTTATAAGTGAAAGTATACGTTCAGAGATGTGAATTTATATCTTTTGTTAACAGAAATATGGTCTAGGGATCACTTTGTTCTCGTAATGATTATTGCCATTTTGAATTGGTCATAATTAAGTAGGTACTTCGATTGCTACAGAATAATTGCGTCCAATAAAGTCTTGGCTTCAGATGTTGCTGTGGTATGTGATACCGTGACAGTCAGGAGAAGGTAATTCAATATTAAACTCTTTAGTGACGCACAGTAGAGTTAATTATAGTTTGTGCTGAGTTCATAAAAAACATACAGGGTAGTATTTAATTCCAAATAAACTGTATCTGAGGTACAGATAGTATCTGAGTGGGTGCCACAGGATGGTTACCAGCGTCGTGGTATTAATCAAGCCAAAGGTAACTGGATGACTTGATGATAGCACCAGTTTTGGATACTTTTAGCTGACATGCACCAATAATCGACACTCAATTCTTAATTCAAAGTTCACACGATGACCATTGATTATTGCAAACCAAAACAATAACTCTTATCTTCTGCAAATTAAGAATCAAGCGTCCATCATTTGTTCTTGTCCATTACTCGTACCATGACCCTAAATGCATTTCAAAGCGACTGGGCAGAGATTGCTTCGGACACACGTTGTAGAGTCGTTTTCTCAGCAGTGGGTAATTATTATTAATCTGTGTACGTACTAGTTCAGTACGTTTAAACTAGAAAGGGATGCAACGATTAGAAATACCTGCCTCATTTTGTTACAATTTATAACTTATAAAAGACTTAGTAGGGCGTAGGAGACGTGACGATTATAAAATTAATAAGAAAAGTCACGGTGTTAATTGGATCGCACATCACAACACGCCACGCCGGATCGCACTACGCACGATGTAACTAAGTGCTTAAAATATGCTTTTTCCATGTCTGTCATTGTGACATTTCCATTTGACAGATAACTTAAATGGGTTTATAGTGCGTTTATGAATACGGGAGGAGGGATTTTACTTTGAAATAAAAAACAGTTATTTTTATTCACATATTCGTTAGGTGACGGACCAATGATGGACACGGCACCAGTAATGGACACTTCACTCTTAATTCAAATGTCATACGGTCCTAAATTGATTGTTGCAAAACAAATGAATAACCCTTATCTTCTGTAAGATAAGAATCAGTGTCCATTATTGGTGCCTTGTCGCTATTGCCTAACTCACTCGCAATCTAAATTGTCTTCAAAGCGGAACAATTGTTTCCATTTTGTATGCAGACAAGCCTTCGATTTTCAAAATGAAAAAAATTGCGATTGCGAGTGCGTTAAGCAATAGCCCCTCGGGTTCCATCACCCTAGTTTATTTAAGAGTACATCAATGAAATAAGTAATATCTCTGCATTAATACTATAAATAGGTTTGCGTAATGGCATTGCTTGTTTTAGCTCTAGTATTTGATTCTCTACTTGGCGATGACTGTTCATCTGTCACAGGGACCTCGGGCTGGTCACGACTCCCGAAATAGCCCATTAAGTGGGATGACCCGGGAGGAACGCGCTCGTCAATTGTGGCGCCAGATCTTAGATTTATGAGTTTACTTTACTATTGCTTCTGCGCAGGGTCATGGGATAGAGTCGTAAAAATATAGTCGCGAAAAGATGAAAAAATATGTACCTACACCTGACCTTATTGCCATAGTGATGATAGGTCCATGTCCATATTTTTGGGACTCATCCACCATTGACGTTTACCGTGATGGCACCAGTGTTGGACACTTTTAGCTGACAGACAACAGTTATGGACACTTAACTCTTAATTCAAATTATACGGTCGTTAATTGATTGTTGCAAAATAAATCCTTCCTATCCTTATCTTCTGTAAAATAAGAATCAAGTGTCCATCATTGGTCCTTATTGTCCATTACTGGTTCCGTCACCCTAATATTAAATTATAACTTATTTCTAATCGTAGCTAATACAATTTTAAAAGTAAATATTATGGCTAAGACTTGAGTTTTTACGACTTTTAGAAATAAAAAGTTTAAGTTTATTTATTTTTATATCAAAATTACGATAAGTAAATAAACAAGAGAAAAACTGATGATGGTAACCAGATTGGTAGATTTTCGATAATGGTAAAAAAATATTACTATTTTTTGTTTCTTACTGGCAACCCTAGAGAGGCAATCAAATGTT
Source organism: Acleris laterana (assembly GCA_963966035.1). NCBI lineage: Eukaryota > Metazoa > Arthropoda > Insecta > Lepidoptera > Tortricidae > Acleris > Acleris laterana. The sequence goes on along the minus strand of OZ014456.1, from coordinate 4,240,469 downwards.
GACATGGTCTCACGCTGACTCATCCATAAGTTCAAATCTTCATCGATTTAAAAACCGAACGTAGGGAAAAGTTGATTACCCTCGATGGTTTCGTAATTAGTGCGGTGGGAGAAGGTATCTGACGTATTCCAAAACAAAACTCTAGGCAATGCAATGGGTAGGCTAGCCAATGGTAAAAATTGGTTAAAACGAAATGTTACACTTGATTGAAAGACGTTGAAGTACGTACAATCGCATACTTATTTTATTTCTCCATTCGCTCTTTTGATAGTATAATGTAATTGTTAATCCACACCTTTTTATTTTGAAAAAAACAACCTTTGGGCTGTAGTGTTGCCATTTAGGAGCTTCGATGATCTGCATAGGTTTTATTAGAACTAACCCGTATTAACAACTAAAGACACTAACTAAAACATTAAATGAGCAAAAAAAAAGATTTTAGAAACTAAATTACACAGTAATCGTTTTTTGGTGTATAGGTTTGAATTTTTGGAAAAACTCACACATGTCGACCTTGTTCCAAAGTAATCTTTAAATGGTTAATAAATATAATATAGAAATACATGTAAAATCCAAGACTCAGGAAAATAGCTACAAACTCTACGGGCGATTGTGCACTACAAGAAATTTTACCGTCCGGCAGTCCGATTTTTTACGGTTACACAATAATCGGATTACCGGACCGTAAAATTCCTTGTAGTGCACAATCGCCCTACGAACTTCGAACAATGACCCGATTTTTCATTCTTATTTCAAAACGTCCTGAAACATTTAACGATCAACTTGTCAATCTGTCAATATTACAACGCAGTAAATCAGCGTCGTATAAATCGATTAAGAAGATGGCGGCGCGGCGGCGCCTGCGCCGGCCACGGTCAAGGATGGCAGTCACGGCCGGCCGATACCCGGCTGTCATAAGCGTTTATAAACATTCGTGTAGGCTGGTGCTGGCAGTAATTGGATTTGTATACAAACGGTGCATTGCTGGTAAAATCGATTAAGGCTTGGAACCTTGGTACTTTTCTGCCGTCTTAAGCAAAAACGAAGTAACTATGATAAGCCTTATGTAGTAATATCCACCTTATTACTAAAGATATAGAATTGAATTTAAGATACTGCTTATTGGCCTAGGAGGGCAGTTTTATAAGGGTAATTTATGTAATGATCATGAATATTTTGTTCCTGAGTCTTGAATATTCTTTGTCATAATGATATGTATGGTATGTATTTCTCGATATAAGGTCAAGGGTATTGGGAAAGAGATACAGAAGTTTGTAAATCAAAAACTATAAACTGTAATTTTATGATTACTCGGTAGATAATCATTTAGATAGATCGATAGATAGATCCTAGACCTACAGTCTAAAGTTATTGATTTTTATACTGCTAATAAATAAAGATGAATACAGTTTCCCTATTCCAGAAGTTACCCATACCCCACCTGACCCTTAATACTGGTGTTTTCTATTATAATACACGGGTGAATTTTCAAACAGGTATTTTTGGGTGTCACACGGCTGTAATACGGAAAATAATTAATAAAATAATATAAAAAAAATTGTTTTTCATCATATACACTGTCATATTAAGAGGCCATACATAATCATCACGCAAATGTAAGCCAAATATCTGAAAAAAAAATTTGAACTTTAAAAATAGCGCGAATATGACCACTCTGAGGCATGTCACACTTCCAGTTTTGTCCAAACAAGCTCGCGTAACTTTGTGTGTACGCAATATCTTAATTAGGTATTATACATCATTAGAAAGAATATTAGATGACGCTTCTTAATAATTATCCAATTATGCAAAAATATTAATACCTAAAAGTAGGCAGATCGCTTTGTCTTTGTCCCGCGCCGACCACTCACGAAACGACTCGCAAATACCTGCTGATAACTGGTTCGTCTAGCGACTTACCGCCATGTTTACGTTTTTATTTAAAGAGACCATTAGTTGTGCTTTCGCGACCGAATGGAGTGGACATGTATCTGTGCGCCGTTAGAGCTAGCGAGGTTAGTCTTTTTCGCGATGTATTTTGGTACCGTGTGAAGTAATTTCAGTGGCGCGTAATTTCTGTACGTTAAATAAGTATATTTTAGTTATTTTTTTGATATTTATAATATACCTTTATAGACTAAATTAAACCCGTAATGCATATTTTAATAAATTATATAGTGCAACCGATATCTTTGAAAAACTGTTATGCCGTAATTTCTGTGGCGTAATTTCGGTGGCGTTTTTGTCCACCGAAATTACAAATTCCCACCGATATTACAAGTCAAGTCAATTTTGTATAGGATTTTGTTAAAAACAGTCATAGATTTAGCATAAATGCGTAGCTAAAATTACATTTTATATAACGATGCTAATATTTATTTATTAAAGATATTTAAAAATTTAATGATGTCTATAATCAGAACTATTTAAATTGACTAAAATAAAAACCAAGTTAATGCGAAGACTATTACTAATGAATGAATTAAGGACAGAGAGCCTCGTTGCCAGTTGCCCTATTCTTGAGTGGACTAATCAATCATTTTTTGATATTTTTTTAGGAGAAATAATGACAAAAACAAAACAGAGTAAAGAAGAGCGACTAGAAAAAAAGAAGCTAGCCGAAAGGTTACGAAAAGCTAAAATTAAAAATGATCCTCTAAAGTACGAAGCACGTATATTCATCATTAATTTCAAAGTAAATTTACGATGTCATTTTGGTGGCACCGTTGTAATTTTCGGTGGCGCAAAAAAAAAAAAATAGTTATTAACTAAAATAATAACTTCAGAATGGTGCCTCATACAGCATTTCGATTAGAGATTTAATCTCTTTCTAGTCATTATATAAATTATCACCAAACGATGAAAAAAAAATGCGCCACCGAAACTACGAAAAAACGTCCATCTCAAAAATTCACCCACACACTCTATAAAAAATTCAAGTGTACAACGGAGGCTTAATAATAGGGTCCTGTAGGTACCCTCTGAGTACAGAATCCTAAAAATACCAAAATTGGCATATAAGTAAAAGTAGAACCAGGCGCAGGGTCCTATCACTATCCAACTTCGAAAGTTGAAAGCATAACAAACATACAGAGTTACATTTTTAATATTCATATGAATTGTTTATTAGCTTTAGAGTCCCTTGTGTGGGCTCGTTTGACTTCTATAAAATAAAAACAATAGAATACACAGTGACCGAATATGACTTGAGTACTTGGCCGTTGACCCGTCGGTGGCAATTGCGAATTATATCGTCATCTATGGTTATCTATAATGAAGCAGTGCGATAAATATAGCAAGGGACAATCTCTCACATACATTTCATATTGACGTGTATAAAAGACCATGCGGCCTGCGGGCCTAGTATGGGTGCGTTTATCCCTTGCGAAATGTGGATAAAGCATCCGTCACTCTCCTACTTACATACGTGTCCAAAAGTGACGGATGTGTTATCCACATTTTGTCTCGCGATAAACACAGCCATATAGTTAGGCCTCCTTTGAGCCTAGTACGGCTGCGTCTATATCGTGCGTCAGACGTGGATAAAGTATCAGTTACTCTCGTACTTATTTACTTATCAAGGACTTTCAATGTTGAGCCACCATAGAACGTTGTCATATTGACAGCGTCAAGTGACGAGAAATGAATTACATAGGAAATAATCGATATTTTTTTGCGATAAGGTTCTATAGTAGTTCATCAATTACAGTTCCTGACAGACAGCGATAAACATACTTGTACTCGCGCTCATCAAACAAATATTTGGCCAAACCGGGAATCGAACCCAGGACCGCTGGCTTTGTAGGCAGAGTCACTACCAACTAAGCTAAATGCGTCGTTAAAATCATAAGTCAACTTGCGCTACTGAATGCCATTAGGTAGGAGAGAAGTGAATACTCACATTGTGTGTAAAGTGGTGCCTAGACGCCGTCCATGTGATACTATTGCTTATAACGAAGGCTGCTAGCAGCAGCGATCTGAAACAGACAAACTTGGGGTTACAAATCAACTTTATTACACGTAATTAAGTTTAGTTAGGTACAGGTAAGTTATCTAAAAATTAAACCTAGCTAGATCGATTTATCGCTCCCGAAACCCCCCGAATACTAAAAGTTCATGAAAATCGTTGGAGCCCTTTAAAGGTGATTTAAACTAAGCTGTTGAAGAAAGCGGTAAAATTTCTGAGAAATAGCACCAAATGAGAATAAAATAAATAAATATCAGGGTATATAGTGTTATACTATATCCCCTGATATTAGTTTTTATCCCCTGTAAAAGTAAATGGCGAAATCAAAAAATGGCGTTCCCCAAGGAAGTGTTTTGGACCCGACCCTATTCAACGTAAACACAAAAAAAACTTCGCCTGTCAATGAAATGTAAATTCTTCGAAGTAAAACATTCCATGAAATGAGTGTCGGTGATTCACGGGTAAACCTACAAAGCAGAGTCATTCCTAAATGAAGTCCCGTACTTTAGAACACTAACTAAAACGACAGATACGGAATCGAGAATACTTTCTACTTAATTAAGACATCAAATAATAAATCGATACCGACATAAGCGTCAAACTTGTTTTATCTCAAACCAACACGCAGAGGAATAAAGCGTAATGGTATGTATTCGTTCGAGCCGCAGTTCGGTCCATCTGACGGGCGATGCAGCCGGTTGATAAAGGACTCGTGTCTAACTATACGGGTGATAACATCTAAGGGGGGTTAAGTGGGGAGAGGCAGCGGTTTTAGTGGTTCTCACACAACACAACACAAATAGTCACGCTTTCATTCCCAGAGTGGGGTAGGCAGAGCTACAGAATTACCAACAACTCTAAAAAGTTGTTGATAGTTCTATAACCACATTTTGCACAAACAGTCTAAGATGTTTACCAGGGTATTAGTGACAGGTTTCAAGCCCATCGCCTAACAGTACTTACTTACTACAAGCCTTTGTTCCCTTAGTCGCCTCTTACGACATCCACGGGAAGACATGGAGTGGCACTATTTTAGTGGTTCTATATTGTCTTAACATCACAATAGTAAACGTGTTCGTCTTCAAACAAGTATACGTGAAAAACTTGTGTACAAAACTAGAATGGAATATACGTCAATTTTCAAATATATAATGTCGAACGGTCTATATACAGATGTGTTACAACTAAAGTAAGAGAACTTTTACCTATATCGCGATTTGCATGTGTGCATGCCTTGATCGTACGCGCCGCGAGCCACCACAAGCAAACTCACAAGCTGCAATCGGTAACAGAAGTTTCTAAAGGGCCGGAGCTAATTTTCTATCTATAGGGTAAAGTCACCAGTGGTCATCCATGAGTGCCAAGAGTGGGAAATATATATTTCGAACTCTTCCCACTAAAACAAAGTATAGGCAGAGGCCGACTACAGGTCTCTGGGCTGGCCAATCGCGACTTTACCCTACTGCAAATTCACGATTGAATTCAAAAAGGTGTTTTATATTTTCAAAGCAATCTATAGGCACGGTTATGCACTTTAATTATCCATGAAACTATATTTCTACTACCCATTAACATTTCAAAACCTTGTTAATTAAAATTTATAAAACCATAACACACTCATTATAAGTTACAACCTTCCAATTAAAAAACCCTCTCATTTCTATGTATCTATTAGCTAGATTAATTATAACGCATCGTTTCTCTCTAAACTCGGCACGCTGCGGTCCAGGCTGGGTCCGGAGCACTCCCACGGCTCCAGCTCATTTACAAAAGGGCGGAGATGCTTTCATTACCAGGCGTTAATTACTGGAGATACACTTCGAACAACAGCCCTTTAAGTCTCTGTGGACATGCCGACATTGAATAATGAACCTGTTTTGCAAGTAGCTTGGGCTTCCCTCTGGAACTTCTGGGGCCCTGGTCAAATGCATAACGAAAAGTTAGCGATTTTCGGTAATCGATAAAATATACAGGCTCCTAGCCTAGCAGTAATCCCAGCTTCTTAATAGAGCTTTCGGCTGGCTATCGCTCTCACCCTTGCACACGCGACTGAGAGTATATCTGTCACTCGTGTTTCATACAAAAACAAACATTGCCGAACTAAATATATTAAGAAAATAGAAGCACTGTAACGTTATTTTTTTCTATCATTCAAAAAGTATGGGATGACATTCTCGTGTGTTATCATAAACCATGCAGTTTACTGTCGTCCCATACATTTTGAGCGTTTGCATTTTGGCTAGGGCCCCAGGATTGACGCAACTGAGGCCCTAGACGATGCATTCAGCGCCTACGTCAATTCAATACATTTTGTCAGTTTTTGAAAATCATCAACATTGACTTTAAGCAACTTGTCTCTCACAGATGACAGATAAACTTTCGCGCTTAAATTCTTGACTATGCCTACTGTTAAGAATAATGTTTTTTTAGGGTCTCTATTGACTGCCATAATTATTTTTAGTCATAATTTGTTTTAAGTCATCATTTTCGCAAGTCATAATGCATTTTTCTCAGGACATGGTTACTTTATCAGGATTTTTATAAAACTAACCTAACCTAACTACTTAATCTACACGATAAACGTTTATTAAAAACTGTAACTTCCGCCTGAAAGAAGTTATGACAAAAAAAAGTATGACTAACAATACATTATGACCAACGATATGTATGGCAGTCAAAGGGATCCGGTTTTTTTATTTTCATGCCACGTTTAGAATACCGTGGATGAGTATTCATAGCATACGCGTGCCGTACTTGCTTACATTCAATAACATTGATAACATGACTAGAATATACCACCTAAATGTTCCCAAAGATGAGCGTGCACGCATATTTTAACGTGGTCCTTGAAGCATCATTAAATGCATGCAGATACTCGTAGATCACAAGGAAGCCTAGTGCCCAAACTGATGTAGGTCGCATAAATAATTATTATAATAGCATCACTGCTGCGAATTTAGAATGACTAGACACAATAGAATAACAATTATTGCGTTAATTGATGCTAAAATGCATCGCAGCGTCCTGTGCCCCAAACTAGGGGGTAATAATATTTATAATATTGTAATGAGGATTAAATAAATGTGTTTATGATTATGTACCTGTGACGTAATAGTTTTTTATTGATGCAAATTTTTTTAATCCGTATTCACCGGACAGAGAATATAATAATACAATACACATAAGATTTAATTATAATCATGATGTTAAGAATGTAGGAAGATTACTAGGTATAAAGTAAGCGGGACACCTAATGATTGAATGATTATTCTTCTAATATTATTAATGCGAAAGTTTGTGTGTTTGTTCACACACCTTCACGCTGCAACGTCTGAATGGATTTGGATGAAATTTGGACTGGATTAAGTATGTATGTATGTATGTAAACTCTTTATTGCACAATAAAAAAAACAATTACAAGTAAATTCGTACATAAACTTAAGATTAACATGTACAAAGGCGAACTTATCCCTTTAAGGGATCTCTTCCAGTTAACCTGACCATGATTGAGGAAACTGTACGAGGATAGGCAAGATTACAAGGATGTGCACAAAAATAAAGAAACTCATAATTCTACAGCTAAATATCCATAAATCATACATGTAAATAAACATCAAAATATACACAAATATAAATATAATGATAATATATACATAATATATACTTACATAAATAAATAGTTATATAAACATGTACTTACATATACTTACATATAAATAAATACATGATATCGAAATGGAACATTACTGACTATTTTGCCTTAAATAATTAAATAAGCCTGTAAACACTACTCATCCAACCACAACTTTTTTAACTTAGTAGGCTAGTCTTTATCCCGGAAAACTTAAAAGTTCTCGAGGGAATAAAGATTGTGAAATAGTTGCTCTTATTTAGTCTGTGTCTATTAAAATTAATAATGGTGCTCAACGTGTACACATCTCCGATCTCTTAAAATAAGCTCTCCGCTCTCCCATAGACAAATCAAGGAAGCCGTCAATGGCGTTTAATTCCCGCTAATTGACAGCTGCGTAAGCGCAGCTCTCGCGTTACCTTCCGTAGGAAGCTGCGCGTGACCTGCGCTATTGGCATTGAATTTATTGTTCCATTTAAATGTACGCATTAATGTTTTTAGCCTTTATCTCTAACAGTGTATCTCTCTGGTTCCCTGTTGACTGTTGAGGTTTCCCTCAAAACTTAATATTAAAGGATGATGGTCAGTTTTGTATGGACACTGGCTTAAAAACCAATAATGACAAGCCATATGTCCTTTGAAAGATTTTTTCATATTCTACAACTTTTTGAATGGCGGGAGATCTTAAATCACTGTGTGAAATATTTAAAAATCTGGAACATCGGGACGCCTACATAGACGACGTTAGAATAATTACTTGGAAAAACCGCGGTCTTTGCATGGCAATAACTTTTTTCACACAAAGATTTCGAACCACCTGTCATAGTAATAGTTTTACAACTTAGAACTACCTATTCGGGGACATATCGCTTGTCCTTAATTGGTCATTAGGCTGGTAGATTCTTGACGTGTAAAAGTGCCCGTGCGGCCTACTTACTGAATAAATATCTTTTATCTTTTTTTTATCTTTTTATTAGCCCATCCTCCTTTATTTTGGGTACTGTAAAATGTGCCTACTTTGCTCCCCCCGGGGTAATTATGCTCCACGGTTATATTGAGGTAATCTGTATTGCAAATCATTCTATTGCTTTCATTTACTTCGTAGCTGGATGTATACATCGATCCTTTTAAGCAAATTTGTCATCAACCGTGACTTATAAGGTAGAAATAGTCACTATGGAGCATTAGTTACCCATGGTGGAGCAAAGTAGGAACATTTTACGGTACACTATACAGGGTTATATTTATTTGTCACTACCGCTTCGACAAGGTCAGGCATGTATTTTTAAATATTTTTTTTAGCCTATAAGAAAAGTGTTTTTTTGTAGAATTTCACATGGCGAGCCACACATTCTATTTCTCCTCATTATTGCGCATAAACTTTTAAAACCCAGCATGCAAATACTACGCATATTTGAATAATATTCAAGCTATTTGAAATATGTTATTTGTGATATTAACTCACGATAACGCAAACACTTTAATGTGGAACTAACAACGAGTATGTTCAACTTATTTTACCTGTTCTTACATTTGGTTCCCCTTATTTTGGGGGAGGGGTTTGAAGCACTCGGGCTCGAGCAAAACGTCCGATCACACCATGGACCACACAGACACAGGTATTTAGTAAATCTAGAAATCGAAAATGAGAATTCAAACGTCTCATGCACCGGATGTATAATAAACAAGGAATGGATACTAACCTCAGCTCACTGCTTTACCAGTCCTAAGAACATCAAAGTACGTCGTATTACACGTTGTAGGAGCAAACAATTGGCTGCAGTTGACGTATCTGATGTCCTATTACATCCCAGTTTTGAAACTGAAGATCTTTGGAGCATGAAATACGATATAGCGTTGCTGAAGACGTCGAATCTAATTCAGTTTGATAAAAAAACCGCAGCGATAAAGATGGGCGACTTCTTCCCGGAGACTGGGAGTGAAGCAATCATTGCAGGTGTTGGAGATCAGGGTGTGAGAGAAGGAAGGGTGAGAACATGCAGGTGTCATGGTCACACCTTGTGCACTGTACCCTACCTGGAAGGTGAAAGGGGAGTTGCAGGGGATCCGATTATCTGCGATGGGAGACTAGTCGGCGTCTTGTCTCGAATCGAGTTCTCGATTGATGAGGATGAGTCTGATTGCAGTTTTTACGCAGATATACATTCCAGTTGGGAATGGTTACAAGAAACTATGTCGACTTATGAGTGATCACTCGTTTTTAGGAATCCGTACCCGAAGGGAGGCCACAGGGAGCCCATAAAGAGCTAAATTGTAATAGATATCGGTTTTTAAAGCGGAATTTCTTTATTGTTTTTAAATAAAGTAATTATAACGTATTATTATTTTGTTATGTTAGCGTCATATTTGCTGTGATTATATTACAAATACTGAAGACACAACAGATTTAATACCTATAAAAAAATGGCCAAGTGTCAGTTGAGCAAATCAGATTATAATAAGACCTACTATGCCTACGGAACCCTCAGTGCGCGAGTCCGAACCGCAATTAACCAGTTTTTGTATAGGTAATTTCGTTTAAGCGTTTTTTTTTAAGTATTTTGTAGGTGACAAGGTGGTTCATTATACTATGTAATATTTAATTAAAAAGTAAATAAAAGCTTAACCGTCCTTTTGCCTAAGGATTTATTTAAAACGTAAACTAAGTAGCAACATGTCGCAGCGTTGTCGCTGAGTCGTTATCGCCTGTAAGTGCCTTTAAATATCTTAAATCTTTTACTTTAGTGGCCATTTAAGGGCTCACCTGCTTGCTCGGGTGGCATTCCTAGCCGACTCTGTAAATGTATGTAAATAGAACAACTCGACAAGAGACCAGGGCAGTCGGGGTATCGTCGCTCCAATTCATAGGGAACTGGGATCCGTTTTTTTATTTGGGCCTGTTGTTTGACTAATTATTTGTTATGTAAGTGGGTCAATCAACTTTACTTTGCACCTCGTTGCCATGGTGACATCTCCTGGGTCACTTTTTAAAACCACGATTTTAAAGTATATAAATGCAGCAAACATCAGGTTTTGCGGCAATTATAAGCCCATTCTCTTATGGGTTTTCTTCCAAGCGTATTAGTATATAGTGTATATTATAACCATATTTCAAAGAAACTCTAACATTGTTGTCTCCTGGCTTACGGGACAGAATAACAGCAACAAAAAGTTGATCCACCCAAGTACTTCTTTATCCCGTTTTATTTTGTAACTCAAAAATCAATTAATTAGTTAAGGCGTAAGCTAATCGTAATTGTAAGCAATACACGCCGAAGAAGGGGTCGCCACTACCACTATTAATAGAGACATTATAGCTTATCATAATTTCATCGGACGACTCAGGTCCTGCTTTAGGAATACTAATATAGCTAGAATTATGCAAAGGCATTGTCCCTCTTTTACAATACATGAATTTGTTAGTTTAATAGGATTTGTATGCCTATTGCATTGTTGCACTGAGTCATACAAATGTGATACTTATTAAAAACTTGATAGGTGATGTAATTGAAGATTGAAGTAGCATAGTGTTATTTGATTAATTGATGTTTGCAGAGTGTTTTTTTACTTTGAATGGAAAAATTATACCTTTAATTTTAAAAAGAGATTTTTTTTTTTTTAATAAAAACTAAAAAGTTTTAAGCTTCATTTAATTGGTTAAATGAAACAAAGCCTATTCCAGAAAGTTTATCCGATTATTAAAATGTGATAAGAAAAGCTTTCAAATAATTTAGTAAGACAGGAAACCTACCCACACTAACCAAATTATTTTTGAATCTATCTCGCTGTATTTCAATCTTTGCCTCAATTAAACCCTTTTGGAATTCAGGCCACGATTTTTTAAAACCTAGCCCCAAAATATTTGCAACCTAGGCGTTAACTGCCAGTCCAGTGGGTGCGAAATTATGCAGAGCAGCAATGCGCATGCGGTGCGCGCGCGCCGCTTCCGACGCCGCGCCGCCGCGTCTGCGCTCAGCGCCAGAAATAACCGTTAGCACATTTGAAATTTAATTTTATTGTTATCTCATGGATGATAGATAGAAAAACGTTGGTTTCGTCAAGCATGGGAATATTAAAAATAATACAATTAAAAAATTAAAACTAAGCTACTAAAATATTAAAGATATTTATAAATAATAATCACCACTATGAAAAGAACACCCCCTGTATCATGTAAGAGGTTTTATCATAATCAGGATATATTCTTTTTTTTTATAAGAACAACCCCCGGCTAGGGTAGCCAATGTGGGGAGGAGGGTATGACGGACTCTCGACCACCTCAAGTCTCCTAAGAGAGCTGAGGTGGAAGCATATCGTCTAATGGCCGGTTCCTATATTCAAACGACGGACAGATAGGCTTACTTCGGATTAAAATTTGACACACTTTGTATGGGCAAATGTCAAATTTTAACCCCAAGTAATCCTTATCTATCCGTGGTTTGAATATAGGAACCCGGCATAAAACTTCTCCGGTGTTAACCTCTAATAGTTAAACATTGTTATCGTGCCATGGGATGGTCAACGTAGCCGAAGTGCAAGACAAAAACTGTATAAAGATTATATCGTTTACAACAATTCGTTAAGAAGAAGACGTATATGTTTGTTATGTTTGACAGAACAAAGAATGCGTGGTGGATAGTAAGTCAACCGGCGCAGCAAAACAAAGGTTAACAACGGAATCCAAGAAGTTAGTTTATTAGCACCACTTGTCTTTGTTAAGCAGTGACAGTGTTAAGTACTGGACATTTATACATGTGGTCCATCTCTCTGAAGATTAATGAGATAATACAATTGGGATTGTTCATATTAAAATGAGAAAAGTTTAATGAGAAAATAAAAACGGTGAGTTATTTTTTTTGGTCAATCCCAATTCTTCTCGGTTCAAGTTATCTAAAATGAATTTGTGGAATTCAAATAACAAATAATATGTATGTATGTTATCGACCCGATGCGAGTCTTAATCTCTTAATCACGGTCATAGTCAAAGGGTCTCTTTTAGGGATCCGTATCCAAAGGATGTCTATTAATAATCCGCTTCAAATCTGTGTATCTGTTTGTCAGAAAGCTCTATCTTATGAACTGTATTCGCTAAATAAAACACTTGAAATTTTCACCTTTTTTTCGTTTGTGTTTATTAATTAAAAAAAAAAATTAAAAGGTTTCCCATACAAGTTTTTTTTTCAGCCTCGGCACGGATCCCTACGTCAACGACCAACGTCATCGCCGCTTCACGCAAAATCGCTTACGGAGTGATGAAATCACGCCCGCGCGGATTGGCCGAAAACGAGACGGATAAACTTAATCTGATGATTGTCTGGCTTATTCGTACTCGGTGACAAATAGTTTATAATGGTAATTAATTAACATGTTACAGAAACCAATGCGAGGGTGTTGCAATTCGTCATGTAATACTTACATAGAGTGTTTACATTACGTACAACTAGTATTATACAGGGTATCCGAAAGATTTTATTACATTTACAATTTTTTAAAATTGTTTATATTTATTTCGATTATTAACGGCTGGTTTTTTAGAAACCGTCCTTCAAGGATTGCCAAGTGCAAGTACGGCAATTCGAACAATCGTTACATTTTTAATAAAACTTCACAGTATTATTATCACGAGAAGTCACAGGAAATCAAGAGTTATTGGTCCCACTGCTGGGCAAAGGCCTACCCTAACTTCCTAATTTCCCTGATCTTTGTAGTATCTGGCCAGTCCTTCAAAACAGAATCCGGGTCATCCAAAGATAACCTAGAAATAAAAACATTGTCTGTCGTCGATGTATACATTTCGACTAGTAATGCTAGAGAGCTGTATGGTCTCCACCCACTCCCCGGCACTCGGCTCGTCAGTGTGAACGGACTTCGGATCAATAGTGCGCGGTGATTGATGGTCCAGATTTTTAGCGATCACGAGTGCGCCTACGCATGCTAACGGATATGCAAAAACCAGAGATGCTAAAATTGAGTTTTTTAGGAATCCTATTTAATATGTTTTAAGCATTGAATGTTTGTTTTAGCGAGAGGTTACGGCTGAACCGATTTTTATGAAATTTGGCACTCAATAATACATACAGTAGTCCCTGTTTCTTAATAGCTTTTGACTGGTTATCGCTATCACGCTTTCACTGGCAACTGACAGTATATTTGTCATCGTGTGTCATAGAAAAACGAAGATAGCTCAGATCATTGTGCGGCATCTACTATCTCGACTCCTGTAAACCATATTTTCGAAAATTACGCATCTTAACCCTACCAAGTTTATACATATACGAAGCAGTGCTTTTTGTTACGATGAATCCCCAATTATTTAAAAATTATAACAGCCTACGCCTAAGAAATAAAGTTACTGCAATGCCATCTAAAACGGCTTATTACGGAAAAGTATTCTTGGGATGGCTCCCAGAATTTATAATAAGGTACCAAATAATATAATATAATTAATATAGAAACGATCACTGAATTTAAATGCAAATTATATAACTTTTTAGTGAATAAGGCCTATTATACAACAAATGAATATTTGTCAGACTACTCTATCTAGTTGATACCTGTGCATGTAGGTAACTATAGTGTGCTGAGTCATTAACTGCATGTTAAATTTGTATGCCTGAGGGCGTAACATGGTGATACTTTACACTATTTAAGTCCTTATGTAATTTACCTGTGTTATACAAATAAACGATTTTGATTTTGATTTTTTTGAGCTATTAAGAAAATGTTAGCACTGTACAAACACCATCAGAAAATGTTAAAAATTATCTAGATACGAAGTATTGTCTTGACAATAGAGTCGAGTGCAGATCATTTTTCCCTCTTCGGTTGCGTAGCTACTTCTGCTGCAGACTGAACTATATTGGACTTCTAGCAGTTTTTCCACGAGAGCTATAAAAATTCTTAAGATTTTTTCCAGAATAGAAAGTTTGATTGATGTGTGTTCTGATGTCATGTTCCCCTGGTTACAGAGGTCAATGGCCGTCGCTCTGTTAAATTAACCGGACCTTCCCAATCGGTGGTTGTGGTCGAAAGTTATTTACTCCAAAAAAATGGGAGAAAGAATGATGGATGGCTCAGTCCTTTAAAAAGATTTTCAGTGACATGTAAGTAATATGTTATTAGGTAAGAGGCTGTTGGGGCTGCCGCGGCAGCCGAGGTATTGTAGTGCGGCCGGCATGATCGCTAAGGCGAGCGTAGATGATTTCTATGGCATTAGGTGGAACCATAGAACAGCCTCATTGGTGAAGCACGTAAGTGGCCGCAGCAACAGCCTCCTGGGGGTGTTGGCGGAACGCCTCGTCTACCCCCTCACCAAATACTGGGTCACCGTGGCCATTGGAGCAGTTAAATAGTGTTTAATAGTTTGTTTATATTATAAAATTTACTAGGTACGAATATAGTCTTAATTTGCCATTGTTACTAACATAATATGGATCTTTGCCTGATCAAAAAAAATTTTTTTTGGTAACATGTTTTTGAACGGATTGTGGCAATGTTGCGTATTGAATCGACCGGGTTCGACAATCTGCCTTCTTTGCATGTACTTCTATGCGGCCATCAATTCAATTCGATTTCGTCGAATTGTGCGGTCGTAAAAACACCGTGGTTAATGGAACATAACTTTTGATATACTGGACTTTCTATTAGAAACAACAGTGAAGTAGTTAGGTACCAAACTAGCTTTTAGTGGTAAAAATAGGATTCTAATTCTATTTCAACTTGTCTACCCGAATGTATTAGTTTCGTTGGCCTTGGTTAGTTGTGAATAGAGATTGATTTAGCAGTGGTAGCACCTTGTGCAAGACACGTTTGGATCACTACCGCCATTTTATTCTTTAACCTACCGTTAAAAGGCAATGTTCGCGTTGTTGTGTTCCGGTGTGGGGATAAGACAACCGGTGATATTACTAGCATATACATATAGAAGCATTTCATCTTAGTCCGTAGCGTGGCAAAACTCATTTTTTACGGCCTTAGGATTGCAGTCTTGTGATAAGTTGCAGATCTCACTTTGCCATCCCGACGCAACCATAGCACCCGAGCGGCAATAGGTAACAGAAACTACTAAAGGGCCGGAGACGAACGGTTACGTATCAGACGCCTAAAATTAATAAGCCTAATGTATCATAATCCCTAAAAGTTCATAATACCTAATGGTCTTTTTTATTGAAACCGTACATTTTTCAGGATTGTTATAAAACTAACCTAACCTAACCTAATGAGTTCTATACAATGGCATTTTAAAAAATCCTGAAAAGTTTTCGGTTTCTGTAAAAAAAGACCATTAGGTATTATGAACTTTTAGGTATTATGATACATTAGGCTTATTAATTTTAGGCGTTCTGATACGTAACCGCTCGGCCAAAGTTGAAGGTACCTAACTCTGCCTTACGTGCATACGAGCGCGCGGACAACTTTAGTTCATAGGTTAATACTTTTCTACGATTTGGATTAGTAGGTAAGTTGTTTAAGAGAATACCACCTGTACGTACCCTTACTATGAGACACCATGCTCGCTAGCGAGTTGAATGTTCGGTCCCTCACATTATTGTTATAGAGTGCGAGGAACAGAGCATTCGACTCACTAGCGAGTACGGTTATTGTAACTCATGGTAAGGGTACAGAGTTCCCGTAGCCCCTCGCGCACGAGAGGAACAGTCGTAAAGTTAACGCTCAATTTCGCGCGTCCGTCTTCAAAGCTCCCACTGACTCGACACTTGGAGGCACTAAAAGTACAAAGCGATTTGCCATCTCGGTATTTTTAAACTAACGTAAACGGTTTCTTTTGACTACGCTGTTGTATAATGTGTTTATGAATGCCTGGTCGTTGAAATCGCACATTTAGTCAGCTTTGAAACTAAACATACGGTTCGTTATGATGTAGTCATAATATGTTTTGGATAGCTGTAAGTACAAAATATTATAATGTATATTTACAATTCATATAAGTTTTTTACATTGAATACTTGTGTAGCTATTAAATCCCTCATTAGCATTACAAGTTCAAACACAATAATCTACTCCCTTACTTCTATTCTTTGCATAGTATATAAAACAAAGTAAATTTCCGCGTCTGTCTGTCTGTCTGTCTGTATCCGCTAACTCCTAAACCACGCAATGGATTCAAATGCGGTTTTAACCATAAAGTTAGATAATTTTTCAAAAACGGTTTTTACGTGTAATAAATTATGGTTTATGTGCGGGTGTTACAGAAAACTCACATAAACCGAAGCGCAACGAGGGCGGTCTGCTAGCACATTATAAATGCGAAAGCGTCTTTGTTTGATTGTTTGTTTGCTAAGCGAGGTTTCGACTAGCAATAAAAATTGCAAAAGTTGACTGCTGTCTTATTCTAACTTTAAAGCGAGAAAAATACAAAAACATGTGCTTTTGCCCTAAAACTGAAGTTAAAGTATGACAGCGATCAACTTGAACCAACTTGATGCAATTTTTACACCTAATCTATGTCGCGTACAACGTCCAATATCAACGTGAAACTTGTTACAGATATAAATAGTACTAGTTTATAGTCCGGAAAATCACAGGGTATTTTTAGAAAAATGGGACACTCGACGTGCCTAACATCTAATAAATGACTTGCCTTGCAGAAGACGCGCTTAAGTACGTAGTAGCTAGTACCTATATACTAAAGGCAACTTAGGTAACCCATCCACTTACATTAAACATGTACAGACGAAGTCAAAAATATGTTTACACTTTAGTACCTTGTCTATTTAACGTCATGTTTAAACTGTCATATGAAATTGTCACACTGATTAAAGTGACAAGGTACTTAAGTGTAAACATATTTATGACTTCGACCGTACATAATAAAACTTTCTCTCACATAAGTACCTACGCCAATTCTACACTTTCATAAGTTCATGTAAATGAGACAAGTCTAGAATAAGCTCTGTGGATTAGAATTACACCCACAGCGTTTCAAATTTGGTCAGCCGTTATTCTATTGTCAGTGATATATTTATATTATAATAATAAAAAGTTAAACACTAAAACCAAACTGGTGTAAGTTTAACGTACCCTTACATGTTCTTGAAAAATAGGTCAAGTGAGAGTTGGACTCGCACACCGAGGGTTCGTATCGCCCCACGGTAAGTATTATTATATGCATTAAATAAACTAGTTATTTAAATACATTAACTTTAATATATCTGCCTTCTATGTTGCATCTAACAAAAAGAACTTTAAAGCTATTAAAACATCCAATATTAACAAAAACATTACAAGATCAACAAAAAAAAGAGAAAACTATAAAAAAATTGTTGTGAAATAGAGGTCTATTAATTTTCTTTGCAAAACTTGTTGTGTTACGGAATTTAATTAACATGTCGCCTAGTGAAGAGGAAATGATAATCACACCTAACACACTAATAGACATTGCCGCCTAAATCCAAGATTGTTTTATACACAGTCACGAGATTAAATTTAGGACCCTTAGGTTCAAAGTCTGACATTTTACAACAATACGGTTGAGTTTCCTAAAAGTTAAAAAATGACTTGACATCTCTCATGACATTGACGACTTCAAGCATATTTTTCTTAAAATCGGACCCAAATTAACGCTCGTGACCGTACAATATTAATTAAGACAATATAGTCTGGCTTCATTATTAAATAAATAATAATCAGCGGTAATAATATTTGCATAATAGAATGTACCAGGATGACATAAACGGCGAGCAATTAATCGCCTACGTAATGCGCAGATGAGTGAACGCGGCAAATAGCCGTTCGTGCAGTTCATTGCTCCTCGTTACTCGCTGCGTTAAATTATTAGGAAAACATGAAAACATACATTTTATTGCGTTTGTGAGCAAACTTTGTAATTCTAGTTTATTGCTAGATAAAGAAAGTTATAGCAAATCAAGCGAAATGTTTAATGGTGGATCAGATTTTGCTACATCGCATCGGTCGGGACTTAGTAGCAACTTTAGAGACCTAAAGCTCCAAAGTAAGACCAAGCGTTCATACCATACAACATATTATACACTCGTGGATCCAATGGAAGACCAGCGCTATCTTTAATGCCAGCATAACGTTGTGTTGGAATCATTTGTGACAACAGTTTTTTGCCTATATTTTATTCCTTTTGTACGTCTGATTTTCAGGAACAAATGTTTCTCGTGCTCATCGCTCAAATTTTGCCTTTACAAACCCAGGACCGTCAGCTAAAATTTAAACCAATATTAAATGATAATAATGGGAAACATAATATAACACTACTTTAATAATATCATCTATATGTATTATATAAAAGAAGAAACATTAGTTGACTGCTCGATGAACGCATAGCCGAAGCCGCTAGACTTACTTGAAATGTGGAGGGAATCCTTGGATATCCTAAGGTACTAAGAAGGGATTTATGGAAACTCATCCCCAAAGCGGTAGCTTTCCTAAAAAAAATTGAGGGAGTAGCGAGAAACAAATTCTACGTGTTCAAAGTCGCGGGCATCCTCCAGTTAACAATAAAAACGTTATAAAAAGTTATGTTACGAGATATTCGAAATGAAGTCAGTGTCAGATTGCAAGTCAAAGCGATATCCGAAACCCGGCGCGACGCTTAATGTTGATCGCATTAAGAGATTATTTAAATTTTTGTCTGTGGAGGTACTGCGGTTCTTAAAATTATATATTAATCAGTTTCAAACCTTGTCACTTTAATATCTTTGACGGATTAGTGCAGCAGTTCAAAAATTAGGTTAAAGAACATAACACTAAAGTGTGCGGCTACTTAGGTACAAGGCCGACCGTGTAAGTGCAAACAAATATTATCAATTGATTTGTTTTTTAACTAACTAGCACCATTACCTACTGACTTGCATCTGAACTCTTTGGTGTCTAAGATAATTATTATAATATTCAAAATTGAATGCACCATTGTTTTATTAAGTAATTTTTTTTACCTACTATTAACAGACTTTAAATTGAAAAAATGCAAACTGTCGCTTTCTACTCTTCTCATTGAGATGCAGCATCTCTTCTTCTCTACGTTTTTTAGGAAGAAAGCTCAAGACAAAATAAAAGCAACATGAGAGACTCTCTTAAACAATAGCTCCAATTCGGAATTGTAAATCTCTAAATTAAACATGTTCAAAAATAAAATTGACCCAGCTCTATTCCGGAGAGACGAAAATTATTTTTAGGTGCTTGTCCCAATGAGTAACAATTCTAGATTAGAAATTAAGTGTTAGATGGTCCCACACATATGGAGCAACTAGGAAGTTTAACGAGCAGGCTGGCCAAACAATAGATTCGCGGTATATTTTTATAGCTTGACCACTTGTTAGAGTCGTTAATCTACGAGTATGGCATGGGTGACGGTATATTTTTGGAATTAATTAATTGGGGACAGATATATCAGTGTACTTTGTATTCTACAGTACTCTTCTGTATCTTTCGTGACTGATTCAATAGCCGGCCACGCACAACCTAAGCCGCTGAACGTAGGTACTTCAAATTTGGAGGGTTTATTCCTTAGGTACCTAGTATCCTAGTCTTCTAAGGCCCAACGAAAAATTCAGCTTGTAGTCACTACGACCCATAGTCCTACCAGTAGTACTATTATTTTGTACTCATTAAGGCCCAAGTACTTCAAAGACTTACTTAGAGGACACGCCATAATTGGTTTATCGCAAAGTTTTAAGGGATTCGCCTTTGTACATTCTAATTCTGTAAATATTGTATTTGATTAAGTCCTACTGGTAGGACCGTAGTATGCTATGACTACACAACTGTTCAAGGAGCTGGGTCTGAATGACAAAGTTAATAAGTACTACGGGTAGGACCTTGGGCCTTAGGAGGCTAGGGGTACACCAAGAAAGAATTTTTCAACAATCGATCCCTAACGATAAGCAAATAAGAGGTAAAGCGGAATACTACTTCTCTGCATGCCAAGTCACGCAAACGTATCAACAACAGTACCCTTACCGTGGGTTACAATTACCATACTCGCTAGCGAGTCGAATGCTCTGTCCCTCGTTCACTATAAGAATACTCGTACTGCGAGGTCTGCAAGGGACAGAGCATTCGAATTGTGCCAGCCGAAAACCAGCGTTTCGACCACAGTATTGTGCTGAGTTGAAGGTGTTGGAACCTTTTTGACGCCACGAATTATGCTTCCCTGGATTTCTTACGTTATTTCTATCATTTAACAAACTTTCTGTCCTTGCAACTACAAAATTGTTTTAATCCAAGAGAAAAAACACAGCAAGAGAGATTTTGCAAATTATTAAAAGTTATTTTATAAAGTAAATTTTTATCTTTAGAATAACTTGCTTCTTTTAATAATTTGAGGGTAAATGTTTAATCGGTTTCTAAAGGAAGGAGCGAAGTTAATTATCATCTGGACTTTTAGTGCCAATGCCTTGGGTTTTACTGCCTTACTGCTTTAACTCTACAAGCACAAGGTAAGCCCTAATCGATTAATATTTAAATTAATAACGATTGTTCCGAGAAGGAAGGTAATTAAATTTTTATAGACATACGACATAATACCTATAGTTTGAAGTTTACGTATGCATATGTGTAAGTGGTTTATTCCCGGTTTGACAAACCCCAAAATTCCCAAGTGTCAGTATGCAATGGATTTCATAGTGCAGGGTATCGTTGGATTGGCATTCACCCCAAGGAGATTCATGAGCTCTATAAAACCTCTTCAGTCCTGATGCTGCCCTGGTACTCAGGTTTTTGAAGCTTGCTTTTTGTTAGACTTAATTTATGTATTTTATATGTCGAGTCTTACACTTGGAAACAAACGTGTGAAAGCTCCTTAACTTCTGAAGCGTCGTGCGTTTTCACGTGTGAAGCGCTCAGCAAATACTTCATTACAATACGTCCTTCAAGAGAAGTGGTTAGTTAAGTATCTCTTTCAATTCAAACAACAAACGTAATTCTTAATAAAAATAATAAATCATTATGGTGACCTTAGAAAAAAAACAACTGCGCTTGTTCAACAAGCCATCTTTGTTTAGTCTTTTCAGAAGTTTGAAAAATATCGACTTTGACCATTTTTGAAGTAAAATTAAACTGTTCCGAAATTTTGCGTTGACCTAGTAAAGTTAGTATTGACCTGCCTACGAAGCTAGCGTTCTCGGGTTCGATTCCCAGTATGGGAAAATATTTGTGTAATTAGCGTGAGTATTTGTTTCCAAGTCTTGGATGTCTTCTATGTATCTAAGTATTTATTTCTCTTTATAAGTATTTATAGAGACGCATTGGACTAGATGTTAGTGATCTGCCTACGAAGCTAGCGGTCCTGGCTTCAAATACTGAGTCTTTGTTTTTTCTATGTATTTAAGTATATATTTCTCTGTATAAGCAGGCCGGTGACACTCCGCGCTATCGCCTTCAAAATGTGCTGCCCCTTGCAAGGGGCGAATCAGTTGAGTGTCACGCGAGCGCTCGTCTCGACGCGCGCCCCGCCGTGCGCTGCCAACGTTTTTGTTTGAATACTCACTTATACAAAAAGAAAGGCAAAAAGTAATGCATAGCATACGGATGCTTAAATAATAACTCCAATGTCGAATTATCTTTTTTTAACCTGCCTCAGGATGCCGAAAGATAAGATTATTATTAATATTATTAATAACTGCGATCTAGACTTATTTACTGACACAATCAGTACCTACAGTTTTGAATCCTTGACTTAAAAAGAGCGGTATAATATTATTTATTTTATTAACGACCCATTCTCAGTTTCGCATTTTTCAACTTATTCGGACCAAAAACCAGTTATCTAGTTGCCTTAAACAGCATTCAGTCTAAACAAGTAGATCTCCCAGTAATAGTAACTGCCTGCTAAAGCAAGGTCAGCATGTGCTGGTTATTAGGTAAGCACAACACGCAAACAAATGGCAGTTTTTCATTTTCTAAGTTCAAAGTCCTTACAATAAATGGTTATTTTTTGTCGAAAACGTGCGTCAGCTCCTAGACTACTATTCCAGTACGGGTAGCACAAGTAGATGTGAGCTCTATCGTTACAGACTTGATTTGTTTATTTTATTTATTTATTTATTTATTCAATTAGACACACCAATAGTTGTACAAACAAATACATAGTTAGTAACAATTACAGGTGTGCAACATTATTAGCACAGTCGGGATTCAATAAAACTAAAAATTAGGCATTTATCACATTACAGCAAATTCCCAAAAAATAAATAATTACATTAACATATATTTAGAAGTTTAATACTAGTAAACCTTATTACTTAGATGGAAAGGGAGATCGGAGCAAACAACAAACAAGTCGCGGACAACTTTTGCTAGCCCTCCAGGCATGAACTATTTTTTATCATCATATAAGTAAGAACTACATAATAAAACTACAGATTATCATAAATTCAATTTGTTTTCTTACAACTGCCACGGAAAAATAATAGAACAAGTAAGTGCCAGCCCTGGGAGGTGGGCGGAGTCAGTAAGCTAATGACGGGCGAAATAATACAGACTCTCGCAGCGCAGATTTAAGGTGCATTTTGCATCGTTAGGGGCGCCCCCACTATTGATCGCAAAAATGTAACCAAGGTCACTTCCGTGCGTGCACTTGTATTATTATCGTTCCCGCGTTCTGAATAGGTTTAAATTCGCATGTTTGCTGTCACAGAGAGTCGCTTCTGTACTTGTACTATTACTTATTCTGTGGTATAAGTAAGTCTTTATATCGTTGTCTAGTACCCATAGTACAAGCCTAGAGCTTAGTTTGGGGCTAGGTCGATTGGTGTGACATTGTCCCCTAATTATTATAATTATAGTTATAATTGATGTCTAGTATCTATAACTAAGAGCATAGTTTAGGTCAATTTGAGTAAGAGTGTCTTCTGATAAAAAAAAACGAGCCGAACGATGCCAACCCTCATCACTTCCGAAAACTGAACACCCAAGAAGCATAATCGACCCGAAATTAATGGCGGCTGGATCTAGTCAAGTTCGTTAATAGTCCGTGACACCGAACCGTTTCGGTGCGGGTTCGACGCCCGGCCGGGTGCGGCCCTAATTGATTAGCTACTTTGTCTGGAGCCGGCGAATCTAGACTTGAATTGGTTTTGTTTATTGGGGATTAACGGGTTAATACGTTTCGGCGCCTTCACGCTTGTTCTATTTATTGCTTTTTGTTAATTTAAGTGGAACCGATGGTGCCTTCTCGAGCGTTTACATTTTAAAATGCTTCTGTACTATGGTTTGCTTTAGGTTCTCGAAGATCGACACATAGTGGCGGTTTTTAAATTAAATACTTAACAGAATGTGATGGGGTCATTTTCTAGGAGCAAATATACCTTTCATTATGAAGCGGAATTAATTCAGGTTTCCTGCATGTTGAACAATTTTCGGTTTTACGGGGAAAAGATTATGCTGATGTTTATAAACTTGCAGTAACGACTTTCCAGGGGCTCTACTTATTTTATTCGGCAAATCAATATTGCTTTTGATGTTGTCAACGTTATGATAGCTCTTATTTATTTGACAGTAATGGTGGCCGAGTTGAAACAACACTGCCCTAAAAAAGGATTGGATTTTTTTCAGGGTTCATGTATGTATGTATCTACGATTCTTTATTTATGACAAAGAGAACGCCAAGAGCACTCAGGGTAGTGATTCTGTAAGTCTGTTAAGCAGCCTTATACGTTCGACCCATCGTGCTGCTAAATTGAAAATGCACGCGCTACAATGTGTTTTGTTGGCACTGGCGGGACTACTTAATCTCGCCGCTTGGATATCACTCGACAGTCCGCACGACTGGCGTTGTTTACAGAATCACTACCAAGGTCATTGTAAGCGGGATCTGAGACCCAAAGATATTTTTCTCAAGACTACATCTCATGACAGCAATCCTAAACTCCAAATGCGTTGCTAACCCTAAGGACTACCACCACCACTGAAATAAATATCCAAAGCTATATATCGCTTTACCGATTAGAATAGAGCCCAGAGTCATGAGTCTGATAGAGTCTGTCAGTTTGGTCTGTGCTTGCCAACTAAAAAAACAAAAACAAACAATAAGCATGCATAGGTGCGTGACAAGTTGTTATAAATTAAAACATTACCAAAGTAAAGTAGCCGGCGTAGAAATGGTAATTCTTCTTGAGACAAACTATAAACCTTCTTCATTTTATAAATGACGACAGTCAAAATTATCTTGATAATTTAGTGTTTATGTGTACGCATTCTCTATAGATGCAGTTCTCGGGTCGATCGGCCTCAATCCCCTGTTTTACAGCCTTACGATGTCAGTGTTGTTTTATTTTTATAAATAGAGGCAATAAAATCAACGATTTATGGTTTTATTACGTTTACACTATTGGTTGATTTATGTAATTTGATTAGTTGTATTTTGATTCGCTTTAAATACTTTTGGATGTCTTTGTTGGCTTCGTCATTAATTGTTAAAGTAACAATTATATCGAACATTATTTTTGTAAGACAACAATTGATTAATTTAAAATTTATACTCGTATGTTTTGTCGTCAAAATTATACATATTACGATTACGATTTGTAAATTTAAGCCCCTCATAATTTAAATTCGTAATTTTGATACTTGTCACAAATTGCGTAATTTATTCATTGTAATAGACGCACTGACCGGAAACCGTTTAGTGATATAAAAACGGTTTTACTTCCAGAAATGATAACAGAAAAAATATTACTTTATACAAAAGTTTCAAAGTTTGTCGATGATTTGATGTTGTATCCAAATTCTCGTAAATTAAATAAAACTAGACAAGAAGAACTTATCTAGTCCAATTACAAGAAAAAGTAGGCCACGTACCATAGCAGTGTGTTAAAGTCAAGGCTCGGAAAAGGAATACGTTTCTGTCAAAAAAATCATTTTTGAGACAAGTTTTAGTTGCCAACTGTACTTTTTTTTGCACTGTCGTAATCTACTCGTCATGACGGTTCTAACAAACCCTAACACGACGGGTTTATAACGTGTGTAGATAATTTAGAAGTTCCTATGGCCACCCTGAGTCTCCGTCATCAGACCAGCTCGGTGGTACTATATTATTGTATTGTCATCAGAACTAATAAAGGCGTATGCAAATATTCAGCTTCATCAAAAACCGGGAAGTGGGTCAAACTTAACTTGCAAGATTTGACCCTTGCATACATACATTGCAAGTTAAATAAAAGCTTCTAAAAAATGGAAATAATAGCAGAGCTCTTAAGAGAATGATAATGGTGAAATAAAACTATACCCTACCCTACCCATTACCCTTCCCCCCCTACCTTTTCTCATCTAAGAAATTAAACTATGTGGATATTGAAATCGATATCTCCTGGTCCTCAAGTCTCGGGGATCTGCTCAGTTTGGGAGGTCCTATTGATCCAAATCGCCCGGGGCGACTCTGGCCACACAGGCGCTGGCGCTGGATTGATTGAATCCTTTTTTGTGCGAAATGCATATTGATTTCGGTTAATTTGGTGAAATTTCGTGTTTCGATCGCAAAGATGGGATTTTGTTATTACTTTACCTTTATTTTTATTTAATTTACCGTCCCGAATGTAAACAAAGTGTGCATTCGGCATTATCTGAAATATTTTTAATGTTTTTTTAGTAGTCTCATCTCGTGCGTATACCCATTAAATTTTATTTAGGTTTGACGCTCGTGACAACATACATTAAATTACATCTATTTTCTTCTACTTTTTGGGACTATGATAGAGGATTAATTCTTCTTTCTACTACCGAGTAAATAACACGACGTCGTTATAGCGTTCAATTGTACAACTCCACTTGTACTTAAGTCAATATTTCTTGCGAAAATTTCCGGTAAGTGGGCATTACGATAAATACCTGTTACGAGTAACAATGCGCTAACTACGAGAAACTTAGCATCGTTTGTGCGTGTAACTGGTTCACGAAATATTGGTGGGAATTTCAATATTATCGGATATGTGCATGTTATATGTTATTAAAAAAGGAGAAGTTTTTTTTTCAGTTATTTAAGCTACGCGAGTCTTTTAACGAATTCTTTTTGCTCGTATCAGGCAAAACATTAAGCAGCTATCAAATTCGAAACGGTTTGGTTTAATTGATTTGTTCTTTGCTTGAATGAACCAGTAACTTAGTTTTAACCGTGTTAGCCATCGTAAATCAATCTAAAATCGCTATCACACAAGCACACGGTACTAAATAGACAGACGTAACCAATCCGGTGTAAAGCAGTAAACGTAAATGCTACCTGGAAATTAGAACTGGAACAAATCGGTCACTTTGATTGTCGTTATTACCGTGCGATGCATGCGATTTCTCGATAACACAACACAAAAAGCACTAATGTTTAACATCCCTAAGAAACAAACGTCAAATTCGCTTAAAACGGCTCAAAACCAAATTGTAGAATGCTTCCAAAGAGTTAATTAATGAGGGGTCGAGAGGGTAGCGCACGTGAGAGCCCTATCACCTGCAAACCGGGAGCTTACCTGTGGCAAGATGCCAGCCTAGTACCAGGATCGCAGAGGCTACTAGGAGTTAGAGCGAACCCACCTGACGCATGCGTCCACCTGAGCTACCTGTCTCATGCAACGGGAGGACGGGGCCAGTTTACAGAGACCCGGGTAGATTGATTTAGTTAGTGTAAGCGACATTTAAAGGGGAGGCAGGAGAGGTCTTAGCTTGTTGGTAGGGGTTGGACATGCGCGTTGTCCGCCGACCTCACCTGATGTTATTTCATTTTAATATTTCATTCGGCACGCGACTGTAGTCTGTGAACAGACAGTTCGAGACGTATGCTTTTTTTACTAGTAATACTAATAACAAATAAGTCGTTAAAGGATTCATGTTTTTGTTTCGAAGGCCACTGAACTTATTATCTAGGTATTTAGATTAGGTATTTGTAAAAGTTGTTTCCGTTAAATGTCAGTTCCCGAAGAAGAATTAAAGTGAGTGTTCAGTTGTTGTGACGGGTTTAAAGGGAATTCAGAAATGGAAAACCGTTTTCTTATGGATGCTTTTAAGCTTATTTGTTTTTACGTTATTAAATTTAAAAACTATTTAGAGTGTACCCGTATGGTTGCCGGGTTAGAATAGTGCCACTCCATATCTTCCCGTGGATGTCGTTAGATACGGCTAAGGGAATAAAGGCGTATAGTACTGTTAGGCGATGGGCTTGCAACCTGTCACTAATACACTGGTAAACATCTTAGCCTAAAAGTGCAAAATGTGGTTACAGAATTGTTAACAAATTATTGGAGTTGTTGGTAATTCTGTAGCTCTACCTACCCCAATCTGGGAATAAAGGCGTGAGTTTATGTATGTATGTAAAGCAACAATTTAACAGTTTTTTAATTGAGTCTTTTACTACTGAATAATATTGTTGAAATTCACCGTTGGACTATTTATTGACAGATTATTCTTATTACTTAAAAAATAGTTAAATCGTGGGATCAAAGTTATCTAAAACTCTTAATCCCTTTCTGCCATCTCCCTCGCTCTGGAGTTTAAAGTGTGTTGTGAGAAAGCGACAACAAAAATGAAGCGTAAAAATTAGTGTTTCAAAGAATTCCACAGGCGGAGGTTGTTTTTTTTTCAATGCAGTGCAATAACCTTGCAAGGAGGTTGTGATGCTGTCTGCTGTAAATATCAAAATAACACAGCAAGTGCGAACCGTATATTGCTAAAGGATTATAAATGTGATTTCCAAGCGTTATATGAAACCAGCTATTTTGAATTGAATTCGTTTAATATATTTTTTTTTACTAGGAAGCAAGGCTGATCATACCAATAATTCTAATTAAAATACTTTGCAGATTAACTAATATTAATTGTTTTAGATCCAGGAAACAGCGCGATTATAGAATTTCATACGGTGACTAATATAATATCAAATACCAAACATCGCGTGAATTAATTTTAAATTTTTTAAAAATTGTCTGTAAGATTAAAAAGCCCAGAATTATCGAATTTCATTTGTTTCGCTGTTCAGTATTCATGCGTGGTTTAGTCATAAATACCTAAGCGTCATCAGGGGCCGAAAATAGGCTGCGTTTATAGCGTGACAAAGTTTGGATAAGGCATCCGTCACCTTCTGATACGTAAATAAGTTCGAGAGTGACGGATGCTTTATCCACATTTGACACGCGATATAGACGCAGCCATACTAGGCCCGGGTGATTATTTAGCGTTTCGACCGCCGTCATTATTATCTTCGCATATTATTGCAGACAAAATTAACTTTCTTGTTCTTTTAATTGGAATGGCCACTAGCACCCGGGCTGCTATTTTTGACATCAAAAGTTGCTAGTAGTTATCATTATTTTCTTCATTATATTGAAGGTAACAATGACGGCGGCGGTTGAAATGCCCGAATATTCACCCGCACGCAGTAGTCATCACAAATGTTATTAGGTTCTTGCAGAAGTTTAATATTCCAGCTCTTTTAAGCCCCTAAGGATTATTTTAATGGAAAATATTCCCAACATTGTTACTCGACTGCACTGACTCCAGTCATTATCATAATGATGCACCGGTAACGATAATGACTGCGCAAGAGTTGATAATTTGCGAGGGCCTGACAGCTGTGCAGGCGAGCCTTGAACAGACAGGGTGAATTTAAAAAATGCTTTTGCTTACAGTAAAAAGACAATAAAAGTTCTATAAAAAGATTATCCAGAGATGAAATTATTACACGTTCTGCTATTGTATATTATATGGTATATTTATGGTACAGTTACAATGCGAGCGCACGTACAAGTGATTAAGTCCTCAATATAACGACTTAGAACAATCGTTTTATGATGTTTAATAGATTATTATGACCTTTTTATTACACATCAGCAGCTTCTACATCTACAGCAGATTATTAAAAATGTGCCGACTGTACTTTTCTTAGTTTCGTAGTCTTCCAAATCTTCCATAAATCACTTTACACCGAATAAAAAACCGACATATATGACGCGACAACACTGTTCTTATTAACATTGTCTATTCTGAAACGGATGCATTAATTCATCTCACCGCAATCAGGTGTAAGAAGGACAAAAAACCTTTTAGATCTTTTTATATCCCTTCCGCTGGAGGGCTTCTGAGAAGGAAACGAAGCCCTTTCCATACTTACAAAGCTTAATTGTTGGATTAAGAATAGGACTTTTTAACATTACAAAAAAGGTTTTTCACCCCTGTCTTTTAAGCTGTTTAATTTTTTTATGGAAATCATTTATATGCTTAAGTGGGGTTTTGGTGTGAAATGCTCATTTGTTTTTCATAATAAAAACTTGGGTATGTACTATATTTGTAAAATATAACTTTAGTGGTCTGCACATGCAGAGGAAACTACACTCGCGGTCAAATAATTCGGGTCAGAGTGCGTTTTTCATACAAACGAGGCTATTTCGAAGCCTTGGTTCCTCGCCAGGGGATGCTTGTAGTGAAATCTGATGATGGATACCCCGAGCATCGATACAGGACTTCCAGAGTGCCTAGGATACCCAACTGATTGAATCTGCGGCTAACGCCGGAATTGTGCATCTTCAGAAAAACATCTAAAATGACAATAAAATGTAAGGAAATCAAAATGCTGACCCAAACTCTCTCGCTGTGGTGTCAACTGATTGTGCTATCAGTTAGGTATCTTAAGAACTTTTGACCTCCTCTATTGAACCTTGGAGTATCCACCATTAAACCTTACTCAAAACAACCCCTGGCTAGGGACCAAGGCTTCAAAATAGCCTCGTTTGTATGAAAAACGCACTCTGACCCGAATTATTTGACCGCGAGTGTATTTGTTTCCATACATTTTTGGCACGGAACAATCACTGAATAAACTAGCGACTCGCTCTCGCTTCGCTTCGATTTATGTGTTGTCTGTACAACGCGTATATAAAACACAATTTATTATACATAAAACCCATCCTCTTAAGCCGCTCTATCTATTAAAAAAACCGCACCAAAATCCGTTGCGTACTTTTAAATCTAAGCATAATCTGTCCCTATGGACAGACAGACAGCGGGAAGCGACTTTGTTTTATACTATATAGTGATGAAATATTTACATAACACGGTAACTATTTGACAAAAGTCAAATCAGCTTCTTTTTATGAAACATCATTTATAAACGCTCGGTTACTATGGAAGTTATAGGGATTAGTATCTTGTGACGTCACAATCAAACAGCGTCCTTATTGTTGGATTTTATGAATTTAAAAATCTTAAAATAGCAAACATAAATAAAAGATTCATGTATTCCTAGTATTTTTATAATGTTTATCTGTTGTTAATGAAAAACCAATTTAATTTCACGCTTGTCAAATACCCTATTAGGCACAAAAATTAAATTAGGTATATACCTAATAATAGTAATAACAGCGTCGTTGTTAGAGAACGAAAATTTGTTCATCTTACTAGAATTACATTTGAGATTTAAACATAGGTATTAGGTTGACATAACAAGTAAGGTCTCGTTTCAAATTTAGTTTAAAAGCTTTAAGGCTAAAACTTCAAACGTCTCCGCAATAACAATATTTACTTTACGAA
The DNA here is from genome assembly GCA_963966035.1 of Acleris laterana. Taxonomy (NCBI): domain Eukaryota; kingdom Metazoa; phylum Arthropoda; class Insecta; order Lepidoptera; family Tortricidae; genus Acleris; species Acleris laterana. The sequence continues at coordinate 4,209,381 of OZ014456.1, read as the reverse complement.
CCACAACTAATTGCTCGGCGCTGTTTTCCTAATTACTAACTAATTGCTTAGTCACTGTCAATATACATAACTTTTTTCTCAATATTACACAGTATTATTATATTATTATTATTGCGGTATCCATTTTTACAACTAAAGTGTCCTACTAATAGTGAACACCAAACATGGCTTCTAACCTTCTCAACTAAGCACACCTTACGAAACAAAAATAAACCGGAATCCTACTAGAAGACATACGACATCTTTAAACTGAAATAAAACTGTATTCCAGTCCAAGGGGTGACATGTGGGGTTGATAGAAATAACTCTCTTGTTTTAGAATTTGATACTGATCCTGGTACGAGTAGCACTTAGCATGGTCCGTGCCCACGACACGCCTGGGGTACTATAATCACATACGTCTGGTAGCTGGTGGCAGGGAATGTTTAGTGTCCTTCCTGACAAGGATGTATAAGGACGATTATTTAACAGGACACCGGAAAGTAGTAGCGTAGGTGTGACGGAGGAGCTAACTCCAACGTTTTGAAATTTGACTTTAATGTACTCTTACCGAATTCATTTACGTACTAAGAAACGCAGCAAGCAACTCAACAGTCAGTATGTTTTTAGGGTTCCGTAGTCAAACTAGGAACCCTTATAGTTTCGCCATGTCCGTCCGTCCGTCCGTCCCCAGTCTAGCTCAGAGACTCGTAGTACTAGAAAACTGTAATTTGGCATGAATATACATATTAATCACGCCAACAAAGTGGTAAAATAAAATTTTGAAAAATATTTTTTTTTAATGCACCTCCCCTACACGTAACGTGGGGATGCCTTTTTTTTTCTTGCCTACCCCATAGTGTGGGGTGTCGTTGGATAGGTCTTTCAAAAATAGTTAGAAAAAATAGTAGGGTTTATGAAATCAATTTTTCGATTAAGGGATCCGTTTATGAAATATTAAGCTTTAAAGCGCTATTTTTTGTTAGAGTCAAGTGTCCCCCCCCCCTACAGCCAAAACTACAAATACTAAAAATCTGAAAAATATCTTCAACGAAAGCGCATCTAACGAATTTTAAAGAAAAACTATCACGGCTAAGTAGACATGATTAGTTCCTGAGATACAGGCGACTAAAGTGTTTATACCTATCAAAATCGCCTATGATAACTTTGATAGAAAAATTTGTTAACGGGGCGTGCAGGACGCGCGGGGGGAGTCAAACTGTCCAAGCAACAAATCGAGCGACAGCCGCGCTCATAAGCGCGAGCGCCTAGTTGCTGTTTGGACGTGCCCCGGAATGCTACCTACAAGTTTGCGATTTGCGATCTGAAAGTTTACAAATTTTCGATTAGATTATTGATTTGAGTTGAGTACCTATCGTTTGGAAAACTTAAAATTCTATTTACTGAACCTTGTTTTTTTTTCAATTTCTATTAATTACTATATAAAAGATTTAACTTTTATTGTAATTTAAAGTCGGTTTAAAGCAGTTTAGCTACCTAACTACCTACATAGGTATACTGATCTCACACTTAAAAGCTTGGCTCTTGTTTGAGATATTATATTATATACGAATTTATAAGAAAAAGAATCATTACTAAGTAGACTTAATTAGTTCCTGAGATACAGGCGACTAACGGGTTTATACCTACTAAAAATCATCTAAGACAGCGCCAAATAACTTTAAATAGAAAATTGGTTCATACATGTTGATTTTTGAGATAGTTTTTTGTGTTTGTCGTTACGGCTTCGGAACCCTATACTGAGCATGGTCCGACATGCTCTTGCCCGGTTTTTAGTATTGCTTATGGCAATGATAATACTTAACCTTAGGTATATGTAAAAAACAATACATATACAGTAAAAATATCTATGACGATGCAAAACTTACTTTAAAGATTATGCATTGTATTCTGTAAGAACGATAGGTATAATTTTGCGCTCTATCTTTTCACCTTAATTTCACTCTACCATGAACGCTGGCTGGATCGCTTTTGCGATCATCCGAGTGAAAATGTGGTGGTTTGGTAGAAAATGTGGTGGTCGTGTTGAAGAGTTTAATAGGTTTTATATGCTGCCAAAATCTCAGTTTTGTATGTTGTGACTCGAGTAATTTACGTTAGATGTTTTAATTAATTTATCTAGCTCAAATAATGTAGTCCACACCGCAGTACTAAACTTTTGAATTGACATTAATACAATTTAAAATAAAATTAAAACAGTAATAATTTAATATGTATTAATGAATATTATAAAGAGAGAGAGTGAGAAGAGAAAGAGAGAGAATGTTGTGAGTTCATAGTACCTATTCGTCAATTAAGTAATCTGCGGAACGACGGACTCTATTCCAAAATTTCTTTCACTATTTAAAAGGTACATTATTCCGGTGGACATAGGCTATTTCATATTTATTTTAACCGGAGCGAAGTGACTACTACAAAAAAGATTAAAGAATACCTTCGATCCTCACAAGTTATGTGGCCCTAGTACCGACGTGAACTATGAACCCTACTTCCCCAACTTGAACGTATACATCGTGTTGTCGGTCCAGTTCCTGACAGGCCATGATTTACCGACGGAGATCATCCTTAGAGATAAGAGAAGCGTTTGGCCTGCTGTTGCCCGTTTACCTTTTGTTATGATCTTGGCTTAAGTTATGTATGAGGATGATTTGGACGAATATACTCGTGAAGATTCTACCCTTGACTTTACCGTTACCCTTTTATATACTCAAGAACCATTGAAAAATTAGAGATACAAATAATTCAATGTCCTGGAGACTGAAGCTATCTAAATACCAAAAGTCTTTATATCTAACGAAAAAATTAAGTGATTGAACCGTGAAAGCATTACAAACAGACAGACAAACAAATTTCATATTGTTTTTTTCTGAACCATAGAAACTGGGGTTTTATTCTACCCGTGCTAAACCTTGCTTATAATATGTTATCATATTGTCAACGTTATGATAGCTCTTATTTACTCAGCAGTAATGGTGACTGATTTGAACAATACGTGTAGAGACAAAGTAGAATGAAGCCCTAATATAATAGAGCAAGATTATTTCAACGAGTAGAATAGCGCTGCTGCCCACTGCAATAGCTCTTAAAAAGTTATTTGGGTTCGGGTAAAGTCGTTTATATTCGTAGAGTCGACTGAATAGAGATGTATCAACTTTTGAAACTTATTACAATGTAATAAGGTGAAGAGTGGATACATCGCTTTGTAGTTTACTCTATACTAGAAAAGGAGCGTATAAGAACGAGTGGAAAAATAGTAGTTTATGAAATTGTTGCATAATGAGGGGTATTAAAACACGAGTGTGCGTGTACTTTTTGTAATGCTCTAAAAATGAAGAGAACCGCATGTGCGTTCCATTTCAAAAAAATAATGATATGGAACCTCGTTGGTGACATTAACTTTTTGGATTAACTTGTATCGTAATGGTACAATAAATACTTTTTCTACTCCTGTACTTTTATTAGTCTTTTACATAGTCACGAACACTATTATAAGAACATAGATAATATGACTTCAGAAAAGTCTATAACTCTATTCCCCATAACAGCTCTCGGTGTCGTAAAGTCGCCCTAACGATACGCCACAGATTACTAAGTGTAGCCTGTTAATCATATTTTAACGATTGTGAAATAGGGACTATAAAACACCTAATGTTTTGAGAAATGATTTCAGTTATCTGATTGGTCGATTTTAAAATAGCTGTATTCTGATTGGTTGATACGAATTACAAAGTTTTTTTAAAAGATTTAAATTAGTTAAAGAGAAACACGTACCTAAAAGAACCTATCGTTCCGTTTGACAGTCGATGTGTATTGTGATTGGTGGATTTAATTTAGTGAAGTATTCTGATTGGTCAAATTAAAATGTTTTGGAATTGTAAATAATTTTTTTCCCCATTCCGTCAATTTAAAAACAAAGTAAACCATAGACACATATTTTGTCATTTTCTTGTTTCCCGCTCGTTTGTTGTTCTTTACTTCGTTCGTTCATTTGTAAGTTTTTTCGCTTAATTTTGCATTTCATTTGAAACCTAGTCGTAGAAAAAGTATTGTATGCAACGGTGTATAACTAAGTCAAAAAACACTCGTGGCGCTTTCCTTTACGATGTTCGCCTTCGGCTCACATCGTAACTCACGCCACTCATATATTTTGACCTCTCTTATACAACTATTGCATAAACTACTATTATAACATTGTTTTGTTAGAGAAATAATATTATAAAGTGTTTTTTTTTTATTCGGTATTGTGTTTATAAAGTATGCCAATATAAATTCGTTTTGAAGTTTATAATTGGGTACCTAAGTAAAGTTTTTGGAAGAGATGTAAATTATATTTTTTTTCGATAGTCGTCATCCTGAAGATCATGGAACTGCGGCTCTTTTACTTTTATTTCCTCTAGTATTTTAGAAATCTTTTTATTAGTTATGAAGTTGACATTTGTAAACTTTAATGACCGACAAGCTTGTTGCCTTCGTATTTAATGAAATAGAAATAAAAACTGTCACTTCTATATGTGTCAACGTCAAATCAAATCAAAGTAAACAAACAGTTCAGTTCAAATAAGTAAATTCAAGTAAATCTTTGTAATACCTACTCCATTTCCACAGTCCGTGTGGGATTGCCTGAATTCATTGCGTGGATTGTACAATTCAAAAGTGCTCTCGTGGCTATCAAAAAGCAGGGCAAGAGTCGTCGAGAAAGGAAGAAATCGGTGTCCAAGAAGAAGTGCCAAAGGGTTCGAAAATAAATCGTAGACCAAATATCATGAAAAGGTCTTAGAGCAAAGCGGCAAAACGAAAGTCCGGAGTTCGTTCTGAGATCGTTAAAAATATTTCTAAAAACACTGATCACATGAAACACAAGCAAACAGAAAAGAGCCGTTGTATTGAATCGTTTGTTTACTTTGATTTGATTTGACAATGACAGATATAGAAGTGTTTTTTTTTTCTTTTTCATTAAGTACGAAGGCAACAAGCTAGTCCGTCATTAAAGTGTACAAATGTCAACTTCATAACTAAAAAAAATATTTCTAAAATATTAGAGGAAATAAAAATAAAAGAGCCGCAGTTCCATGATCTTCAGGATGACGACTATCGAAAAAAAATATAATATACATATCTTCCAAAAACTTTACTTAGCCTATTCGAACTTTACGATATGAGAGTAGATAAATACAATTACCATGCTTTTTTATTATTGCACTGTATGTTCTTCTAGACAACCGGTCCATCAAAATCCGATGTTGCTCGTACTTCACATCCACGCCCTTTCACCTTTTCCCAATACAATTTACCGGTCAATTTAGAAATTACAACACATACTTTTACATACTGCAGCATAATAACAGTACGGGCCGCCATTACTAACTTCTTTAGTAAAAATACCATGATTGCTTTAAAACTCTTACTGAATTTTTGACCTTGCACACAGCCTGGCACGGTTGAATTTACTTCGATTTTAATATAGCAGTTGCTTCCTTTTCACTTAGGAGAGTATTACGGCTCGGGTAGAAATAAAAGTGTGACGTTAATAATAGATTATTATTAAGCGAAAATAGTTTTCATGTGTTAAAGTGTAAAACTAACTAGTATGGTGCAATTTTGCTAGTACCTTTTTATTACTGTCTAGCAATTTACTTATTCTGTAAATGTCGATGAGGCAGAAGGTACGATAAACTAAATTAAATATAAATACAATCTTTGTTTGCAAGCCAATGTCAATATATGATACAACTTTAAGGTAACCCACTGAGAACGGTAGCGGCGCGGTGCGGTGTGTTCCCGTACCAAAAAGAGTTTTAGAAGGGTAGTGAAGGCGGTACCGCGCTGCCTGGGTAATGATTCTCAAGGATGTTAATCTCTCAAAAATACCGCACGTCCTTCCAACCGTCCTTGTTCAGAGAATCACTACCTTGAACAACGACGGTCGGACGGACGGACGAGTGAATGTCCAAGCAGCGGCGAGTTTAAATCCCCTCAGTGAGAACAAAACATATTTTAGCGCGTGCATTTTCAATTTAGCAGCATGGTTTCTGCCGATGGATCGAACGTATAAGGCTGGTTGATTGAAAATGCACGCGCTAAACTGTGTTTTGTTCGCTCTGACGGGACTACTTAACCTCGCCGCTTGGACAATCGATCGTCCGTCCGTCCGACCGTCGTTGTTGAGAGAATCACTACCCTGCTCTCTCAGTTGCGGCTTGTAATAGTCATTTTTCTCGATTTTCCAACTATTCAACTAGGTATTTAACTATTTTTATTGTTTTATTTTATCTTTAAACTAGCTGTTCCTGTGCTCACTTCATTGGGCCATAAAAAAATTGGGTCAATTTATAGCCTATAACACTCACAAATAATGTGGCTTTCTAATGGTAAAAGAATTTTTAAAATCAGTACTGTAAACTTCTGTAGATCCAGAGATTACAACATCACCAACTTTACCTTTTTATAATATTATTTAGTATAGATTAATATGTGCAAAAATAGGTACTTAAGGTTAGGTAAGTTAAGATTAGTTATTAATAATAACAATAGGTTAGTGTGGTGTAACGTGTCCCTGACCGCGGCGGACACTGTGGGCGGCGGAAGGGCTATCGCCGCGGCGCGTGCGCAGCGATGGAAGTCCGCTCCATATCGCGACATTAAGGCTACTTGCTGATTTTAATGGCCGCCTGAAAGAGGCGCCATTTTGAACCAAGAAGGCCCGAAAAGTCATCGTGGATTTTTAAAAACTCGACTGCATTTATTGATGTCATGAATGTATGTTACAACATTTTAACTACTAATTCTTCCTACTTTCTTTCAAGTTTCAAGACTTTGATTAAAATACTATAGCCTGAAACTACCACGACCAAGGCGAATCAGACGATACCTCACATGTTAACATCCTTCAAGGGGTTTAGGCTGCAGCGCGTGCCAATTAAATGGACGTATGGGTACGGCCGGCCAAGAAAGTGGCCTACCGTTTTGACAAAAGTTTCTGTGACATCTAATTATCGCGAAGGTTGACATTTGTCATTGTCATTATATTATTGCAAGGGAAAATAAACTTCAACATACATATACAGGGTGTTAACGGGGTCGTGATACAAGTGATCACCTCTGTGTTCTGCCCGCGAATATGAGCAACTTTCCCTATGGAACCAGCTTGGAAATCGGGAAAAAAAAATCAGCTGCTTCATACATTTTGGTCGAGTACCTACCCCTGTTCTTGTTCTATGAAACAGCTGATTTTTTTTCCCGATTTCCAAGCTGGTTCCATAGGGAAAGTTGCTCATATTCGCTGGCAGAACACAGAGGTGATCACTTGTATCACGACCCCGTTAACACCCTGTATACACTTCGAAAACATAACCTTTCTTCAGACGGAGTTGGGTTAAAAGGGTAACGAACACACGCGCACGGGCACCTGAAGTTAAGAAAGTTCCGAGATTATCGCAATTGCTTTATAGTCTGTAGACTGAGAAGGAATGCTAGAAATTTCACTAACTGTCTTCATCTGTACATGGTCTGTAAAAACTAGTTAGCTATCGTAGACACTTTTACGGGTGTCCCCTTATTTTACAGACTGAAAAATTACAGAATTTTGTTTCATATACTATTTGGTCCTTGTATTTTTGCTTCGTATATTATTATTTTTTAACTATTTACTTGAAAGAAACAAATTCGACAGAAAATCAATTCAATGAATTTTGTAATTTTATTTTTTCATTACTTACACAAACTTATCAAACAATATAATTATTTTTCAACGAATATTGTTTGGTCAGTGTATTTTTTAGAAAGTTGGGTTATAAGATAAATACTATAGTTATGATATAAATATGAGTGAGCGAGCGAGCGAAGCGAGCGAGCAAGACCTCTCTGGGCAGAACCGACTTGAATAGGTTAGGTTAGAAGGCTATGGCGGGAGCGAAGCGAAGCAAGCTCCCGCCTTAGCCTTCGAGGTTATTTTTTTTATATCTATGAAAACAAAGAATATTTAATTTGCTATTCTATGATATGAAAAAAAAACATTGAATTTTATTTAAAATAAAAAACGATGATTTAAAAGTCTTCAAAGTAATTATTCTACATATTGATTATTCTATAAAATGATAATACGAGAAAAAAATTCTATGAAATAAAATTCTTAACAACTTCTGTCTGTAAAATAACGTACAACCACTTTTACGACCTAAAGGTAATTTGCTTGCGCGGTTTTTCAACGTTAATCTTACACAACCTTAGGCAATAGCCAATAGAGGCAGAAACTTCGTACCATTAATGTATTGTTACATGTCCAGGCAAATGGTAAAATAACTTAGGCGGTATGAATGAGTGAAAGTGAATAGAAAAGAGAAATAGGCTCTTGGTGTAAGCGAGGGAAAGTCATTACAATAAATAACTTTATTTGTTTTAAAAATATTAAAAATACCCATTTTAAAGTGGTATATTGACTGAATGAATAACGTAAGACAGTTTGTATAGCCAACTAAGAAACCTTTACCACTTTTCAAATTCTATTTACGTATAGTTATGATCCAAAAGTATTAAAACCCTTTCTTGGTAGACTTATAGGTACCATAAGCCTACCATAGAACTGTATCATAATGACGTTATGATTCAAGTCGTAAGAAGTGCCAAACATAATTTTATAATATCACTCTAACAAGGTTCTATGGTGGGTCAGGGTTCCGATGGTCGATAGTACAGGCATTTGCCAGAGTCATAAACTACCTAGTTTTTAATCCATTCAGCATTCCTGTTGTAAGAAGCAAAATATAACAATTATCATGTCGTGTTGGTATGTGTGCCCAACAGGGGTCACAATGAAACATTATAATTGCAAAACAATATTGAGTATTGAGTAACTCTCCATATTGTAGATATATTTCCCCGAATTCAAATTCCCGAATAATGTAAATGTTCTTAAGAAATCCTGAATATTGATTACAAGTATGTAGGTATTATGTAGGTTCTAGGTAAGATTTGTAAGAGTAACTCCCAGTATTGTAACTTCCGCAGTCTGTCAAACATTGCCGTAAAATGTATGTCGCGCCCGATATAACCAGGGTAAACCCATGTATCACGACATCATGTTCTCCTGGTATCCCGTAGCACATTTTTTTAGTAAATCTCTTCCTCTTTTCGGCGTTCCTGACATTATAGTTACGATTTAAACCGTAGATCGCCCACACACGCTGCGCGCGCGGCTTACGCGTGATTTACTCCCGTAATCCTGGATGCGATAGTTATCCCGCTGGCGTAATTACCTGGAAGGAGGAAGACTGCGTTAGTATGTTGTAGATAATCATGATACAGAATACAATTACCTACTTAATGTCAGCTTGTGTTATAAATATTATACTGTTTCATGCCGAGTTATGTTATGCCTATAGTCTATACTTTTAGTTATTTAAAAAAATGTAAACATTCCAAATCACGTGACTTTCTTAAACAACCAATCAAAACTGTTTTGTCGAACTTTGACGTACGACGACTTTGACGGCAGCCAATAGAAGCAGAACACTATCTACTTCTATTGGCTGACGAACTATATCACGTGGTTGTTTTGTTTACATTTTTTTAAATGCCTAAAAGTATAGACTATAGTTGGTACTGTTGGTAGCGGTCCCGAGTTAGATTCCCGATATGCGCAAGTATTTGTTCCTGAGCTTTGGATGTTTTTTACGTATTTAAGTATTTATTTCGCTATATAAGTATGTTTTTCATTGTCTAATGTTTATATTAACAATTAAATAAGGGACATTGTCACACCAATTGACCTAGTCCCAAACTAAGCTCTAGGCTTGTACTATGGGTACCGTTCAACAATATAAAATACTTATGTAGAAAAATATGACCGGACCGCTAGCTTCGTAGGCAGGGGGACTACCAACTAGACCAACGCGTCGTCAAAGCCATCTTAAGTTTGTGATTAGGTCCCTTTGTTTTTTTTAGATATTTTTGGCTTCACTTAGTTAGTTAATACCATACCCACAAAGCAGAAATGAAAATGAAAATGAAAACCTGTGGTCCAAACCACTCGAGTGCCCTAGTTTGCCCAGTCAACCACCTGTGCAATGTCCACAGCAGACCCCAGGTGCTGTTTGCCTAAGGCCGGTTTACGTCCGGTACACGCGGTCACCAGTGGGTACCGTTCAGTTGCTTGCACATGCATTTATGCGTGCATAATGGCCGTTAGTTATTTGACAGTTGGGATACACCTAAAAACTTGTACTATAAGTAGGGTAAAGTCACCAGTCAGCCAGAGACCTGTAGTCGGCCTCTCCCTATACTTTGTATGGGTGGGAAGAGTACGATAGATATATTTCCCACTCTTCGCACGCATATAAAGTCGACTAGCCTTTGCCTGACCACTAGTGACTTTACCCTACTAGACAACAATAAACTAACTTGTATGGAAAAATATATAGGAAACATCGAAGACGCAGCATCAAATACTCGAGCTCATCAAAAATGTTTGCTCTTACCGGGATTCGAACCCAGAACCGCTAGCTTCATAGGCAGCGTCACTACCACCTAAGCTAAACGCGACGTCAGATGTATCTAATCATATTTTTATTTCATTAATTGGGTGACTTGTGATTCGTCCTGTGTGGCTACGGCATAACGCATAAAGGGTGCTTTAACTGTTCGCAATTGTTATTTTTTAACTTTTATTCAGAGAGGCACTCAACTTACTTTTCGAAATTAAATTTAACATATTTTTTACGAGGTAAATTTAATGTCAAATTGTAACTTGAAGGGTCTAATCTCTTCGCGGTTTAACTATTGGGGACGGACATGAGATAACCTTAAATAAGAAGAAATTATCGATAAGAACCAAATAAATTATTGCGAAACAAGTGAAAAAACTGGGTAAATTCAGGTCAGACATGTGTACTATTCTTGTATGTGTAATTTTTATTATTTGTTCTTATAGCAGCAATAGAAATGCATTTTGTACTTTCAACTGTCTATCATCGGTTAGAAAAGTTGATATTAAATAAAAATACAAGGTGATATACTCGTATACGAAAATATCGTATACGAAAATATATACGAAAATATCGTCAATGAATGAATGAATGAATGAATAGTTACATACATACATACATTAAATCACGCCTTTTTCCCAGAGGGGTAGGCAGAGACCACTTCTTTCCACTTTTCATACTCACATAAACCGAAGCGAGGCGAGGGCCCTGTTCTGGATTATAAAAGTTATATTATAAGTTAAAAACGTACGAATATATCAACTAAAGCCTCTATAAAATAACATTCTAAATGAAACCAGAATACCTTGCATACGTTAGTAGTACACGAAGAATTCTAGAGAAACATCTCGTTCCTTTTCTTGAGTAGTAAGGAGACCAACTTCCCATTTGTACGTATAATATTTATTTGATAATCTACATAATTTGAATTATTTTAAACTGGTTCGCAAAACTAATGAAACAAGAAGACAAAATAACCCTATATACCTATTAACGGCACGTCATTACCGAATAAAATTTTGGTAAGTAAACAATTACACATATTTAATTTTAACAAGCACAAAATTGTTACGCAAGTAAAAGAAAAAGTTTCAATAAAATAATGTCTGAAGATGATGATAAAGAAGTCTCTTCCATAACGCGGCCGCGCGACGACCGAAACAATTTAATAAAAAAGATTTATTGATTTTATCATTAATTCCTAGACCTCTCAAAGTAATTCTTACGACTAATTTAATTATTTTATCGATGTAATTAAATTAATAATGTCAGCTATATTTCAAACGAGGCCCAAATTCGAATTATTATTAATTAGCGCGTCTTATAATATTTATTATCATGATCCAAATTCGATTTTTTACGGAAAAGTATCGCTGCGTAGATGAAATTGAAAATTTATACAAGTCTCGATCCAACATTATACGCACGAATACGAACGTAAGAATAAACTACGTGTGTGGGTTTCCGGCTCCCTCGTGCGACAGAGAAGAACGATCTTGCGTCGCGCTCTTTCTAAACACCCGTGTGAAAATGCTCCACGCGAGCTTAGAAATTTCATGTGTGGCTAACGGAAACTTGCATGACATTTCTCTAATAATTAGATGCCACGTTAGCTCACACGTGAATGTGTGTTAGAAAAAAACCAGCGTTTGCTTAGCAAATTCTAATCTCTACACATACTCGTGTACCAGGATCCCAGGAGTTGCTAGGATGTTCGCTCACGTATGCCTTCGTGTGAGATATAACACACGCTATAGCCATACACGCATCGCGTGACGAAGGGGTTGCCACGGGCCACGGGCGTACGTCGCCCCAACCTAAATTCACACACACATCCGCGTCGCCTTGCCCACAAGCAAAGCAACCCCTCACCAAAGAGGAGCGACAGAGATACCCATTGCGAAAACCCACAAGCGTTAGACAAAGTTAGATATCTTCTAGGGGTTGCGGCGAATCAAGATGACTTCGGAGTTTGCGCATCTTGAACCTCTAAGGGTGAAAGTAATTTGAGTTCTCCTGCGTTATGAGAACCTGGTAGTTGTTTTCCATTTTAGGACAAAACTTGATAAAAAAGGGCGCTTTGAGTAGTTACGGTTAACGGGAAACGAGGGGATTTTAGTTAATCTGACCTTTAGGGGTTGAAAAGTGAGTGTGTGGTAGGCTGGGCAGGCTTAGCTGTAAATTGAAAGGGTAGAACGTAGAGACACGCAATGCGTTTGTGTGCGTGAAGCAAGACGGCTAGTCACTGGTTCGCACGAGGTTCGCACAGTGACCGAGAATGATCGACGGCAATGTAACAACAACCTTTGTATTTAACTTCTACAGTGATTAGATTCAAAGCTTATTATTATGAAGCGTCTCAATGAGATGGTTCCCCGCACGGGTCATTGCGCGCATCTCAATGACTATTACAGGTAACGAGCAACTGAACTCGCTAGCCACTCGACCGCGAAATGCGCCCATTACCTACGCCCATCCGATCGTAAATTCTCAAATAGCTTTATTTGGCTTGCATGACAATGCTAAACAGCTGCATTTTGATTGACGCTCATACAATATTAAAGAGCCGTTGTGACTCGGACGCCCGGGTCGGGTAACAGTTCGTTGAAGTGCGTCTCAAAACAAAGAATCTCGATGTGTGTAAACGGCCTATATAGGTCCATTATACAGCGGCCGGCGCGGGCTATCAATAAAATGCACAGATTGTTAACATCAAACGCATATAGCAAACAGACAGTCGCTCGTCGGCGCGAAATTAACACTTATTCTTGCGCTTCCGTGCCCATTAGTTAACTCGTACGCATGAAATACTCGCTATGTTTGCTTGCAAGCGTACCACACTGGTATTCTAACAGTGACGTTACCGTGAAGCTTGTACGTAGCCACGTTAGTTCCAATCTTTGGACGCCGGATCAGATAAGTTTGTGAAACTTTGGCTACCGACGCATCACGCCTCGGGTGAGGCGCGGGTCGCGGCCATGTTTAGTTAACTGTCATATGCGTTGACATGTGCATGTTGCAATATCCAATTAGGACCGGCTCGTCAAACAACGACCCTCTTTTGTTTTAATTAAAACTTATCATCGTTGTGCTATTTTCTCATTTTATAATATCATTTCATTGCAATTAGAATAAGTAATGTGTCCGGGCACCATGCCATTTTTGTAGAACAACAAACATTTTTGGAGAAGAAAGACTGTTGGTAATTGAACAAGATTTAATAATCAAAAAAGATTTATTTTATTAATATGTAACCACAGGGTGTGATCACGTAATTTATTGGGGAATTAATACGTGTCGATACTATCTCCGCATTTGAATAGGCATGATTTTAAAACCAATAAGATTCCAATAAAAAACCCTCACACCTTGCATTTCCTACGTTTTTTGTACCCATTAATTACACGGAACTTTTAAATAAGGATTAAGGCACAAAGCGGTATTAATAAGAGGGTTGAGATATAAAAGAAACAAATAATTTCCCTTTCGGCAGGAATGCCGGCCGATTCCCGTAGGAATGTGGCACTGTCCCTTTCTGGAATCACCGTCTCTTTCCAACTTATGCGGCCAAACTGGTAAGCTTTTGATTAATGACTTTTCTATTTTTTTATTAGCTATCGCAGGGTTGAATATTAATGTAATTAACATTTTTAGAGACAACATGGTAAAGTTGTACTGTCACATATAACTTGTTTAGTTTTTCAATGGCGGCGTCCGTCGCTAGGCTACCGTACCGTACCCCCCTGTCCGTTCCCCCTTGCCTCGTTTCTCCCTCGTTCCCCCTAAAGCCTCGTGGTATTGATCTCCTCGGGAGTTCTGCTCGCCTAGTACTTCAGCACGAATGTTACGTCACTGTTTCGTCACCGTTTCGTCACAGCTTTTCCGTTGTGTTATTATTTATTATGGAATAGTAACGAAAGGGCATTGGGTAATTTTGTTTGAAGAATATTGTCATTTTTTTTTTCAGCGGCCACAGATGATTTTTGCACAGTTATTTAGAGGACCTCAAAATACATACCTATAGCTTTATATAATTTATGGCGTTTATTAATATCGGAGCCGAGATATTTAAGATTTAAGGGTTAAGTTTTTGGTACTAAAAGGACGCCCAGGTAAGAATATTAAATATCTCGGCTCATGCATCGGAGCCGAGATATTTAATATTATTAAGAGACATTACATAACAAAAAATGTTTATTTTTAATTATGCTATCATAATTTACCACTTTTACTAATGGCCGCTCACCTTGAAAATGTATGCCTTTTACAAATGACAACACTTTTACCCAAACCCCTTTACTGAAATTTAGAATTATAAATGTTTATTTACATGTTCTAAATTACTTATTTTTTGCCATTTAATACTTAAGAATATTGGCGTTCCTATTAACATCTAAAGGGACTCTTCGAAGTAACGCAATGATGACGGTAACTCGTGTAATCTTAGGAAGTAACTACGAGTATGACGTAAAATGCAAGAGCTCAAGGCTTCCCTAGAGTCATGTACCTAAGCATGCCTCAAGAGAGAGTAAGAATAGGATGTATAAAATTTATATGAACACACGTATACAGACAGATACGTAAAATTAGAAAATCTATCAGTGTGGGTGTTCTAATTTCACGTATCTGTAAACGTCGACCTCCGCCATAAACTATCCAGGTATCCTATGCGGACTACATTTAAATAGTTGTTTAGAAAAATAAACTTGCGAATTGGGTAGCCATAACGGAGAAGATTCATGGGTATTGGAAGTGATTGTATAAAACAGATGGTATTTTGAGAATGCAGGTTGCGTTCCAAGCAGCGTTGTTGTTGAGTAAGTAATTGACTAATTGTATTATCGAGTTTTTTTTAAAACTTGATGCGGTTAATTTGGTCTTATTGGTGGTTGTGTGTCTATTTCGTTTTAAGCCCACGATATAAGTGTATTTGTGTCTGTGTGTAGTGATAGTAGCTCCCAAACGTATGAACCGATTTAAACACGGATTTTAGGGTTCCGTACCAAAATAGTCAAAAAGGAACCCCTTATGGTGAGACTTCGGTGTCGGACAGACAGTGTCTGTATGTCATAGGAGTTTTTTTTAGACTTGGAATTTGTCATAGTTGGCAATTTGTTTCTCTCATCTGTTTTTAATAAAAAAAAAAAAGGAAAAGGGGTCTAGAATGGGGTTTAAAAATGAAAGTGATTTAATTACAGCAAGCGGGATGTGAAAAATAAAATGCAATTGTCAAATTATACAATTTTGGGAAAAATACCAAAAAAAAACACAGTACACAAACGACCTATGATGATGATGATGATGATGAGTGGGGACGCCCGGCCAAAAAAACGACCTATACGCTATAACTAAAGCTGCGCGAGTTTATTAATCCTAACACTTAGGTATATAAAGTGGAATAAAGGTCTAAAAATAGTTTTAAACTGCCTCGAAAAATAATTTTAACGTTGTTCAGTAATCAATACTCATAATTTGTCTGGTGATTTCGAACTTCACTGTAATACTAATACAAACTAACCATAGCAAAATTTCAGCAGCTACTCGGTAAAACCATATCGCTTTTGACTTGTTATGGTATTGTTATTAACTCGGCCACCATTACTGTCAAGTAAATAAGAGAATAAGAGAACATAATCAAAAGCGATAAAAAAATACCAAGTACTACTGTACTATTGTCATCATGATCTTCACAATAATAAACACAAAGGTTCAATCAACGGATTTATATTCTTTTTATTATGATGGACAGATTAGTCCAAATAAACAAGACCTTCCGTGTAGACGCATTGCATTCCAATTTAGAGCTCCAGTAGCTCCAGTTCAACAGCATGCATAGCGTGATATTGACATAGCCCAACTAACAAATTAAATAAGGTGCAAAATACACCTTAGCACGTAAGTCATTACAGTACATTTTGCAACTTACTCAATTTGATAGTTACGCCGTATTGCAGTCATTGACGAAAGGTGAGATGAGTATCGAAGTGTCAACTCACTCGACAGTCCGTTCGATCTCGACACAGCGGCGTGACTTGAGAACAACCCTGATGTATACTAGAACTATGTACAGCATACAACGCCTAAGTTTCCTGCAACCCTAGTACACTAGGAAGCGCCGATCACCCCAGTGACCTAGTTCAGACAGCAGACGGTACGGGGCCTGCGTCAGAAAGTATATTTTTACAATTGGTATGCGAAGTGTAAACTCAGCTGATTCCAGGTGCAAAATTAAATAGTTAATAGTTGAGATTAGGAAAGATCAATCAACGAGGATGGTTAGGAATGTGGAGAGTTTTTAATAAGTAGTTTTTGGTTAGTAGCTTGATTAATTTAAATATTCTCAATCTAGAAATGCATTTAAAGTTTAAACTAATGAATTTGTGAAGTTTTTTTCAACTTTCGACAAGAAGAGTTTAGTTAAGTTAGCATTTGTCTATTGATCCGTCTGTCTGTTTTTTTATTACCTGTTACCGTCTTCGTCATAATGTGAACAGATGAACTGATTTTAATGCAGTCTTTTTGTTATTTTTAATGTTATTCAATTTACTTTTTTTTTGTAATTGTCACAATTTAAGTAATACAGGCCAGTACGATTGCCAAACCCAGATAAAACCACTTTATATGTTATTATAAGTGACTAACATTTCTCCCACAGTCCCTTGCGCAAGAGTGCAAAGCACAAGGCGTCCGATTCAACACCGGGCATAGCATAGTGCTGCTACGATGATTGCCCGTAAAATATCGATACCCCGATAATTGGTCAATAAATACCACTACATCGATAAATGAGACCCGGCATCTCTAAAAGACTCGCTAACGATTATTATTATCACGTTGTTTATTTTAAAATACTTGGTTTTCGAAGCTAATTCATCCTAATTCAATAATACTTATCTTAATAACATTAGAGCAATAAAAACTGATCCCCTGTTGAGTCAGTGAAAATTATACCGCAAACACTTAGTCAAACCTTTAGAGATAAGTGAGCCATAAGAAGCGGTTTTGATGATGGGAGATTGTGCCAAAAAAACTTAGTTGTAAGGGCTCTTAGGGATGTCCTACTTTTTTCTGAAAGTTGTCGATAAATTGATCCTGCAACGGTTTCTTTGGGAACATAGTCGTTTATAGTAACTAATCAGTTGTCTTCATTTATATTGTTCTTGATAACTTAACTTAAGATTCATATGATTAATTAAATCATACCCTTCCCAGGTAGAATTAGCTTTAGATTATCGTTAAGTTATGTTTATTTATTACGTCACTATTAACCCAATCCCAGAACCACTTTATCTCGAAACATGTGTTTAACTTATTAATATATTATTACATGCCAATAGCAGTTTTGGAAATTTGATTATGTTTATAAGGAATTTTCAAACACTTGAAATTAACATGTTATATGGGAGATTAGTTTTATGACGTAATAATGCGTATATGACAAATAATGAACAGAAAATTGGAATATGAATTCACGTTATGCACTTTATTAATTGAATTAATATTTTACTAATGGACCCCGCAAGATGGCCACCGGAGCAGAGGCAGACCAAAAAGTAGATGGAGGGATGACAGAAGCATTTCAAAGCGAATGGCGGGAGCATACACTCATTCGGGACGAATGGCGGAAAAAAGGGGAGGCCTTTACCCAGCAGCGGGACACCCAAATAGGCTAATAAAAAAAAACTGTTCATTCGATTGTCTTCTAGAACGTTTTTTAATCACTAACAGTAGTAAACCAATAACTCTCCTTCTGACTCAGTCGGGTAATACGTTTAAAAGACAGTAAAAGCTTGAACTAACTAAGTAATTAATAGAAGCGAACATTTTGTTGTTATAAAATAAATGAATTTTAATTAAACAGACCTTAAACCTTGCATCGTGACAATGCATTACATCATAAACTCAATTCTCAATTTAAATTTGAAATGTTATTGCAAAAAAAACTACCAACCAACAAGTGAAAAAGAACAAAAACACCTTTCACCCGAGCTTGTATCGTAAAGTTTATGACTCCAATAATGGCTTTAGGGTCGGCAGGGGACTCAAAGGGACCACAGGCCCTAAACCAGGGATAACAAGCTGCAATTTATTCGAGCTAAGTGTATTTTTAAAGGGGCGACTCCTAATAGCCTATGGATTCCTAGTCAGCCGTAAGGTCGAAAAGGTTTAGAACTGCGTGATTTTAATTTGTCTAGAAGATGAAAATGGCGGACTGAGAATAAAATGTTGTTTTTTTTCATTTATACTTATGCAAATAGCTTGCGAATTCTTGGATTTCCTACGTTAACAATTATATTTAGTAAAATAAAATCCATGTTAACTGCATTTAAGATTTTAACTTTTTAATTAAAATTGGAAAATCAAAATGTTTGTTTTTATCTTAAAGTCACATTTATTTCACCGTTAAATTGACATTTTATTGCTTCGTCCTTATTTTTGGTTTGTTTTTATTTATATCTTTACTACGGCAATTAACTACTAACTAGTGTCGTGAAGTGATTGAATGTTTAGTTTGGATGCCATTAGCAGCCCTTTGATTGACACGTCTAATTAAGTCTAGTTGGATAACGTTCATGAGATTGATGTTATCCTAGTACTTTTGAGTTTTAAAATAAAGGTTTTAAAAGGTTTGTTGCTATCACCCATATTATGTTATGAAAAGAAAAAGCTATAAATCTCGGGCACCTAATAATATAGCAATCTTTGTGTATAAAAAACTGTCCTCATTATGCTGAGAATCCAACGTTTTTTTTATAAATTTATGTAAGTACTTCGATTGTCGTTCAATAACAATATTTATATCAAAAAGATCCACATCACCTTGCATTATAATATAAATCTAATATAATATAATAAACATTTTATTATAGAAATATTGAATCAAGTAACATTGCTTCCGTCAATAAGAAAGTCATATTAGATAAAAAAAGGTGATAAAAATAAGCTCATCACTCGACCGTGGGACCTACGCGTATGCATTTAAAAGAACATCAGCGCAATCAGCGTAAACTCAATTTCTAAGAACCTTATTCTGAATGCTGTAACATACACAATGGCCCGTCCATAATTTTACTGGACTGAACTGCCGGCGGTTGGCAGATGAAGTGAAATGGAATGAGATTTAATTTAAAAGTTATCTTTCATTTAAAAGCTATTTTTAATGCTATTGCGTAAATTGAGTCAATTGAATATTCCGTAGCGGATAAGTTAAGTGCTACGAGTTACGTAGACGTTGCGATATTTGCTACGATTTAAGTAGCAGCTACGTTTAGTTTTAACAAATTAAATTGATAAGGTATCGTTTTTTTGTGCTTTACGAGTATTGCAAAAAGTAAAGAGAATTGTAGTAAGTTAAAATTATTAAAACACTTTAAATGGCAACTGTTTTGTTATATTAATGTTTTTTTATGTCATGATCATGAGGCTTTGAAATCAACCCACGGTTTTTTTTTTAAGAAATCTGTTTTTTAGTAGAGTTGAGACAAAAACCGATCACAAACTGAAAGTTTGAAAAGTATTACACGCAGCGAGCAGAAGCGTTGACCCTAAGGTCGTTAGGGTGGTTGACCTAGGTCACACAGAATGACTGCGAGATGTCAAGAGCGCATGTCAGGGATCTGGCATACCTCATGTCTCCCACCCAAGAGTACGATTAACGAATGACTTGTATATACTTTATAACTTTATATACTTTATACTGCGCACTTATACTACCTTTTCGTACTACTCCATGTTAGCCAAAACAGCATCACTAAATACATAGGTCTTCCCCAAAGATGTTACTCTTACCTACATAATAATAATTAGTATTTATAACGTTGTCTAGTACCCATAGCCTAGACCTTAGTTTGAGATGAACAATTGTTGTGAGATTGTCCCCTGGTCCCCTGGTTTCCTGCGAACATTGAAGTTTAGGTTTCTCTGCGAGATCAAATCAGAAATTATGAGTTCCGCAGATAAACTAGTTTGAAATCAAATGTGACCGATAAGAATTAGTGTGCTTTCTATAGTGCTAGATTCAAAGGATTTTCTTTTATTTCCATGGCTTCTTCTGGAGTTTCTTGCCGTGTTTCTCCGCTATGATATGGTAGTCTTGTCCGAAGCGGTAGTAGATTCAATTCATATTACCGATGAGTTAAAAAGCCCTCAGCTGGCGGATTTACTAATTAAATATTTTGAAATTTGAATTTAGAATTCCAATTATAAACAAATGCTGTTTAGTTTCCTAATTCTAAAATACTTTAGATGAGACTATCACTGGGGCTCTACTTTTAAAAATCGATGTATAAAGTTTCGTTAGCTCCATTTCGTTCTCTCGTTTAACTCACGAGTTACGAGTGACAGGGATGTGGCATGTGAACTTGCGAAGGTTTGACTTAACAGCTTCATAGTAACCTGGTGTCACGTTACGGACCGTTAGCGACCGGTCCGGGGTTCCGTCACACCGCACAACCAGGCTAACGTAGCTTCCTAGGTGTACCAGGAGCTTAGGACATGTGAGGAGCTATAGCCGAAGTTTGATGAATCGGAGGTGTCCTCAAACAGATAGAGACGCAAATTGTTTTTATTTTTGTTCGTACAATAATTATTGATTAATCTTGATGGAGTGGAAGCTACAAATTATGTATAAAAACTATATTTAATAGACAACGTTGCGATGAATATCTTAACTATTATCTTGACGACATACGTCTTCCATAACGTTATAGAATAGACTCAAGCAAAAAAAAAAAGTTTAATATACGAATGCATGTAGACTTAACTTTGACTGTAGACTTAATTGATCTGTTGATTTATTTCTAAAGTATAGATATAAATATGATATGACTAAAAGTCATATTTATATCTCTAAATCCGTCTCAAATCAACTGTTATATTTATCGTACGTGTGCCTATAAGGAAACACGGATAAAAATAACATTATTATAACCCATCGTTAAACCGGCGCCTTCTCCAAACTCTATAAACGCAGTCAATAGTGTTGCGGAGGGCCATTTTAATAAAAACTTATCAAAATAAACAAATCAGTCACGCCGGCAGATGCCGCCACATGGGTACAGTCGGGGACTAAACGGTTATGGGAAAAAATAAGATGTCAAGTTTTTTTAAGTTGATAAGATCTTGGAAAAGGGTTGCAAGGGCACGATTAGGTGATTATGGTGTCTGCGTTGTTTGATGAATACTGATAAAATCTCCCGATTAACGTTAACAACGGTCCCTAACAAACCACCGGTAATAGATTAAAAGCTATCGTATCGTGTTCAACGCGTACAGATGAACAAATAAAAATGAAAATGAAAAATATTTGTTTAAAATATTTTTCATTTGTGTGTTACCTACGTTATATTGTGGGTTAAGTTAGTTTTCGTCTCGCTTTGACAATTATCTTATCGTTAGGATACTAAAGCTGAGTGAGAAAATGAGATGAATTTTGCGACCAAAAGCGACGTCATAAATATACACTACATCTGTATAGGTCCAGTGTATGGCTAAAAAGCAAATTCGTTTTGACCTCACGTCAAACTTACTTTACCTATGAGAATAGAATTGAGAACATTTTAAAATTATCTTCCGATAAGCCACCGGTGAAAAAGTTGAGCCGATAAGTTGAAAAATATCACACTTCAAAGGCACTTATGTTCTTTGCTTGAAGCCGCGGCTTAAAAAGTTAAAAGCTGAGCTTCCGTCTTTCCTATCTAAAGTGTTAGCACTTGACTACTACTAGAATCAACACCCACGTCCACATGCTTCAATAAAACGTACGATACTGTATTCAAAGTGTCCTGTCTGTCCGACATCGCCTAGACGTCTCGGGGCTAATTAGGTAAAGCGATGTTGATGTGTTTTTGTTAAAACTAGTAATCAAGCGGTTTAATGGTATGCGGATAGCGAACCAGCGAATAAGCAACCTGGGGCCTATTGCATATTTACAAGCCCATACTATTAGTAAAAGTCCATACAAAACCACTAATACTGTACTTTATTATGCCATCGGCCCCTGATGGTAAATGGGATATGTAACCCACAGACATGTGCATTCTCAAGTCTACAATCCTAATCCCAGTCAGAAAAATGCTGCTTTACGGTAGGTTAAAGGATAAGATGGTGGTAGCGTTCCGGATGGTCCTTGTACAAGTTCCTACCTCCATTCCCCCACCACTTGCCTATTAGATGTTCCAAGAAAATCCGCACGGGTAAGTTCAAGACATTTTTATTACTAAGCATTTTTTTGTTTGACTGTACAACACTTAACACATTGTTTACTCGGATAACGGCCAGATTAACACCGAATGATCGGTCTAGTCTAGCACATTTGTTAGACACACTGCAGGCGCATAAACAGGCCAGATGACGCAACGATATCTATCCCAAAATAGTCCTTAGATCATACAGATTAAGTAATGGGAACTAGGGCATTATGACTTTAGTGAAAAACGCTATAACCGCCGTACTCAGTGACATTTTAGACACTTCCGTGTTCTTTTGTTTTTAATTTTAATGAAAAATCGGTACGAACGATTGTGTGAGTGCGGCCGTAAGTTATCTAAGGTTCTACCTTTTTAGGGTTCCGTAGCCGAATGGCAAAAAACGGAACCCTTATGGATTCGTCATGTCTGTCCGTCCGTCCGTCTGTCCGTCCGTATGTCACAGCCACTTTTTTCCGTAACTATAAGAGCTATACTGTGGATACTTTGTAAGTAGATGTATTCGGTGAACCGCTTTAAGATTTTCATACAAAAATAGAAAAAAAACAAAAAATTTTTGGGGTTCCCCATACTTAGAACTGAAACTCAATTTTTTTTTTTGATCAAACCCATACCTGTGGGGTATCTATGGATAGGTCTTCAAAAATTATATTGAGGTTTCTAATATAATTTTTTTCTAAACTGAATAATTTGCGCGAGAGACGCTTCCAAAGTGGAAAAATGTGTGTCCCCCCCCCCCGTAACTTCTAAAATAAGGGAATGATAAATGTAAAAATAATATATGATGTACATTGCACATGTACATGCAAACTTCCACCGAAAATTGGTTTGAACGAGATCTAATAATTAGTTTTTTTTAATACGTTAAATAATATAGTGGTACGGAACCCTACATGCGCGAGTCCGACTCGCACTTGGCCGCTTTTTATTACGTTAAGTCCTTTTCATTCTAGAGACGTAGTTTGAGCTGGTTAAGGATACTAAGTACTAGGGACGCATAAAATAGAGACGGCTTACAAGTCTAGGCTAGACGTTATGTCGCGGCCACTCTCTGTAGCTAAAGGGTAACGTTTATTTGTGGAAAAGTTTCGATTATCGTTATTTTCTCGGGAACTGTGTAATTTTCTGGGATGAAAAGTAGACTGTGTTTAATCTAGGGTATAAAGCTACACTGAAAAACCGAATGGGTTGATTTTACTAAATTTTAGGACCTACCCATGAGTTTCGTTGAGGTAACACCTAACCTTAGTAAAAACAACACATTGAGAAGTTTGCTTCAACCTTTTTAGTGGTTCACTCAACCAAACTCACGTGTAGGTCCTATTTTAACCAAAAAACTTAGTAAAATGAACCCATTTGGTTTTTCAGTGTATCTCCTTTTAAAGTTTCATCAAAGTCCGTCCAGCCGTTGCAGAGTAAAGGAGTAACAATTTAACAACTTTCGTATTAATAATATTAGTAAGATTTTAAATCAGAAATAAGCACTATGTACATTGCAAAGTTTCTTTAAGACAAAGCATGATGCCTTCTATTCAATATACATGTTCTTTACATAGTATAAAATAAAGTAAACCATACAACGGAGATCATTATTCACAGAAGATTTTTCTATTTATGATACATTTTGGGTTATGATCGTGTTACATATAACTCACTTAAAACGAAGCGAAGCGAGGGCGGTTCGCTAGCAGAATATAAATTGTGAGTTGTATGTTAACTAGTTTCGATTCCCCAGATACCGTTTTCGTTCTATATTGTTCTGTCTATTTGCTAGAATGAAACTTATTTATACCAACTGCATTTAAATAATCTCATTGGTCTTATTAGTTAAATTGTAATCGCTTCTATGATTCATCTAAAGATCGCAACGCAAAACTGTTTCATTTATAAAACGAGTTCACCACTTCATCACTTGTGCCGCAAATTCAATTACTTTTATAACATTGATCTACTTGTATTGACCTATGTTAGCCTAGTAATTGTGAGTATACAATTTAACTTGTTGTTTCTTAGTTGTCGTGGGTTTAGCGTTCAAAAAAATGCAGACAATAAAATCGTACTTTAAAGAAGAAGCAAAATCAACATAAATTGCAATCATTGAGCCAAACCTGATACAGCTAATAGGGATAAAAACGATAGATATCTTATGTAAGGAAATGTCACGAGGACTCTATTCTAATCGGTAAAGTAATATTGCTTTTGACATATTATCTTAAAATCAATTTTACCATCGGCCTTATTTACATGACAGTTATAGCGGTTAGGTTAAAAACAATACCATAACATTTCAAAAGCAACCTGGTTCTAATTGACCATTACAGTATTTTTAAAACGACATTCAGAGTGAGATCAGCTTTTGTAAACAATTAATTGAAGAACGACATGAAACATTTTCTAACTGCAAAACATAAATCCTCATTAAATAGCAGAGATTGCACGAGCTCTAGAATGTACATAACAAAATGTAAGTGTCCCATAAACCCATCGAACGTTCCACAGAGTATAATTTAATTAAACACAAGCTGCATTCAGACAGGTCTTGTATCTTATAGAACAAGAAATAGACTGTAGGTCGCCAGTGAAAGTACGACCTTTGAGTGTTCCCTACCATTAATCTCTGGAGGGAAGACGTCTAATAACTTGCATAGATACGAATAGAACACATGTCGGTGAACGTGTACCAACTTAACAGATTAAGGGATTGTGTGGCGGCGGCTTTATGGAAAGCGTGGCTTTATTGGCCGATTGTAATTTGTTTTGATTTTGAAAATGGAACGCGCTTTTGTTTGTGGAGTAGGCAAGGGCCTCAGAAATAGTTAAAAACAACTTAGTATTTGATTGTATTTGATCGTCAAATGCACTTTTCATCAATGCTTCCGACTTATCAAATGCAGAATCTCCAATAATAATGACATCTTTTCGATAACCTAGATCAGATATCATCTATCATAAAGACATACAACGTAATTTACAAATTACTCCTATTCCTTCAAAGTTACATATCTACTCGTACCTACAGCTCTCACTCGAGTTAATCAATCAACACAGACAGGACTATTCTTACAAAAACCATATCTCGTTCATTGAATACAAAACGGACACAATCCAAAATGAGTCAGTGTTGCATTTTAAAATTAGAAGCTGTTGGAATACGATTTATAATGGAAGAGCAAATTATTTTGGAATGTGTCCGTTTTCTACTCAATGAGCGATCTATGTCCCAGTAATGCGGAGAGACACGTAAACATCTAAGTAACACCGTATCTAAGAAGATATGATTTTACAAATTACGAGGTTTGACTTCGTCGCTTAAGTATATCTCTATTTAGTCCATTTTCGTGGCTAAAACTGGGCATTAGGAAATAATATCCACTTTTTACAATTTTGTAGCTCGATTCCGACCCCTTATCGTTAATTACGATTAGTCGTAACCAAACTAAGTTCCTGGTAATCAATATTTGAATTATTTAGGGAAAGTAGCCTGGAGTAACTCTCTGATAAGTTAACTGCGGTTTGACAGTCCCGTTCCAGTTCGGAGGCAGTAAAGAGATCATTCCCTCATTATTTATGCGCAAGCGTCTCGGGAACTGAGGTGTACCGGGAAGTGTTTGAGCCAAATCTGAAACAGCTGTTCAAGGAGAAACGTAGAATCTTTGAGTTTGTAATGTAACTATGTAATAAAAACATAAGCAATACTGGCTCTGGGGACCCGGAGGATCAACAATTTTTCTCACATTTATTCCTAATAGTTTAGTCCAAAAATGTTAGTATATTTTCGCTTTTTTTACTTTTCAAAAGGGCCCAAATTATTGTGTGCCTAAGAGCCCCAACGTATAGTTTAAAACGGCCTAGAACATACAGAACAAAAATCATCAGCTAATATACCTATAGTATTGTAGAGCGAAAGTTACTCATATCAAAATTAAAAGCAGTATATATCGTAACGTATACATATATGTGTAACTGTATGTACAGAGGTCAATAAAAAAAAGGGAATTGGTAGTTTAAACGTCAATAGATAAAGTTACAGTAAAATTCAAGAAATTGCAAAACTCATGTAAATGTAACTTTTTCTGTTACATACGTCGAGAAATTTCACACAACACAGCCAACTAATAAATTATGGCAACCGTTGTTGTCGTTTTGGTGCATTTTAAGACAATATTATTATGACATTTATAGCTTTTTCACAGTCTAGAATAATGGCAGAACTATTTTTGGCGACATGGTACTAGTGTTCATATCGCTCCCGAAATAAAACGTTTCTTCCGCGTCCGATATGCAGCAGGACGGAAGAGCAATGCACTGCGCGTGCATTTTTAATAGATACTGCGCGTACATAGAATTTATTAGCTTTATTTTGTTATCAAAACTAAATGGGCTTCGGAAATAACTTCAAAGCTTGCAGATTTCCGCTGGGATGTTGTTTTTAACATGGAAATGTAACTTGGTATATTTTGTTCTAGTTCCGCTAGCCTCAATTTATCTGCGAGAAAGATAAAACCTGATGCTTTTGCAAACTTTTTCTAATGTTAAAGAAGAGAGTTTAAACAATATATATAAACCAGCTGTACCCTGCGCGCGTTGCTATGTCGTACCAACTCAGAATCTTTCGTAGACTCATGCACAACACTTTGCTGAAGATCAACACATGAACAAATGCATAATTTACGATTCTATAAAGGACATACAGACAAACATTATTTTTTATAGGTATATATATTGGATGGAGAAGAGTAGACGTTGAAATATTCGATGCACAAAATCCAAATTCAATTTCAAGCAACTTCAATACGTCCAGATGTCAGCTACATTGCGTTCTGGAGAATATTTCCCTATCTAATTATAAACAATTGCATGCAACACTAACTGTGCTAATTCCCGTATATGTACGCACTGCCGCCATGTTTCCAGAAACAATTACGTCTTTTTAGAACGTTTACGAAAAGAATTTGGGTGAGCGCCCTTTTTATTGGTTTGCGTAATATGAACCTGTTATGGCTGTCTGTTAGAACAGATGGATGTAAATCTAAATTTTGAACACCTTTATGTTCCATAAAAACGGGATTTGGTGCGTCTTTGTAATTCTAAATTTGCATATTAAATATATTTAAAGTATATTAATGATTCAGAGTAAGTGGTGACTATAAGAACTGTGTCATTTTTTGTGTGCCGGCGGAAATACAAATAAGGTTAGAACAATGGCTTCTTGTTTTGGTTGATCATTCGTCACATTTATAATGGCCAGTCGTTGTCTGCGCAGTCCGTCGGCCTGCCCGGGATGTGACTCAACGGCATGACGGGTGGCGACCGTCATTTCTTTACGATAAATTGTGTGATTTGTTTGCATGGAGTTTGTGTCAACTGCCTCACAAAAACTGTCACCAAGAGTACTAGGTTAGCATAAGGCGAACGGAGTCAACCGTAGGGTGACACTTAGCTGCAGGTAGGCGTGGCTTGCGCGCGCATTGTAATAACTACGCTCGCCGTAGTCGTAGGTAGACTACGTCAAGCAAGGGCCTGTCCACATCTGCACGGCACGGTGGCTTGCCGTGATGATGTTGACCGGCCGAAAGTGTTTAGTTACTAGGTACGGTAATGCAGTGTTAACATTTTGTGTTTTAGATTTTGAACTGTTTAAAGGTCCTTAAACCCCCTAAATATAGGTACTCAATCATTCACAGGACAAAACGGAAATCTATTTGTTATCTAGCTATCAGAGACCAATCGATAAACTCATATTAAGGCAGGTAATTCTAGCGCATTAACGCATGCGGTTTTGATACAGTTACCCAACATAATTTACGTCGCGGTCAGCTCAGTCGTCGAGGAAACCACAGCACGGGTTCTTAAAGAAACGGGAGCGTTTTTGCTCCTTTATTGAATGCCATTTTGTTTATTTTTTCCTGCCTGAGGCATTTTATTATAAAGTGCAATCTGTCAGGTCTGCGGTCACTCTTCTAATTTAATTAAATCAAACATCGCGATATTGTTAAATTTTGTGACAAGTTGAACTAGTGAGGACAGGAATGGTTATTTCATCAGACTTTTTAAATTAGCACAGGCTAACACAGTCTTGAATGTGTGCTTTCGTTAAGGAGACCCGCAATGCACACTTCGAATCAAATCACACAAACATAAGATGATAACTACAAATTGTTGCTCCATGGTACGGCGGCCATGTTCCTTATTTGTAAATGTCATGATCATGACAGTGTGTTGGGGCCGCATAGGATTGGTGTACGCACGAAGTTGCATTGCGCATGTGTGCGCGGTGCGGGCGTGCGGTGCTCCAACGCCCGGCAACTACCAGGCGATCACATTCATAAAGGAGCTATCAGCGACTAACACGAGGAGGTGCGAGGGTGAAAGAAGATTACTAAGAGACATGTGTTAGAAAAAGTGGGCAAAAACTTGGAGAAGCAAAGTAGCCGGGAAAGTTGAAAAGTTTTACTGGAAAGTAAAACTTGTATAGACATAAAACCTCACCGACTCAGTTATTATTGCAGTGGTTTTATTATACTCGTAACTTATAGTAGAAAATTCACTATGCTAAACTTTGCGAAAGTAAAAAAATAAGGAAACCAACGGAAACCCATAAGCCCTATAATTATGTAATGGTGAAACATTAATGGTTTTCTTCATTCTACTATTTTAGTTGTGTTTTACGAGACAAGACTAAGAGTTTTTAAAAAATTGGCTCTACAAAAGAGACCTCTTGTCTTTACTATTTATTGATTTATTGTCCTCCCCAATAATTGAATTAAATACTTATAAGCAAAATTTTACTGATAAAGTTATACTTAAAACTTGTCGCGATTAGGGGATGCAAATAACCGGTTATAACCTGTTATTTTCATACTAAAACGGTTAATAACCGGTTATATTGCATTCTCTAGTCACGATAATCATTTTATGTAGAGCTATCATTTTCAGGTATTTACTGTAGGGAAAAAACTTTTTAAACGATGGTTCAATTCATTCAGAAACTTTTTTTAATCAGCGTTCAGAATCATATCAATAATTGTTCTTTTGCCAAGCATTTTACAGCCTTCGTATATGAGACAAAAAGTGAGTGGGATCGAGCCAGTCACGTGCTCAAATCGGGACGAGACTAGGAGATAATAAGCCGGAGAATCCCTTTCGTCATTCAGAGAACTTCTATCTTTGTTTATCCCTTGAGTATGAGCGAGACGATGCTAGAGACCCAACTTTTTATTTAACTCTTGTTCGTTTTGGCTCTGGACTGGATCTACTCGTACTAAGGATAAAGAAAAAATATTGTGAGTTTGCTCGTTTTAACTTTAATTTATTGCCATTTTTCTCGTTTGTGTTTTCTTTTCCATGTTAGAATTAATTAATTTTAAGTTTTAATAACTTTACAATCCCGGGGTTT
This sequence comes from Acleris laterana, assembly GCA_963966035.1. Taxonomy (NCBI): domain Eukaryota; kingdom Metazoa; phylum Arthropoda; class Insecta; order Lepidoptera; family Tortricidae; genus Acleris; species Acleris laterana. Next base: position 4,179,301 of record OZ014456.1, on the reverse strand, counting down.
TCTTTCATTAAAACATTAACGATTTCGTCAAGGGTGGTATTGAAAAAATCTAAAAACACCTTTATATTATGTCCAAGTGAATAGAGTAGTATAGGGAATGCGAAAAGTATAAGAGTTTACGCAATCTGTTTAAAAAAATGAAAGATTTGATGTACACATTTTTTTAATAATAGATCTCCCCTGATTTTATTTCGATTACATGAATTTTTTGTTCTAAAACTTGTGAGCGAACCAACATCGTGCAACAACACACGACTAAGTAAAGGAGAGAGGGGGATGGCGCATAAAACGGGAACGCCGGGAACCTTGTAAGTTGCCATAGCAACGGACCACGCGATTCCCGAGGGACCTTGTAAATACCGTGTAAAAAGTACTAGGCGAGCAGAAGACGCGAGGTTGTTAAATTTGTAAAGATCGGGATGATCTCTCGGTTTACGTGCGATAAAAATAATTGGCCGCAAGCGCCCTTTGCGTCTACTGTTTCGTTTTGTTTTTATATCAATTTATAACCGATGCCGCGAGATTAACTACTCCGCAATGGTTTAAGCGTTTAATGTAAGATATCGATTTAAAAATAAAGTACATCGCACTTAAGATGATCGCGTGAAAGGTTACTTTAGGCTTTAAGTTTAATTTATGCAAAATTACTTAATACAATAAAATTAAAATTAAATAAAAAATGAAGTTAAAGATAACCTCTGAAAGACTTCAACTCGAACTTGACTTTTTTTTTTCTTCTTTTTTTTTATGTCTACTTACACCATTAAAACGAAACTAAAAACAAATACATATTAAATACGTATTTTCACTATAAACCAAGTATTGATTCCCGTAAATTGAATATAATTGTATCCTATTGGCAGGAACTGAAGGAGGTAGCTTTAACATTGAGAAAGAAATATGTCTAGCAGTAATACTGAAGAAGAATGGTGCACTAGAGGAAATTTAAGAGGTTACAACTGTTACAAGTTAAGAGATGTGCCGCTGACTAGATTTTATTTCAGCCATTTACTTTGTCTATTACTGCCTGCCTAGATTTTCTAATTTATTAAATTTCTTTATTAACTTACAAGTTGTGTTTCTAAGAATTAATACTGCTGATAATAATAATCATTAATAAATAAATAAATAATGATACATAAATGATAGAGCTATCTACCTTATTTACAAACAAAAGAGCCTATGCCAATTTACACCGTAGTCCCCACCTATCACACATCTCATGAACAAAATGAACTCTATGTATATGATTCATTGCAATAATTAGTAAAGATACAATTAACTCCTGCTCTCCTAGTGTGTGCTAAAAGATATCAAGATGGCAGCAAAAATAAAACAAAGCACAACCCATTTTCTTATTGCACACGGAAGTCAGTTTAACTTGACTTTGGTGATACGTGCATGTTGCTTACGGGAGCGAGATGGAAGAGTTGTCGTGAACGCATGCGCGATGCGCTCCGCGGGTAATTTGGCGCTTATTGTTCCTCAACTACGAATAGGGTTGCCACAAGCCTAAATTTATTAGTCCATTATTTTTTTATGTTAGTTGCCTATGTTTAAGAGAATTCGAGCATTTTTCCTGGAATTATTTAAAAAGCATTAAGTAACAATTTTCTTAAGGATTGCAATATTTTACCATGCCCTCACATTATCCAACAACACCGGGTATATCTGTATAATACTTGTGCGGCTGTCTCTACCGAATCGGCCTTGCAAGCGTATAAGCATATGTACATCTTCGTATTTAGAGTGCCGCACCTAAACGGACGCTTTAATCATATTTTAATGATGATGATTATGATGATGATGGTGTATAAATCGTATACCTAAATATACTCGTAAAGGGAGAATCAGTCAGGGCCCAGAAATGTCTGTGTGTGTGTGTGTGTGTGTGTGTGTGTGTGTGTGATTATCTAAAGGGCTTCTGCGTATTGGCTTCGGCTCTATGTATGCCTTCCAAAGGTCCAGGGTAGTGATTCTGTAAACAACGCCGGTCGTGCGGATTGTCGAGTGATACCAAGCGGCGAGATTAAGTAGTCCCGTCAGTGCGAACAAAACACATTGTAGCGCGTGCATTTTCAATTTAGCAGCACTATGGGTCGAACGTATAAGGCTGCTAAATTGAAAATACACGCGCTACAATGTGTTTTGTTCGCACTGACGGGACTACTTATTCTCTCCGCTTGGTATCACTCGACATTCCGCACGACCGGCGTTGTTTACAGAATCACTACCCAGGACTCCCGTTATTGGTACAGACATACAAATAATGATAATATTTCATTTTTAGGATTTCAATATAATCATTACATGAAGGAAATCTCAACTTTAAACTATCAGATGACAGAAAATTACTAGTTACCGGATTTCTTAAATTGAAAACACTATAAACCATAAATTGTCATTGTCGCATATCTTTTTAACTTTATAATATCTTTTGTTTGATAAATATGGCAACCCTGCGTGCATATGCGTCACACGTGCGGCCCGGCTGCGCTAGACAAATAGTCCCATGGGCTAGCTGTCGCGATGCACCATGAGAACCAGAAAACACACTTATGTCACTTATTTGTGACATTTTAACGTTATATTAAAGATGTTCAAGTAATTAAATGCCCCAATGTTTGATATTTTTTAGTACCACGTGTTTAATTTTAAATTTAAGCGGATCACTGATCGTCAATTCATGGAGTGAAGTACTAGGAATGCAAAGGTGTGTTGGTAGCTTAATAGTACGGCTAAGCGCTTTTGTCCAGGGGGGTGATTCTCTCAAGAAGCAAAGGTGAACGAATGGACGAGTGATCTTCAAGCGGCGAGATTAAGTAGTCCGGTCAGTGCGAACAAAACACATTGTAGCGCGTGCATTTTCAATTAAGCAGCCTTATACGTTCGACCCATCGGCAGGAACCATGCTGCTAAATTGAAAATGCACGCGCTACAATGTGTTTTGTTCGCACTGACCGGACTACTTAATCTCGCCGCTTGAAGATCACTCGTCCATTCGTTCACCTTTGCTTCTTGAGAGAATCACCCCCCAGTAATATGGGTAATAAGGATAAGTCCATCAATGAGCTATAGGAGTCAAGTACGACACACAGACATAAGGTCATCGTTGGTAAAATCGATGGCTATCATAACTTGATACGTGTGCCAGTGAATATAAGCACAACGCAGAGCTTATAGTTCAAATTTATTTGTATATATGGACGACGCGATTCGCCTTTTAAAAAACATGTAATAGGTGGTAGTGACCCTGCCTATGAAGCCAGTGGTCTTGCGTTTGATTCCCGTAACGTTGGTAGTTGGTACCGTTACCGGACCCGACCTTATTCCCCTTAGCGTAACCAAACAAAGTGTTGGTACCGTGATTGCGCCCCATTGTAGAGTACAGACGTACACAGGAACAATAATTGCCGTCTTGTTTGCCGGCACACGTGAAAATATCAACAGACCAATAACGGGTATCCAGTATCCACACAATGCAGCCGCAGTGCTCGTTGGAAAACAGTGATCCAAACAGGAAATGAAATTAAATGCGTTTTGTTGCGTTATGTTGAAACAAGCTACAACTCTGCATGGCTACTTTGGAAATCAAAGTTGGAAGTTACGTTAGAGGTAGTTCCATATTTTGATTTACTAAGTAAATGATTCAATAAATTTAAATTTGTAATATAGATGGAAAGAAGAGGTATCTGCCTATCCCTTTGGGAAAGAGGCGTGGTTTAATTGTATGTATGTAGGTACATAATATAACCTAATAATTGTATTTCTCCACTAAGTAATATATCGGTGAAGTGTGCACCGAATGCGTTCCATGTTATGGAGTCCAATGTCGCGGTAGACCAAGGCGACGTTGGAGAGAAGATATTGATGCCTTCCAGGGATTCGTGGAAGGAAGGGAGACCTTTGCCTTGCAATGGGACACTCATACAGGCTAGAAAAAAATTAGTGTATCGCGGTCATTCTCTATTCTGCTGCGTACTGACACTCATAGGCTGTAACTCGATCAGTTTGACACCATCCTAAACTGTTTCAAACCAATATTATATTTTTTCAAGCAAGCTCAACCTACTAGCCCGAAGTGACCCGCGCGTTATAATGGCGTGGCGTGAGTACTTTATGTATCTTACGCCCTTTGTTCAAGGTTAGCTTGCAGATGTTACAACGGGATCGCTCACCATACCGCTAAAAGCGAACTTAACATCGTAGGGTGACGGCACCAATTATAGACACTTTTAGCTGACAGGCACCAGTAATGGACACATCGATCATTCAAATTTCGCATGGTCATAAATTGATGATTGCAAAAAAAATATCCTTATCTTCTCTAAAATAAGAATCAAGTGTCCATCATTGGTCCTGGCCCATTACTGGTACCGTCACCTTATGTGTATAAATAAATGAATTGACTGAAACTTCCTCACGTAACATACTGCACATAACACGTGTGCTACACCACTGGCACGCGGATATGACTGCTAAACATCGTGAATGGCCGTCGTTAACCGTGTGTGCGCGGCTTTACGCCTGTCGGAAAACTAACGCTGCATTCAATTTAGGGAACAGTTTCGACGAAATATTTCAGCATGGCAACATCGTGTAAACAAACAAATGATAATTCCCGAAAATTTGGTCGTTTAGGTTCACTTCGTCCACACTCCCACTTTGTCAACTTCCTAGTTCATCAGCAATCCCATTTCGTCCACAATAAATTCCCAATTCGTCCACTTCCCACCTCGTCAACATTCCCATTTCGTCCACTTCCCATCCCGTCCACACTCCCATCCCGTCCACACACCCACCTCGTCCGCATTCTCACCCCGTCCGTATTCTCACCCCGTCGGCTTTCCCATTTCGTCCACATTACGGACACAAGTACATTTTGATATAACACTGGTGTATTTTTTTTTCTATAACAATATTTTCTGGACAAAATGTGAATGTTGGCCAAGTGGGATTGTGGACGAACTGGGAATATGAACAAAACGGGAAGTTGACTAAGTGGGATTGTGGACGAGTGAGCATATGGACGAAGTGGGAACACGGGTGAAATGGGAATGTTGTAGAAGTGGGATTACTGACGAACTAGGAAGTTGACAAAGTGGGAGTGTGGACGAAGTGAACCTAAACGAATTTGGTTAACGTTTAGTTAGGGCGGAAATTGCTAAGTCATTCATTACTCATTACTAAACATCTCAAATTTTTTAACACTTCGTTTATGGTTCAAAAGTTCCTTCCTTTTCCTATTAGTAAGTAGTTCAAGAAGCATGCAGGGAACATCAAAAGGCTATAAACACTAAAAAAACCCCGATTTCAAAATTGTTTGTTTAAAAAACACTTTTGCAAAATTGCAATGAGTGTTAACCGCCGCCATACTTTAAAATATGTGGAATTTAAAGCTATTTAGTCATTTAAACTACTAGGAGACGATAACCACGTGGCGGCTTGCCCTTCGAGAGAACGTAACTCGTAAAGTCGTAACGTTACACCCGCTCGTACTTACTTTCCCTAAATACTCCGATATCAAGAAAAATAAACGTAACCTTGACCGAATTGGGATGGGCGGACGGGTTTGTACCACGGTACCACCAATGGACTCATGGGATTCATGAGAATACCTGTACTGTTGCGGTAGGAAGTAAAACCATTAAATAGGTAATGAAGTTTTTTACAAGGTTCAAATTAAGACTTGCAACATCGATAAAAACTGAATTAGGAAACTTCAACCTTTATAATTATTTAAGAAATGAATTGAATACAACCCAGAAAGGTATTTTATGCCCGTGTAGCGCATTTATTTAGGAAATAATATATCTTTTTTTTTGTACCTATGTATGATAAAATTGAGGAAGGAAGACCAAATTCGCGATTTTTATTCACTTTGTAGGTATTTCTGATTTTAAGTAAATGCGCATTTAATATACAAACTTAGGCCTTACACTTAAATTTAACCTTAGGTTAACCCCGGGTAAAATGATTAAAGAATGTCAGATTCATTTAAGAACTGTAAATTTTAACAAATTAACCTGTTAACCTAGGGTTAACATATAGGGTACATGCAAGCGAGCCTTACTTCATTTGTTACTGAAAACTCCGTTAGTTTTTTTAACCCTGTCTTTAATATTCAAAAATGTTAGGATTTTTTACCTAACAGTACAACCCACCCACGTTCTTTTCCCTAATGGGTGTTACATTACGTTTTAATACTGATTCCCACAGTCATTCCCACTTCTGAACACATTTAACCCTAGACCACTCGTTCCTATACAAAATTGACCCAATTTGGAGTTGTTAGCACTGAACGTTTATTAGGAACTTTTATTGAATGCACGATTTAACTCTTCTCAGAAGTGGTTTGGGCTTTCTGTAACGATGAGGAAAATTTTAAGATACACACTCGATACGAGAGAATATTTTGAAATACTTACGTGGGGGGTAGAAATGTATACCGGGGGACAACCTCAAATTGAGATTGAGATTCCTAGTCTTAGGCCCGTATTAATAAACTAATCTCAACTCCAATGCTCGTCTCGAGATGTGTCAAAAATGACAGTGTTCTATGGTTTGACGTTTACTTTGACGTATCTTGTGACGCGCATCTCAGCCAAGATGAGTTTATTAATACAGGCCTTAAACTATCCCAAACTAAGCTCTAGGCTCGTACTATGGATACTATATAACGATAAAAATACATAATTAAATACTTAGACGACGACATACAAGATTCATGGTAGTGATTCTCTCAACAACGACGGTCGGACGGACGAACGAGTGAATGTCCAAGCGGCCAGTTTAAGTACCTAGTCCCATCAGTGCGAACAATATTATATATTTCAGCGCGTGCATTTTCAATTAAAATGTGTTTTGTTCGCTCTGACGGGACTACTTAAACTCGTCGCTGGGATTTCGCTCGTTCGTCCGACCGTCCGTTGTTTTTGAGAGCATAACACCCCAGAACAAATACTCGCGCTCATCTGCTCATCACACAGATATGTTCCCATATCAGGAATCGAATCTGGGACCGCTAACTTCGTAGGTAGGGTCACCAATAAGGCTAAACGTTGATAAAATTAAGAACAATCTAACGCGGAACATTAATAATCCATAGCCAAAGTTTATTGTGTAAAATAGAAAGTAAGTAACAATAAAATTCTGAAACACATCCTTACGAGGTTCCTAATTGTGATTTTGTTTCCGTAAATTAAACAAATTGGTCTGTTGTCCTCAAGATGTTATGAGCAAAGCTATTGCAAGTGTAATTATGTATTATTATAAAGTTTTAGTACATTTAAAAACGATGTATATACTTATTATATTTGTGCTATACTCTGAAATTAATGGTTGTCTAACTGCGTTTTACTGGTACTTACTTATATATTATAATGTATAGCGTCAGTGATTTTTTTTTACTAAACTAGGCTGATTTTACTCCCCCTCCATATTTACCTCATATTTTCTATGAATTTATAACGCTGTTACCAGGATACTATGAAAGGAAGGATGTTATTTTTAGCAATTTATCAAATGCCTACCGTGCTGATCGGGAGCAATTTGTCATGGGGCAGATTATGGTTGCAACGTGTTGCCAGCATCTTCGCTGCGAGATTTATTACTGTCATTAGGAGTTTCAGACATAGCGATATGACAACGATAGTTACCGGAGCAGACAGCAGACAATATTATACACATTTTGCAGATCGTGTTTTATCTAATGGTTTTTCCATTGTAGGTAACTTGAAAGATAAAAGGTTTGACTGGTGTTTGACTGTCTTCCAATTGTGACAGTTGACAGACAAGTGGATCAATACCTAACTCAAAAGTCTGAAAATGTCCAATATGAAATTTAGCAAATGTCTGGATGGTCTGTTCTAATTCCACGTTTTGAAACGCTAGTCTAGCCTCTAAACCAACTCTAGTTTGTACCTACGCTACCAGGCTAGCAGAATCAATTAGGAGGTTCGTAAGCTCTAGATCCCGAATACCAATACCGATCACACACACGCACGGGAACGGGACGCTCACTCACATTACTCCGGCCAGACTTGTTTAGGCCATTCGTTCTCCCATTCCAAACGAGCCTAAGTCTATATCAGCCATAACGTGACGCTAGTCTTTTTAATTGCTAAACCACTGTTCTGTAGTCTAGGGCCCACAGTATTTATCTTGACGCCAAGCAATTAGTATTCGTGGCATTTAATTTAGCGAAATGACCCATTTGAATGTGTTAGGTTCATAGTTTATTATTTCAAACGATTTTTTTTTAACTTGTGAAATGTAGCTCGGGTCATGCGTTCGTATGTATTTAAGCTAGTCATAACAAAAAAAGTTAAAAGGTAAAATTTGTTTATGACCGTGGCAAATTTAAGAAGTTTTCTAAATGGAGAACATTCAATTTTAAACATCGTTTTCAACGTGCCGCCATTGCGGCATTGTACGTTGTTTAAAACTCATTTAAACTGCGGGAGCTTGACTAAAGACAACTTTTATCGCAAAATGTGCGCGCCACGAGAAACCAGCTCCTGACGCCAGACTGGAAGAAATTACCGAACGGGATCGCGTCACAAAAACAAACAACAACCCGAAAACGAAAGCGAAATCTCAACGCAAAGCTACTGCGCGCAAAAACTAACAAACCGAACAAAAACGTATGGAAACTAAACTCTCAGAGCTTTATTATAAATCGTCTTATCCATTGTTCTGCGCAAAGGACAGTAAAGTTATCTAAATCTTCTAAGCATTTAATTATACGAAGTGCTTGCCACAAAACCGGCAATGAATTAATGCATGAAGCGGCAGGGATTTCTCTTGCTGGCGAAAGGAACAATAGTCTTAGTTTTAATCTGGCCTTTTTTATTTTTTACCGGCCAGTATCAAGGGACGTTACCCCGAAATCTTAGCCCGTTTCTGTCGCTCAACGCGACTGCGACTGAAGTGTGAGAAGGAAAGGGAAGTTTGAAAGAGGTTGTGAATTTTTAAAGGAAATCCCAGGTCTCATTTTGCCGGCGGCGGACATGACAGGAGCGTCAATTTACGTAAGATTCTGATCTGCGTACTGTTTGGTTCACTTTATTACTTTCTCGTTTTGAGATAAATTACGTTTTCGTTTGGCGGTGCATACGTCATGTTAATACGACAGGGTGCTATTAAACTTTGAAGACCGTGCCGGCTTTGCAGCGGGTAATTTTGCCAAATTGTTTTTCGTTTATGTCGTTAACGGGTTCATTGCCTTTTCGTTAGTTAGCTGACGAGAATAACATGCCTAAACAATTTGCAGGGTTAAACATAGTTCAAAGTATTTTTTAGGGAAATTACGATTGCCATAGAGGAATAGATAAACTTACACATTTATTTTCGACTACTCTTTTTTCCGACTGTAAAAGTCCTACCTAGTTTGTTCACTTATTTTAGTAAAATTTATTTTAAAAAAAACTCGTGTAATAAAGAAGACGCCTAACGCATTTACGATTGCAAATATCTTTTTAATGTTCTTGCTTTGTTAAATCAAACAGGAGCCCCTAAAAAGACATGAAAAAATATTAACAATTAGTTCTACTAACAGAACTTTCTTATTAACATAATTAGGTACCTAGAGATTTTATATAATAAAAGATACGTACCCTGCTTCAATTAAATATCGCTTATGCAGCATATCTAAATTAATCTAAATTACCGGTAAAGGGAACCCGACCCGTTTTTTTTAAATATAAATTAAAAATAAGTGGAAGGCCGAGGTCCTGATTCTAAGGACAATTCAAAATTACCCGGAACAAACTTAATAAAGCAACTTAATTAATTTTATTTTAAAACACAAACCCGCTTTAACTGTTTGCGTTTAAAATAATTCCATTGAAATAAAATAATTTGCTGATGCTAATTCATTGTTTCTTAACAATAACTTGAATGTAAATTACTTTAAAAACTTTTAATTAATCCGGTTAGATATAATTAATCAAAATTATAACTCACCTTAAGTTCAACCCCATATCTGCACCATTCGACCTAAATCCGCTAAACCACACTACACTACACTTTAAAAAAGTTCTAGTTCCGAATTTGAAATTATTCAAATTCGTATTTCCCGCGACGTAGGTTGCGCGCGGTTGCGCCGGCGCGCTAGAGTCAGACTGGCCAGAGCGCGCGCAGCCTCCGGGCGCTGGCGCATCCCCACCCCGACCCATTCATGAAAACCGCCACTCAATGAAGCTTTGACGTAAGCTATATTCAGCGTTTTACCGCCGTCCTTACTGTCTTCTGTATTATCGACAAGAATAACTAACTATAAGTACACAGTTATTTCTCAAGTAAACTACAGGGGGCCTTGTCAAGTTGCATAATAATATAGTTCAGGACATATGGTCTTTTATCTACTTTGTGATCTTTTTTTCTGCGTTAAGACTGACCTAACTTTAACCTTTAAACCCACTGTGCTGTTTACAGATCCAGGGCAGTTTTAAGATTTAGATATTAATAAAAAGATCTTAGTAAAGATTACAGACGGCCATTTCATATTTCCTGAACCATACCTAATGTTATGTTAACAATTTTCGAAAATCACAAAATGTTAAAATTGACGTAAGTTGATGAATTGAAAGATCGCATCCACCGCTTATGTCACCAGTAACCTTATACATTTCGAGTCTATAGACAACAGAATCGTTACCAACGTTTGCATCTTGGCTAGGCCTAAGTTAGCAAAGTTGCAGAGATATCACTATTACATAACTTAATTATCGAAAGTACATAATTCCGCCAAAAGGAAACTTCGAGAGATGACTTTTATCTTTCAAATGCGATAGGGATGCGTCCCGAAATTCTCTCTAACATTACTAACTTGACATTTTGACATAATTATAGTGATGTTCATTAAGTTGCGCCTCAGTTATAACCGCTCTTGCATGTATTTGCTCTATTGGATATAGTTTTATAATTGTTGGAATATAATTTTGTGTATACTTATTATAACCGCGGATCTGCAAACGCAGTGCAGTACCCTCAGACTAGGTAGAGCGATGGTCTTCGCAAGGTGTCTGGCAGAAGCTGGATGAGAGTGGACGCAGATCGTGCTCGGTGGCGTGCAATGGGAGAGGCCTACGTCCAGCAGTGGACTAATATAGGCTGATGATGATGATGATGATGATGATGTACATACATTATAAGGGTGGTAAATTAGAGTGATCATACGGAATGAACGCCCTTACGCGGGTAGTACCTGTCTTTAATGCGTTAGGTTAGGCGCTACCACGAACCAGTTCCGAATAGTAGAAATTAGTACCTACCTTTGAGTAAAAAGATAACATCAACTTCAGCCTATGCAAATGTATCAAATTTCGATTTGAAGTACCTAACTAAAACTACTTGTGATTAAAATATTGCCATTGCACAACTAACCCCGCAATAGGATGCTGTTTTAACTGAATTTATTTCAGAAGGTTTCTGTGTTCATGCAATACCTACACATGGATTTCACTCAAGCGATTCGCTAGTCCATCACGGTGATTCACGTCCTCATTCTATCGCGACCTAGCAACTTCCAGCGACCTTGGTTCATACATATTGTAGATCCCTAAAGCCCACGGGTCCCCGAGTCTTCCGCCCCCGACCTTATCCGGTTCCCCACAATTTTGGCAATGTTTCGCAAGCTTTATCTAGCCTAGCGCCCGCGGCGGAAGCGTGGGCCTATCGCATCCGCGACACGCTCCCCAACATGTGGCTCTAACACTGACCGTTGAAAAAGTTCGTTAATAGTAAATAGTTAATTTATACTTTTTAGTGATCATAATTAGAAACAGAACATTTCAAGCTCGCCGCAAGCAACGCCGTGGGAAAGTCATTGTCATACATTTGAAGCTAAATCTGCTTTGTCAATCGCTCAACTATCTTAACCGAGATAACATTTCGCCACCCTTGAAATAGGTACCGTTTAGGAGTTCCGGTGGCCATCTGTGGTCTTCATCATCAGCTCCACTTCATAAAATTAGTGCTTTACATGAGTAAACGTACGAATGAAAAATACTTGGATGTTTTCTATTGATTTTAGTATGTTTTCGCTGTCTAGTCAATAGCGCACACCTAGAGCTTAATTTAGGACTAGGTCAGTTTGTGTAACTTTTACCCTGATTTATTTTAAGTCTTTACTTTAATTTATAATGTTATGGGACACCATGGGCGATTTTCCCTAGAACCACCAGGATCACAGGACCACTATAGAAGTACTTTCTCAAGGACAACCACCGGCCACCAAAACTATTTTCGATGGTTAGGAATAAATATTTAGGTATTTTTTGCTTTTGGCTAGGGATGCATGCTTTGGATTGTTGAACTGGACCATGGATGAAACTATGGCGCCTAGGTCAGGCCAATCCAGATAACTCTGGTGAAAATGCCAGACAGTGACTTACCAATTGAATGGCATGGGCCCCTCAAAATAGACGCACTTACGGAAAAGCTGGGGTTCAAGCAAGAATTTCTGAGAAGTATAGGTGAAACACTTAAGTAAATGACCTCGTACAATTATGTAGGTAGTTGGCTACTAATATGGAATTTAGGTCAAAATTCAAATATAGAATGTCGAACGGACTGAGGGCATTTTTCAAAAAAAGTGTACGTTAACTTATTTTTGTCAGAATTGATACTATCGATCAGTATCGGTGATACTATCGATCCTCATACAAGAACAAAAGTGTCCCAGAATTTACTATGTAAGTTTTTTCTTCCAGTGCGTCACGTCAATATAAAGAAATAAAGACGGCATACAAAATGTGACGATCTGGAACGGAATATTTGGGACACTTTTTTTCTTGTATAAGAAAAACAAAAAAAACGAATTTTGAAAAAAAAATATCATGTAACTAAACTTTTTTTGAAAAGCACCCATGTATTACAACTAGATGCAAGAGGTCATTTACTTAAGTTTTTCACCTGTCCTGGTATATTTATCGTTGTCTAGTACCGATAGTAGGTATAAGCGTAGAGCTAAGTTTGAGACGGACAATTTGTATGAGTTTATCCTGCGAGTCTAGACAAGTTGCATTCTACGATAGCTAACGATTTTCAAGAACGTTCAGTGTCATCAAGTACCTTGTTCAGTGTCATTTTGTATCATCACATGATCACAACATGTGAAAAGTATAAGTACTTACGTATTCTAGCTGTCCGCGCACAGCGCCGCCCGGGTGTAATTTTTCTTTCATACAAACCTTATGAAATACACTACTTCTTTTTCTCGGACCTACTGAATATACACAAAAAAATCATAAGAATCGGTCAAGCCGTTTCGGAGTTTTGTTACAAGTAAACACTGTGACACGAGAATTTTACATACATACATACATTAAATCACGCCTGTTTCCCAGAGGGGTAGGCAGAGACCACTTCTTTCCACTTGCTACGATCTTGACAAATTTCTTTCGCTTCTTCCACATTCATACATCGAGTCATGCACGCACGTCGGTTTCGGGTACTTAAGATTCGGCCCTTTTCCAGTATTTCACCGATTTGACTCGAAAAAGTACGCCTAGGGAATTTTATATATTAGAATATAATATAAGACACTTAGAAAGCCTTTGCCCAGCAGTGGGACACCCTAGTAGTAAAAGGCTAGTAAAAAAAAAAAAGACAAAGAAGGAAGATAGCGCATCTGTAACATAGATAACCTTTTCTACCTCAACAACGTTTACCTATAAGTACCTGGCAGCAAATCAGAAAGAATAGCATGTGACAAAAAGTCAAGCTTTTCGTTTCTTCATCCAATCAGGTTGTTCTTTTATATTTTTTCCAAATCTCCCGTAGAAAATACATTTTTGTCAAAATGTGTGAAAACCTGGACCCGGACCGCATAAGATGCCAGGCGTGTCGCACCATCAACCTCGCGAAACGGGGGCATGAACCGAAACCGGACATGCAACAGTACGACAAATGCAGTCCCACTAGGAAAATTGACTGTGGCCGTGTTACAGGTACCCTTCGTCATCATGTCAGATCGCTCATTCCCGAAATACCAGTATTTTAAAATACCTGATTCTCAATATATCGGAATCCCAAAACTAAACATACAAATTAGGGTATTATTTATTATCTTTAGTATCTTTACCCAACATTTCGAGAACCTGGTAAAAAGAGTAGCTTGGTATTTTGAAATACTGGTATTTTGGGAATGAGCGTGTCAGATTACTGCAGCGTCGGGGTGAAACAAACACTTCCACACAATTTAACTTAACATTTACTCCAGCACCAATATTCAATAAGTTCTCTTTAAATTGAAGGCCGCCAACAACCCATAAACGCAATTTTTTCTCCAACGAGTCTCTCGCGCAGCACTTCCGCTGGTCAGCCAGTGTGTTTTATGGTAGTTTCCAGCGTGGATGGAAGCACTGGCTGAAGTCATACAGCCTGCTGTTCGGGAATACTGCCCTCCTAAATAAAAAGGACGCAAGCGCAATTTATGATCAAAGCAAATTGAACCCTGTGTCTTAAGGTCACTTACATACGCCCTTTTTTGTAATGAGGGCAGAATCTATGGCTGTACGGCTCCGTGAAAGTTTATTTAAACTTTGCACAATACACAAATTAACTACAAATGGCGGACTTAATGACTTGAGGCACGTTGTTCTGTTATATTTGGCCATCGTCAACAGCGGCGCCATGAATCATCATTTCACTGCAGGGTAAAGGCCTCTTCATTTTCACGCCACTTTCCCCAGTCTCGTAACGCCATCCACCTTTTCCCAACTGTCTGCCAAATGTCATCATACCAAAACGAGCTGATGTTCTGCCTTAATCTCGGGCACCATTCTGTACCCGCCCTCGACCGTCTGCCGTCATCACCTAACCAGTGTGTGCCGTGTGTAGCCCATCTCCACTCCAGTTGCGATATCCTTTTGCCGACATCCGCAACTTTAGTCCACATACCTAACTTAACACCTAACCTTACTAATATCCATACGATGACGCGACGCTATAGCCTAGAGCCCTAGACGCGATAGCCTATTTGGTACCTATTGGTACTAACCCTGCCTACGAAGCTAGCGGTTCCGGGCTCGATTCCAAATCCGGGCATTTTTTTGTGTTTTTGTGTTTAGTTTGTTAGCACTAGTAGGTATTATTTGATTCTGAGTCTAGGATGTTTTCTATGTATTGAAGCATTTATTTCTCTATATAAGTATTTATATCGTTGTCTAGTACCCGTATTTATATATTGTATGTTATCCCGTTATAAATCCTTTTCATTCCTAATATTTCTAATAATTCCGCTACCCCGTTTTTGTTAGCATCTTGGCGCAAAAGCACTAATCGTGCAACGGCCACAAAGGTAAATTACACTCCTTTTATTGGGCAGTCGTGCAAAAAAAAATCACACTACACGGACATATGTTAAGAGGGCACTCACGGACACAAATTAAACCGTAACTATATGGAAAGCTCTACTTGAGACCTGTTTTTTTTTTCCATCCATTTACCACCCTAGTTACAAAACAATGAGGTAGTATTAGAAAGTATGAATGAATTCGTACGTTAGAAAGAGACCCCGGTCGTCCCAGAGCTTTTTCTATGTGTGCCCTGCACTCACACATCTGTTGCCGAGTAAGGATCTGTAACTGCTGTGACGTCACGCGTCGGGTCGATGTAACTCTTCGTGTTTCCTTTCGCCCTGGTACATATTACAGATTTATGTAACGCCGAAATGGGTGTTACAAATAATAATTTTCGGGAAGATCTCGATTACTTACGACTATGACTATTGTGCTAAGTAAGCCTCAAGAGGTTATGAGTTAGATGTATGTATGTATGAAATTTATCAACAACAATATTTTTAATAATTGTAATTCTGAGTTCTTTATTATGTATACCGGAACATCATGCATCATGACCACAGGTAACCAAGGAAACATAACCTTCAAATGTTAAGGCTGTCAGTCAGTAACAGGAACCCATAAAAAAGAACCGCTTAACCGCTAAAGAACGTCTTACAGCTATACTTATATTTACATTATTTATTCATATACAGAACTTCCCCTGAGTCCTACGTGTATAAAAGTATGCACCAAAGAGGAATATGAGTTGCACAAGCGGGGGGGGCCGAAGATAGTGAAACCCATCGGCGCCCCTTACTCACATGGCAAACTGCTCTATCTTGTCAAAGTAAGTTTGTATTTTAAGGTTGCTTCTAAGTTTTGGTACCTATATTAATGAATTCATTACATTTCGACATGTTCTTGTACTGGTTATATAGATTTTGAAAATGAAAAGAGCATAGCTTAGCGGAATTTAGGTTCAGGCGTGGTCAGCCATGGAGACATTACATTAACTGGTCACTTGAAATCGAGCTTATTAGTAAAGGGGTTTGGGTAAAAGTGTTGTCATTCGTAAAGTCATACATTTTCAATGTGAGCGGCCATTCGTAAAAGTGGTAAATTATGATAGAATTATTCAAAATAAACATATTTTGTTATGTAATGTAATGCTCTTAAGTGCATCGGAGCCGAGATATTTAAATATTCATACATTTCATACCTGGGCGTACTTTTAGTACCAAACCTGATCACTTAGGCCCGTATTTATAAACTCATCTTGGCTGAGATGCGCGTCACAAGATACGTCAAAGTAAACGTCAAACCATAGAACACTGTCATTTTTGACACATCTCAAGACGAGCATTAGAGTTGAGATTAGTTTATAAATACGGGCCTTAAATCTTTATTATCTCCGCTCCGATATTATTTAACGCCATAAATTATATGTATCTATGTGTATTTCGAGGTCCTCTAAATAACTATGTAAAAACCATCCGTGGCCGCTGAAAAAAAGAAGACAATATTCTTCAAATTTATCCAATGCCCTTTAAATGTGAATCAATAGTAACAAACCTTATTATGTTTATAATCTGCATTTAGATGAAAACAATTTTAAAGAAAAATAATAGTATCATGCACTTTTAGACTAACCAAGTTCCACGCGATGTCTTCAAAACTACTCTCACTAGGTACCCTAATTTGATGTTAATAAGTGACAAAGCTATGTGTCCGTCCCTTTTGCTGCTTGGAACCGGGAACTTGACTTGAACCCTTGGCACAGGCTGGACTCCTAGTCGGCGCCGTTTACTTTACCTACTCACAAGGAGTGTGGGGCGACCAAAAGGATGTTTCCGAAGCCGTTGCTAGGTGGACGGAGTACGTACGGAGCCTCAACACAAGACGCCCCCCTGTCTACGATATGTGTGGAAAAGTCATTGTAAGTATTAAGACTGCACCGAGCAAACGCCGAGCGTCCTGTGGCGCCCTCGTTACTATTATTGTGTTTTCTAATCAACTAAAGAATTTCCTTGCAATCATACGTTTTTGTAGCGCAAGTAAAAACACAATTTATGGGATACGTAACGTAACGAAATTTAATAAAAATTACCATTTGAGTAGTCAGCTTAACGGGAAAAGGTGGCCACTTTTTTCCGTTAAGTTGATAACTCGAAGGTGAATTGTTATTAAACTATGTGGCATACCCTATAAGTTGTGTTTTCATTTGTACTACAAAAACCTACCGACCAATTTTAAGAAAACACAATAATAGTAATGAGGGCGCCACTGTACATCCGGCGTACGCTCGGCGCAGTCTTAAAAGTCTCAAACCAGTCTGTCAATTGAAATTATCAAAGATGTAAACAAATTGGTACTATTTGACACATAACCTCAAACGTATAATGAATAGTTATTTAATCTTAAACTTATGTGAAAGTAAAGATGAAGTTAATTAATCATTGCTAATACCTCACTTGATCTCTAAAAGCACGTGATTATCGAGTAATAGTGGTAAATTGGTTCGTTTGGTTGTTTACATTTTTGGCCATTTCAATTGGCACAGACTATAGGTATCTATACTTTAATGTTCTATCAAAGTAAAGTAATTAGATGGCAGGATCAATCAATCATTTTAGCACCACGATTTTGAACCAATTGTAATTTTTGAATACAGGTGGAAAACAAAGACGGCAAGTTAAACTAGCAAGTTAACGAGTAAAGGAGAAAAAACAATTACATAACCTGTCAACCTAGACGGGCAGCGGAGACCGATCAAAAGGTCAGCCTCTCACCCTCTAACAATAATGGCTGTATGTAGACTCGGAGATGAAAAATAAGTTAAAAAAGAAAAATTTGCTAGTTTACAGTTAAGTTCAGAAATATATATACACATTAGTATCTTGTCACTGAGACAATTCATATTATGGCACGATAAATAGACAAGGTACTAAAGTGTACACATCTTTATGAACTCGACTGTACTATATGGATATTGACGTGTTATTTTTCAACTAATCTGTTCGTAAAACAAGCATTTCATAACTAAATTGCGGGACAAAAATGCATTATCATATTTATCGTGTCTAGGAATGAAAAATACTTCCAAGAATAATTAGTCACTCAGCTATTATTGACTCTCAACTAGACCATTTAATTTTGTATACATACAGCCATTTGAAATAACATTTTAACCAGTTTTAAAATAAATCGAAAATAAATTAAATCAGGCTAATTAAAAATAACAATCATGTCATATTGTAAGGGTTGGTGATTTTTTGATTGGCCTTCATGCTACCATCATCTTACGAACGCTTTTTAAAAGGAAACCGATTGGTAAAACTACCTTTCAAAAAAACAATTATAATAAAATTAGCATTTGTTAGTCCTTTACCTCAAAAGCATAAATTCCTTGTAGCGATTCACCGAATCGCATTTCACCTCGAACGTATATTTAATTATCGCGTTGTGTCTCGATCGTTTACTTTTTTAGTCGCTATAAGTTTTAGTCGCATTTCACCTCGATCGTGCATTTAACTATCGCGTTGTGTCTCAATCGTTTTTTTTTTTAGACGATATTAGTTTTTGTCGCATTTCACCTCGATCGTGTAATAAATTTTAGTTTTTTGTCCTAATCGTCTATTTCAGTATTTAGATAATGTCTTTAGTCGCAATGTATTTTTTTCGCTTATAATTTTAATAGCAGATATCAATGTGAACATTTAATGTCACAGTACTTCAATGTCGCAATGACAGAGTATTTATCTATTATTTATTAGTCACAAAGATAATATTTCAATGAGTTTGATAGCACTTAAGACATGAAACTACAGGTACAAAACACGTTTTAAAAAAAATGTTACAGAATTTGAGTGCGAACATCAATTAACGCGTCAAATTAAATAGAGTCCCAAACAAACATCGATCGCGACAAAATGCGTCTAGGGTAAAAACCTACACGAAAAATTTAATGCTACAAATTAATTATACTAATGTAAAAAGCCACGCGAAAAATTGCTTCGAGTAAAAGATTCTATTGAAATTTGGTTCATTCGAGGTGAAATGCGATTCGGTGAATTGCTACAAGGAATTTATGCTTTTGAGGTAAAGGACTAACAAATGAAAATTAGTGACCCTGTGACAAGCGAAAAACACATGTTATTGGCTTTGCTTAGGTACTCGGATCGTATAAATGTTTATATGAAAAGTAGAGTGTTCAACCTGCCTCCTATTTCACCATCTTGACAATGACATCTGACGGTGACAATTCGGTATACATTGCAAAATTAACACGCTGATACATCACTAGATTTCATATAAACTGCGCAGTGTACACTGAAATTTTATATATTCCGCCGTATTTAAAGTATAATAAAAAAAAATTGCTCGTGAAACATAATTTTTTAATGATGGATATGTTATAAGTTTTTCATCACACTTGCTCGTAAATAGTGTCCTAACATGCTAGAAAAATCGACCGTAAATCCAAAATAATACCCGCGGGCCTTTTTTTACCATTACGTTACTTAAGTGCGTAATTATACGTGGACTCAAACTATCACAATACGTCAGGACCCCAATTCTTGTGCCATTCGATATGAAGTTTCATTCGAGATGAAATGTCAGTTGAATACTATTTCCTAACAATCTCGCATAATAAACTATTGATCTCATATGTCACTAGAATCGGACTCCGAACACGTTTGACATTATCTGTGGTAAGTCACAGACAATGATGTAGTCTGCCGCTAATAAGTTAAAAATATGATCTTTTGTCTGATTTTATTTCATTTCCTCGCAATTGTGATGAAAAACATTGTATGTTACACGGGTGGTAAAGGAAATACAAAGCTCGAGTCATTAAAGCTCTCAGCCTTCGGCTTCGGGCTTCTAACAGACTCTCGTTTGTAAATCTTTCTTTACCACCCTTAATACACAATGTACTATTTCCTAACCACCTAACGATAAACTATAAGCGTCAATAATTAAATGCCATCCTTAAGGACCTTACGTTAAAGTTAACCATGGCTTAACCGAGTACGCAACCCTTAGCAACGCTCGCGTGATATTTTTACCTCCACCGGTATCATGCGTTCCTAGTAGTTGAAGTTACGTCATCAGTCGGTCGCTAAGGTTACGTGCAGTTACCGCGTTACAGGTCGGAGATTCTAAACGGTAATAAGTTGCTGTCAAAAATTTCATTTTTGGGACCAGCTTTTGTGCCGACTGTTATTTTTATGCAAAATCTTTATCTCCGCTTATCAAGACCAAACTATCGAGTCCCAGTCCGGTGGATCTACGTTAAGTATAGCGGAGATCCTGTCGCTCCTTCCGACTCCAGCACCAGATCACCTTTTAAATACCATGATATACCTTTTAAATACCATGTACTAGGATAGAGGCACAGGGGGGTTATTATGACATAGCTACGCTGTTCTGTTTACGCTGAGAGAAAAGGACAGGGCTATAGAACTGGTATAGCACTGTCCTTTACTCACACCGTAAAATGAATTGCATAGCTATAGGTGTACCAGAATCTCATGGCAAATAAAGAAATTAAAAAATGTAGAGGGCAATACTGGGGAAATTGGACTAAACGTTACTGATACTGTGTAGTTTTTAATCGGCTTAAAAAAACGAGGAGGTTTAAGATTCGACGAATTTGTATTTTTTTATGTTTTTAGGATTATTAACATAAAACATATGACACTAGAGGTCCATTACATTAAACTTCCAGTATAGGATAATAATTATTGCTCAAAAATAAAAAAAAACACACACCATTCTTACTCGCCAAATTGATATATTTATAATGAGTATAAGAAATAACTTGAAATCTTATCTAGAACTAGAAAATTATTCCAAAAATTCTACTGTCATTTCTTGTTCTTCATCTGCTGAGGGCGATGAAGAGAGAGGAGTATTTATAATGAACCTCTCTTCTAACATTTTCTCTACATGTTGAGAAAGCTTCTTCTGTCAATAATTTAATATCGCTGGCAGGTCTGATTACATTCTAACTAAACTGGTCTGACTAAATAAATCATTTTATACGTTTTATAACAATTATAACACAACATAGCTCTATACACATAGTTTACATATAAAGCGTTGAAATTGACGGGGCCATAGTCCTGTCGCGTTCAATCTGAACCTTGACTTACATTCCGGAAAAACAAATATTGCAACTTTTTAGTTATAGATTTTACGTTTTTTTTCAACGATTTATCACTTCCGCCTAGGGCGCTTTCCTCTAAATGCCGCAGCAAACAGGCTGGAATTTAAAAAAAACGCGTATTGGTTATGAGGTAGACTAGCTATATAAATGCATTATTCCGTTCATATTGATATAGCAATCGACGCTCAAATTAAAAAGTAATACATAAAATTGTCATGTCACAGTGTTTGTAATACTAATAAAACTCTCTATTGAAATTTTGTGTGTAGGTATATTTAGTAGGTCTGAGAATAGGATATAAAGTATATTTCATAAGGTTTGCATAAAAAATATAGAACTGGGCGGCACCGGGTGCGGGACAGTAATAATATTATAAAAATGGTTGAGTCTTAACTGGTATTATGCCTAAAGTATGTAATAAAATGGTTATTTCTCTCCTTAATAAATAATGTCGTTCGATTTTTCCATCCTGTATAAAAAAGAAATCAACGCGTCAGAAGTAATCCTAACTTTGCGAACGGAAATTTATTGTAGGTACCTACTTACTTATCTACTTTTTTTGAATATTTTTCAATGAAAATACCAATTGAAGTTTAAATACCATTAATATTGCTACGAGTATTATCTATGTGGTTTGTGTGTAATTACTTAATTAGTTTGTCTTCAACGCTGTAGACTGAATTAAAGTGATTGTCTTCTCGAATATGAATACAACCTCCACTTCAGTTCTGGCTGCCTAGTGCACAATAGAGTTTAAGATGCCGGCCATTTGTAACGACTCCGACACCTTTGTAACGACACCTCTCGTCATTATATTCCCATCTTTGCCTATAATGGCGGACCTGTCATGATATCTAGGAAGAATGCTGCCTCCCTAGTACTTGGTTTGGCTATGAGCCTCCGCAACTGTCGAAACACGGTTTGTTACACCACGCCCCCTTATTTTTTTAGGGTACTTACGGCTAACCAATCAATGAACCAGGAAAAAATTACTCAGATCAATAAAAACTATTTTAGTGGGGTACCTCGGTGGGCTGGGCTTACTGAGTGCAGCGACGTTTTTAATAGTAGATTGTTCAACAAGGGGCTAATACAAGCCATAATGACACGAGATGTTTAGCCACCCAAGCGGAGCACCGTGATTGGCTGTTTACGAGTTTCCAACATAAATTAAAAAAATATTACTTTATTCCCTAGAGTTAAAAGAAAAAAGATTATAAAGAGTTTTAGTCCGGATGTGCAGAGACTAAAGTAACATTTTAGGAGCATGAGAAGTGAAAAACATAATATTCAATTTTAAAACAGTTGTTTTTATAACGTTAGGTACTCTGTGTTTTGTTAAATAGGATGGAACTCTCCACAAATAAGCAACTCTGCCTTGACACATCATGTTATTCCTCTAACATCTTACAAGTTCATGTTACCTTGGTCTCTATACGTCGACTACATATGAGGGACGCCGTCTGCACGCTATCTGTCTGTATTCTCACGTCGAATAGAATAGAGACGGTGTACTGGTGTTACGTCCCAGCAATACAGAATACAGGTAGGCGTGTGCGTGTGTACGTACAAAGTAACGATGCGTACACACACATGATTATAAATAGCGGAGAGTAAGTTGAAGTGAGAAAGTGTGCGTGTTTGTTTGTATGTAGAGTTCGTTATTCATATGGATGGGGTTGCATCGGGTTTTGTGTCTGTAATTAATAAAATACATACAGATGTAGCGCAAAATGATTTTCCTTCGGGAAAACTCGGATCTCAATCGGAATACGATGGCACCCGACCTGTCAATCAATGATTGTATTAAATGAGTGACGTTTGCACTACATCTGTACATACATACATTAAATCACGCCTGTTTCCCAGAGGGGTAGGCAGAGCAGAGACCACTTATTTCCATTTGCTACGATCTTGACAAATTTCTTTCGCTTCTTCCACATTCATACATCGAGTCTCGGGTTTCGGGTACTTAAGATTCGGCCCTTTTCCAGTATTTTTCCGATTAGACTCGAAATAGTACTCCTAGGGCGGCCCCTTCCGACCCGTCCACTCACTTTCGATCTGTATATCGCTTTCGTCAATCTTCTTTCATCCATCCTTTCCAAATGACCGAACCATCATACCACTACCATACCATCATACCATTAATAAAATAATTTCTCTTAATGAACTACACTAGTATTCGACTGTACAAACGAGTATGAAATACAAGATAATATTTTTGGTCTGTTCATAAATGACGATGATGGACT
Organism: Acleris laterana; assembly: GCA_963966035.1. Classification (NCBI taxonomy): domain Eukaryota; kingdom Metazoa; phylum Arthropoda; class Insecta; order Lepidoptera; family Tortricidae; genus Acleris; species Acleris laterana. The sequence continues at coordinate 4,155,584 of OZ014456.1, read as the reverse complement.
GACCTTATTTTCTTGTAACAACAATATCTGAATGTAACATGACAATACGATTTGAAATAAATAAATAAGTGAATCATTAAAACATATTGATAAGAGCTTAATATTCAGCGCCCTCATAACGGATTTTTTAATAACAATACAATACAATACAATACAAAACACTTTATTACACACCAAAAAAAAACATTACAGAGAAACAGAACAATTAAAAATAACACAGGTAAACAACAGGCGGTCTTATCGCTGATAAGCGATCTCTTCCAGACAACCTTAGCCCTTAACTTAACCCTTAAATGCATGTTTTATTGTCGCTTATCATTTATTTTACACGTGTACTGATTATAGATAAATATTTTCGTGATTTTGTAATGTAGGATGCATCCTACATCATGCACTTAAGGGTTAAAGGGCAGATCTACCTTAGTTGGTTCAAAGACGCGACATAAAAATGACTGCTGATTAATCTCAAATGTTCATCTCCCACTGTCATAGGTGACATTATAGTTAGATGTAACCTATTAATAAAAAACATTTCCATTATCTCCTTTATTTTTTTTTTTATTTTTTTTTATTTTTTTTTTTTATGTCATAGAGAAGACAAACGAGCACACAGGCCACCTGATGGTAAGTGGAAACTGTGACCCATAGACATTCGATTGGATTTAACCGACACATACTGACACATATTTTTAGCTCGCATATTTTCTAATCGAGTAATCCAGAAGGCCAAAGTCAGAGCACTCGGAAGCAACTGATTATGGCTCGTTGATAAAAACCGTTAAACATTTTTTTGCAAACGTTTAGTCTCCACCATTCCCCCCGCTGTGGTCGTGATTGTTACCGCGAGGGAGGGGCAGGGTGTGTCGTAGTTATAAAATCGATTTAAACAATAGTCCCTATTTTGTACTGCGGAAGGGACGCAATATCCTCTGCAGTGATAACGCCCTGGTATAATTGGGTCATATCATTGACAGTGCTGCTCGAGTAATTGAAATTAATAATTCAATTGAGTATTTATTGCATTACAGAGAAAGGAGAATCCTGAAAGCGTGGTGGCGCCAGCATACTATATTTACAAGAACATTATTACTACTTGCTTTTCAGGTAATTTATTCAATTGAAACTTATAGTATGTTTCTATCGAAAAAAAAGGGGCAAGCTTTTAGTGCCGATTGTAATTTTTTCATAATATTTATTTGCGTACCAAGACCAAACTATAATGAGTCCCAACACGATGGTTCTACGTTAAGTTAGTATAGCGGAGACCCTGTCGTGACCTTCTGTCTTCCGTCGATGATTCCATCATCAGATCAGCTGTTTTTACATACCTAACTGGTCTAAATTTCAGCCCATTCCATTAACGAGAACAATAGCAAATTTTGAAGCGGGTGACTTACATACTAACAGTACAAGTTAAACAAAGGAATAAACGAATATACGGACATATTCTAATACTTACTTTAACCCCTAATAAGCTTGGAATAGTTTATGCCATGCTTTGTCACTTTCTGTCAGATTCATACATACATACATACATTAACTCACGCCTTTATTCCCAGAGTGGGGTAGGCAGAGCTACAGAATTACCAACATGTCCATGACCAATGTTTACCAGTGTATTAGTGACAGGTTGCAAGCCCATCGCCTAACAGTACTATACGCCTTTATTCCCTTAGCCGTCTCTTACGACATCCACGGGAAGATATGGAGTGGCACTATTCTAACCCGGCAACCACACGCTGTCACTAAATAGATTCAGTCGTTTGCCCGTGGTCCTACTGCGTAGTTCTACTGACTAAAATTAATATCATAAAATTCACAAATATAAATCATTGATCAGTAGGACTACACAGTAGGACCACGGGCAATGAATGATAGATTCAAATGTCACAATTACAGATAAGGACAAAGTATGGCATAAACTATTCCAAGCTTATTCCACGTTTATAAGTAAGGGGGTAAATGTTTAGTGGCAACAAATTTCTTTGAAGGAGGTCCATTCCATTTTAAACTATTTCCGTGGCCAATTTGAATTTAATGTCGTTCGTAATATTTGATCAAATGTCGGTGTTTCAAGTAAATTTGATGAAGTCACCCAATTTCTTTGATCAAATGCATATTGGACAAAGATATTGGACAGGTGGACCACCCTTGGACATGTTTGAGGTTATATTTTGTACCAAGGTAAGGTCAAAAAAGTTGGGATGCGAACGCACGCATTTTTTTTTTTATGAAACTTTTACGTCGTGACATGAAAATTAGCCATACAATACATTGTAAGGATAGTTTTCATCGCACTTCATCCCCCATAAGCTGACATCATTTTGCAGGCGTAGTGAAGCTACCCGTCGTCATCAAGTGCGCTTACTTCGACTACCTCAATGAGTTGAAGCGGAAACACGACATTGATATGAGAGAGAGGGCAATCCACAGGAAAGGGTAGTAACATCATGAAGATATCTCTCTCTGTCGTGTCCCTCCACGTAACAGCGTCGTGAGCGCCGGCGAGTGCAAAGAAAAATGGATTTGAGTCTTTTGCTTTGGATTTCTATGACAGAGATCGGAATACGTAGTGCAATTTAGGGTAAAAGGTCTTGATACGTGGGGTACCTTGATTAACCATACTTGCGTGATGTCACAGCTGCTGAAAGTATTGGCAATGTATATTTAGACGTACTTAGGTACTACGTTAGTGACTGCTTAGGGTTTTCCCGACCTTACATAATAATATGATTTAAACCTAATTAGTATTCGGGTAAGGACCAAAAAGTTGTCCACGCTAACTCAATCAATTAAATAATCTATGAAACTTTTCCGTTGTGACACGAAAATTAGCGATACAATTTGTAGGAATACTTTTCGTCGCACAACGGAACTTTTTTCGTCTTCGTTGTTTGTATGGTTAACTGCGCTTAACTGTGGTCAGACTTTTTGGTCCTCATGCACCCATTCTTTGAATAAGTATCCTATTTGATTTTAAGTAAGCTTTTTGATATCACGCTCGGAACGCCTGCTGAATTTCACAAAAATATTCCGATCTATGCAAATATTACGTTATAGGTAAAAAAATACTTAGGCAAAGCTCCTCCTGCATGTAGTTGTAACACATCTGTATAGACCGTTCGACGTTCTATTTGAAATTTGACGTAAATTCCATATTAGTTTTGTACACAAATACATGCAAGAGGTCCTTTACTTGAGTTTTTCACCTAAACGCTATTGAAAGACACGTGGTGGTGTAAAATGTAACTATATCCTATACAACTGAAACCTTTTACGTATATTGTGGCACCACTGTCATGTGTTTTTCATGTTACTCTGTCATTATATAGCTACCCCATTTATAAAGTAACCTCGTGATGTGCTCGCTAACCTAACCAAAACGTCGACACGGATATTCGCGGCATCCTAGAGCGCATAACACCTCTGACTTCCAATGTCGGGTAAGGCCGCTTCCTCACTTGGCGGTATACTTGCAGTAAAACAAGGAATCGGTAAGGGTTGCTAGGCAACTAGTGGCGTCTACCAATCAACGCGCAGCGTTTATGCCGACAGTAAGTTTTACTGCACGCATACGACGTGTTTGGTCTCCTTACGGTTTAAAGACTAATGCTGTCTCCGGCGAGTTCTACGCTGTTGCCTTAACACAAACAGAGCAGGTTCGGAAAATGCGTTTATCTAAAATAATGCGTGAATAATAATAATTTCAACGAAACTTTCTAATCGAGGAAAAAACAATATGTTGCTCAGCATTCAGAAAATAAAGACAAATACTAAAACATTGACCATTACAAGAGCGAAACTAATTCATTTTTCCATTAATGAACAAAACTATTCTTAAATATTTATTTATTTTTATTTACCTACCACTTTATTGGTCATTTAGTTTCATATATATGTAGACACAATATCTGTCGTTCCAAATCGTGTCACATTTTTTTTCATTAGTAAATCGTTATTCAAAGTTCCATTTGCTTTGTTAAAACTAGCCCATAGTCAAAGCCTGTAGAGGCTAGTTTTTTATTTGGTTATATAAGAATTTACAAATTCGACAATAGTCCTGCTGAGCGGGGCTCCTATCTCAGAGCAATTTGCCCTTAGGGCATCTCTGTCCACCTTTAGTACCTACTACCTAATAAATAATCTTAATCAATTCATCATCGAGATTGTAGGGTGTACGTACTGTAATCGTGTCCCGTTGATATTGTGTCCAAATGAAACAAAATTATCTAGCAGGCGTAAATCTGTAAACTAAACAACATTTAATAAAAAAAAACTTGTTTCAATGTATTTATTGCACATTAAACACTGCTTAGTATAATTGACATGGATCGGTCTCCGAAATACCCTAAATTTTCGAATATTTCTTCCAAATTTCCTAATACAGAATGCTATAATTTCGATTTTTTTACACCCGTTGCTTAATACTACTCATTAAAGAATTCACCTTTAATTTCGTTAACCTGCAACTTTCCTCATAAACCCGCAATAACTAGTGTTTACAAATATGCTTTGTCCTTATGACATTTAAGTTTACCGAAAGGGACAGAAAACCGTAACTAAAACAGATTTATAGTGAGTTTATGAACAGGGTACATTTTTAAATTGGTCTCTCAGGTCATTAGGTTTTTTTTGACTTAACACCACCTATGAATATCGTACTCGTATCTTCAAACGCAACACAACCACTCTCACCTAGAAAAAGTCAAGTTTCTATACGTGCAGGTTTACTGTAATTTAATTAATTTCTCCTAATTAATTGCCAGGATGGCTAATGTGAAGAATAACGTTTTATTGTAAGATAGTACGCCTCCTGTTTTTGAGACGATTTTTGTAAGTGTTTTTTTTTAATGCAACTGTTTTTTTTATTAAATTTTGTGGAAGGTTTATTTTGTAAAAGTTCCTACGTAACAATAAAATATCAAAACAGGCAATTTTAAAATGTTTTATTGCAATTTTAAAGATACATTATATTATCCTACACCAGCTTACACCATTTATGACCTAGGCATCTATTGGTATCAACCAAGTCGTTTTTGACCTGTTATTGCAGTGTCAACTTTTTGATAGCTTTTATATTTACTTGACAGTAATGGCGGCCAAGTCAAAAACAGTACCATAACAGGTCAAATACGATTTGGATTTTACCGCCTAGAATAGGGGCCCAGAGGGTCCAGAAAAGATGCACTACGGCCTCTTCACCCGTGGTACGGTTGCTAAAACAGTCGGTAATAAGTACGAAAAATATGAGGTAGGTTTAGGTTGTGTTAGTTCTTCAGCCGGCCCGAAGGGCCATAACACTCAGAAATAGGAGCTCCGCCGTAGCGGAGCTCCGTCGACATTGTTTAATTTGATTTTGAAATATACATTTTGGTCAACCGGACATCGCCAACCGTACCACGGGTGAAGAGGGGCACTACGCTAGCTAGCGCTTCTCTTCGTTTAGTTTTTAAACCAATCGCGTCACTGGTAGATGACGTGATACGAAAAGTAGTTAGCGTAATGCATCTTCTCTGGGCCCTCTGTTTACATACCTCGGGCTCTATTCTACTCGAGCTAAACCTAGTTAGTTTCGTACATGTTATCGTTTTGTTTTTAACTCTGCCGCCATTTCTGTATAATAAATAGGGGCTTTCAATTCATAAAGTTGTCAATGCGATAAAATTCAAAGGTGCAATGCCTGGGTAATTTTACCTAACTACCAACGCCTACATATTGTCAAATATTTGGGTAAAATTACCTAAATCTATATTTGTCGTGTTGACCCCACAAGAGTCGTGGACTCCCTGCTTTGACCCACTAAGTAGTGGGGGTCCCACTGCTTCGCTCTTGACAGGTCTTGGGTCTCGTTATCATCACATCAGTCGAAAGACGTAGGTAAGTACCAGCCCCTTAGGTTCAGTTCCTTTCCTAGGCAATCTTGTTGCTCCTTAGTGGGTTACTACTAGAGCTACGTAAGCAGGTCACGAATTCAGAAGCTCTGCTGCCGCCGCCTCAGGTCTGAGGAGCTGAGCTCGAAGAAGGCAGGGTTCTCGTCAGGGGCGCCGCCGGCCAGCATGAACTCCAGGTGTCTGATGTAGCAGATTGCTATCCTGGAAATAAATGTCAAGGGACACTGGTGAGGTGGAGTGGATGACTTACGTATGTACCTATATGTATGTATGTAGAGTCTTTATTGAACATAGTGAGTTTTCTGTAGCACCCGTACGAAATCCATAATTTATTAACCTAACCTAACCTAACCTTCCTCTTCAATATCTTGTGTACGTGCATCCAGAGGGAAAGACGGCGGAAAGTGACATTATAATTTTATACTATGTGATGAAACTGATAAAAGACCCTCTTTTGGCAAGGACACTACCAGTCGTACCTACTACTGTGACGTCATTGTAACAGGCCGGCCATATAAACTCCACGTAAATAGTTATTTGTTCAACAAGAGAGCAAAGTTGGTTTTTGCTGCGAGTGATGATTTTGAATCCCGAGTAAGCGAAGGATTCTATTATTGAATCACGAGCGTAGCGAGTGATTCTAGGTTAGAATCCTGAGCGTAGCGAGGGATTCAAAGATACGAGACGTAAAAAACTTTGGTCTCGTGTGAGACATACAACTTTTCACCTCAGCAGCGAGAACAACACAGCGTGAAGCTGGTAGGGCCAACGCAGGTCTTCCGTTGTGACCATTTGGTGAATACACGACTAAATAACGACACGATCGCATATGCATCAATCACAAGCATTTTTGCAAAATACTAATAAAATAAAAAGTGGAAAAAATAAACATGAAACAGATAAAACCTGTCACTCAACTTGATAATGCCGTAGTGCAAACACAACTTTATACAGCTTTATGTAGTCTGTGGCTTTAAAAAAAACCTAACTAGGCCTTGTCTATGGCTATTGGCTATGGCGGACAAATTATCAAAAATTACATCGTCATTTACATTACATTACTTTTTTTTTTTTAAGTACTATAATCCCGCTATTTTTGAAATGCGTTCTGAAACTGCCCCCGCGGTTTATGTCACGAAATTAAAGATTGTTAAAACGATAACAAAATTATGTACATACATTACTTCTTATTTTTCATTAATTTTGTCTTCAAAACATTAAATAAAAAAAATGATTGTACCTACTGTATAAAATAGTTATAATAAACACATTTCAAAGTTTAACAGATAGTTTTATTTGCAATTTTACGGTTATGTGTGCATCCGAACGTGCGTTTCTTGTTGGGCCTACTATGTGTGGAATTTGAAAATCGAACTTCGAATCAAGTTGTTTCTATCTCTCGCTTTTTTCCTATCGAAGTGAAAGTGACAGAACAAAGTGAAGTTCAATTTTTTCGAATGTTGTGAGTAGCCCCAGCACTGCTCACGGCATTTAAAAAAAAGAATTAAAAAGCTACTTTGCCTCTCGCTCGCAGCAAAATTGAATTTTGCTCACTGTTTTTAAGCAGCAAAACCTGCTTGTTTGAGCTGCTGAGGTGAAAATTATGTTTTGCTAGAAAGAGGTAGGAACAAGTCTTTGTGGCCGTTTCCTCGTGGTCCTACTATTTTTGTCAAACTGACTTTCGACGGAGCCCCGCCCAAGGACGGAGCTCCTGCTTCTAAGTGCTTTTGCCCTTCGGGCATCTGAAGCTACCTAACGAACGTAACCTACCTACTTTTACAACCATAATTAGTATTTAGTGATCAAATCTAGGTTCACTTTTTGACAAGTATGACAAATTAGTAGGACGGAGGAGGAGTGTCATTGTTGGCTTATATCCTGGTTATTTTAATAGCTTTTCGAAGAAGTCTCACCTGTTTGTTACATTAATCAGTTTTTATTGAAGCTGTGAAAAAAAACGAATATTCCCTATATTTTGAAATAAGTGTGGAGAAACGAGGGATCCAGGGGATCTATTCCGGTCTATCAAACTACTCCACTGATGGATTCTGGTTTATATGAACCCGGGCTTGTTTGCCTGTCATAAAAAAATAATTAAGCGTAGAATACTCGTACCTAAGGCACTCGATCTTAGAGTACTTCTTCTTGCTGGGCTTGGTGATGGGCAGCTTGGAGCGCAGCAGGTCGAAGGCGCGGTTCATGTCGCGCATGCGTGTGCGCTCGCGGTCGCACGCCGTCTTCTTATACTCTACAAAAATGTAAGGTTAGCTTAGGTTAGCTTGATGAGCCAAGCGCAGGACCTAGGAGTAATGGTGGCTCTAAAATTTCATTTCCTTTCCTTTCCATTAGCAATTTTCTTGGCATTTCCTTCGAGCCAATACATCTAAATTGTAAACGTGCCTTTAACTATGAGCTTAGGTCCCAGCCAAACCCACCTTTTTTACTGGCCACTGGTTTGGTGCAATATAGGAGACCTTTTCTCTGCAGTAAGATAATGGTGGGCTGGCTGATTGAACGGATTTTATTCATGTTAAAATACAGCGTTTGCCCCAGATAAAAGATACGTAGTACGCCAAATGCCGTTAGAGTTACATGTCCGCATTGAGTTACAATTAACAACGCCCATTAAAGAACTGTTGTCGCCTTGGTTACAGTATGGGTAGCATTCTGATATCAGAATTTGATATCGTTACGTAGGTATGTATGAAAATTAGCGGACTGTAGGACGCGAGTTTTGATTAGCTATTTACTCGTACTTTACTAAAGCTTTAATATTTACCAAAAATCGACAAAAACCGAACATTTAGCTGCAATACTTCAGCGCTGTCTTCGTGAATATTTATAAGTATTTTTGATAGGTTTTTACCAGAGTAAGAAAGTCGATTGATGAAAGGATGACTCCGCATACCTCGCTGGCGTCTCACATTCCTACTACATTCTCGCACAATGTTTTCGTGTGCTATTCCCAGTTGTCCACACCCTTTTTGTCCACTCGGAGGAAAACTGGGAAAGAAAATTCCCTTCCAGGGTGTGTACAACTGGAAATAGCCCGTTTTCGTGAGTCAGACATGATCAGACTCACTGCTTAATGGTGGTGGAAGGTCCTCCTTGTTACCTTTCTCCAGCTGCAAAGCGCGCTCCTTCCAGTTAAGCGAGTCGTGCTCCTCCACATACTTGCTGTTGTCCTGGGACTCATGCGAGAAGTCAAGCGAGGACTCGGAAGGTGCAGTCTCTGGGAGGGAAGACTCCTTGTATTCATTGTAGTACGTAGGGCCTGGGGAGGACTAGGAAATCAGCAATATGGAATAGTAATCACGAGTATGTATGTAGCACATCTGGGCTTTGATAAGGGACTGTCTTTTTTAAGTAGTTTATAGTTGGCTATCTTTATCTTATATCAACTTTTGTCAGCGGTACGCGAGTGGACTAAAACTCGTCACTTAATAATTTTTCGACGAGCTTGTTAGCGAGTGGTTTAAGCCAATAAATCCTCTCCTTGTCTCAAAATGCAAATAAAATACTGAGGCTAAACTTTTTTGCTTTGAAAACATACGGTTAATCAAATGAATTAAAATACTTTAACGTAAGTACGGTTATAGTTGTTAAATTTTACCCAGTAATGTTAAAAATTACCAGTTCGGAAATTATCTACAATAGTTTAAACATATTTTAATACTAACACATAACCTAAAACACGTACCTTCATTGGTCTCCAATTCATGCGGCCTGAAATAGGTTATCTTCCTGGGCTCGGAATAATCCTCCAATACATAAGACCTGTGGTGTGACGTCGTCTTATCATACTTCTTGTGGCTGAACGTATGTTCTTCTTTAGGTTTCTCATCCGCTCTTCCTATTTCTAGAATAACTCTCTCTTCTGCTTCCCCTTTGGCATCTTCGTCTTCTTTTACCACAGTGTAGTTGGCTATTAGGGGTAAAGGTGCTTCGTCTTCGTACGTTTGGTTATACATTTTGAGGTTTGAAGTACCAGGGCATCAGAAGTTAACCATAGTATCAAGGTAGCCACTAGGCAGGTACTGCTGTTTTGTATGAATTTTGGATTAAACTCACATTGATAGTATGGTAGCCTAATAACACTTTGAAATCTTTAAATGTTGCTAGCTAGCCAGCTTTAAGGGGATTTTTTGCTACCCAGCTAGCTAGCTAATTTATAACGTGACAATTTGAAAACTAATTAGTAAGAATGCAACTTTTTAGGTAGGTTTTAAACTGTTTCCATGTATTTTAATATAATAAACCGTCCACAAGCTACCTGTAACAAGACGATACTGTGTCATCCAGTTTTCTGTTCTTTTGTCATGCATATTCGATCAAAGTTGCGTGTGTGGACACAAGTGTAGAGAATTGTCTTTTGACTAAGAGGGCCGTCTATTGTTGGAAAATGTTTGTTTTCGTTTTATATTTTATACGTACTTTACTGTTGGCTACAGTTCCTTGTGTTAACGAAGGCGCTTGAGTTTTACTTCGAATAATTATTAGTAAATTGTTAACCGAGGGATGAAAGGTACCTATTTCACACGAGATATTTTGGCGCTTGAGCATATCGAGAGCCCCAATATTACGTGTCAAATAAATAGTGAATTTCACCCGAGTTAAATACTCTAATTTTCATGTCGACTATGAGGAATCTTGATAATAAAACTTATGATCATGTAAGACTCAGTACAATTTACCAGAGTGGCTGTACAATTGTTTACCATTGCTCAGAACAGGTTCAGTTTTTTTTTATAATCTTACTACTGAGAGACTACGTACAGGTTTCTGCTACTGCACATGCCCATTGTCATTTTTTTTAATTACTCTTCTTCCTTAGGGTTTCCCACACCGCATCTAAGATGAACAACGGCCTGCTTTGACATGTTTTTTTTATTTTTAACTATCGTAGGTACTCTTTAGAAAGAAAAGTCAAATAACACTTTCTACCTTTGTGCGATTTAATATCTGGGGATTTGAATTAAGTTACGCTCTTCATTTTCTTTTATAAACGAAAAGGTCAGCGCTTAAAAAATCTGACTCACATAAAAAATCAGCCATTTAGAGTTACCTAATCAACGAACTCTCTGCAGTTTTATTTACGTCATGCATGGAGAATCCAAACAATCACACAGGCCACGAAGGTCAGTGGAATCTGTGCTTGAATCTATCGATCTAGATTAGCTGGTACTTACTCAGCGCGTCGTAGGGTTATTTATTTCACATACCTTTATTGTAACGTGAAGTGAGGCTATTCCTACAATAGTTTAATCAATTAAATTTCTATAAAAGGAACCAATAATAGTTGTAGAACGTTTGATTCCTTTAAAATCTTTAAATGACGAATAAACCCCTCCCACACTTCCTTAGAGTTTAGGTTTTTGGTGCTGACTGATTTTTGAGTAGCAGAGAGCCAATGAGACCAATTTATACGTTCCGTGCACTGAAACACTGTATTCCTTGTGAAATATACTTTATTTCAACTCATATAAATAATAGTACTTTATGAAATTGTTGCATAATGAGGGGTATTAAAACGCGAGTATGTGTTTAAGAACCGAGCTGCTAGGCGAGGTTTTTAATAGTATCACACGAGTGTTTTAATACCTAGTTATGTGCAGTTTCATAAACATAAACATAAACTCACGCCTTTATTCCCAAAGTGGGGTAGGCAGCCTAGAGCTACAGAATTACCAACAACTTTAAAAACTTGTTGATCAATCAATCAATCATTTATTTGCTTAGAAACATAATTTTACAGGGTGGTAAGGAACAATTATGTAAAACCAAAAATGGCATGCAAAATAATATTACACTTAAAGCTAGATAATCTATAAACAAGAAAAACTCTTGCAACAGTTGTAGAAAATTGAAAATATGCACATACATTTTGCAAAATATGCATATAACTAATAAAGACAAGCCTGATCAAACATTTTACCAAAGTATTCTTCCAATTTGTAAAACGGCCTTTTCAATAAAAATAATTTAACCTTTTTCGAAAATTCGTTTAAATTAATACATTGTTTAATATCATTGTTTAATAAATTGTAGATTTTAATTGCATTATATTCTAAACTATTCCTATAATGTACATAATTATTCTGTTTTGGTAACTGTATGTCAAAATTATTTCTAAAAGCATGCCTTCTGGTATCTAGTTCACTTTTCAACTTAAATCTAGTCTTATTTCTAAAAACAAACATGCACACTAGGTAGATATACAGAGATGTCACAGTTAATATTTCATGTTTTATAAATAATGGGCGGCAGTGGGCCAGTGGTTTTGATTTGCTAATGTAGCGTATGGCTTTTTTTTGCATTAATAATATTTTGTTCATGTGTACATTACTTCCCCAGACCTCCAGACCATATCTTACAATACTTTCAAAGTAGGCAAAGTAAACAATTTTTAATGTTGAGGAATCTAGTAATTTAGACAATGTTTTCAAGGCATAACATGCACTAGCAAGTTTCTTGCGAGTCTGTTGTATATGAATGGACCAACGGAGCTGTGTGTCCAATTCAATGCCCAGAAATCGAACGCTTTCTACTTTAGATATGGGCAGAGGTAGAGAATAAGATAAACTATTAGTATGTCTTTGGAAAGTTACATAATGTGTTTTATCCAGATTCATGCAAAGGCCATTATTTTCAAACCAATTCGCTAGTTCAAGCCAAGTATTACATACATTGGCTTCTAACAATCTTAGGTCATCATTTTGAAAAATTACACTGGTATCATCCGCGAACAGGTAAGCCGTACCTTGTGTGAGATTGCATGGAAGATCGTTAATAAAGATGATGAACAAAATTGGACCAAGCACTGAACCTTGAGGTACTCCACACGTTATATCCATATCAACTGAATTTACGTACTCGATGTGTCCAGAATCGTTATTTTTAGTTACCTGAACATATTGTGTTCTATTGGTGAGATAGGACCGTAGTAACTCTAAGGCGTGACCCCTGACTCCATAGTACTCGAGCTTATCCAAAAGAATGCTATGACTTACACAGTCGAAAGCCTTACTTAGGTCACAGAAAACACCTGCACATTTCATTTTTCTATTTAGAGCATTTAGTATTTCTAACACAAGATCTGTTAAAGCCATAGTAGTGCTCCGATTCCGTCTGAAACCAAATTGGTGAGGTGAAAACAGATTGTTTTTATTGAAGTGATCAATTATTCTTGTCGCAATTGCTTTTTCAAGTATTTTAGCGATGACAGACAGAAGAGATATAGGCCTATAATTGTTTTTATCCGTTTTACTTTTTTTTTTGTATATGGGTATTACTTTAGCACGCTTTAATTGATTTGGGAAGATAGCTTCCTTAATGCTAGCATTAAATATGTCACAAAGTGGAATACACAATATTTCAATATTAGTTTTAATTAATTTAGAGCTTAACTCGTCTGTCCCACATGAATTCGTATTTTTCATAGACTTTACAATTTTTATTATTTCAACCTCATCTACTGGAGTCATGAATAACGAGTTTGAATTATCTATAGCGTGTTTTTTTAGGCATGTCATATGCTCTCTCTTTTTAGTTGAAAGTAACGTTGAAACCTTCCCTACATTGACAAAGAAATTGTTGAATATGTTGCTTATTTGATGATGATTGGTTATCAATGTATTATCCTCTATTAACTTAATGCAAGGAGTTATCGAAGTATTTGCGATTTTGCCAGTGTTCTCATTTACAACTCTCCATATAGCCTTACTACTACCAAATTTAGCATCTTTAACTACATTTCGCACATGAAGATTTTTTGCTGTAGTTAAGACCCGTCTTAAGATTTTATTGTAGTTGTCAAAGTTCCTTTTTAAGCTTTTGTCGCGTTTATATTTACGTGATCGAAATTGGAGTGCCCTTTTTTTTCTACAGGATATCTTAATTCCTTTTGTGATCCACGTTTTGTAATTATTTCTAGTTTTTACCTTTTTAAAAGGAAAATATTTATTTAAGAGAGTATTAATAACTGTGTAGAATGCGTCAAGTTTTTTCTCTGCTGTTTCTTGTTTGAACGTATTGACCCAGGTAACATCTTTTAATTCTTCATTAAATTTGCGGATGGCATGGTTTGAGTACGTTCTTTTTATACGAAACGTTGAAGAACTATTGGCAGGCATGGCTATTGGCACGTCAAAATACACCAGTTGGGCATCATGATCAGAAAAACTACATGGTACCACTGCAGTACTTGAAAAATCCATGTCTGTCACTATGTTGTCCAACAAAGTTTGACTGGTTTCCGTTAGTCTGGTAAAATCAACAATAGTGGGTTTTAAATTATACGTATAATTCTGTAACCACATTTTGCACACTTGTCTTAGGCTAAGATATTTACCAGTGTATTAGTGACAGGTTGCAAGCCCATCGCCTAACAGTACTATACGCCTTTATTCCCTTAGCCGACTCTTACGACATCCACGGGAAGATATGGAGTGGCTCTATTCTAACCCGGCAACCACACGGGTAAAAGTTGCAGGTTTGCACGGGTGCAGTTTCATACACTACTTTATCTACCTACTCTCATACATTACAACAAAACGTATTCAATGAATGGCGCCAAAACCTAGCACATTCACCGCGCATGCGTTAAAGCGGGCGCTGTCGCAGACAAGTAAAAATTGGAATGAAAACTTTGTGTAATGCTGTAAAAATGAAACGATGCGAGCGCGTTCCAATATAAAAAAAAATTGATATGGAACCTCGTTGGTGACATTAACTTTTTGGATTAAGTAACTTGTATCGTAATAGTATTTTGTTAGAGAAATAATGTTATAGTTTTTTTTTTAATTCGGTAATGTTTTTATAAAGTATGCCAATATAAATTCGTTTTGAAGTTTATAATTCGAACTTTACGATATGAGAGTAGATAATAGTTATTTGTTCAACAAGAGAGCAAAGTTGGTTTTTGCTGCGAGTGATGATTTTGAATCCCGAGTAAGCGAAGGATTCTATTATTGAATCACGAGCGTAGCGAGTGATTCTAGGTTAGAATCCTGAGCGTAGCGAGGGATTCAAAGATACGAGACGTAAAAAACTTTGGTCTCGTGTGAGACATACAACTTTTCACCTCAGCAGCGAGAACAACACAGCGTGAAGCTGGTAGGGCCAACGCAGGTCTTCCGTTGTGACCATATGGTGAATACACGACTAAATAACGACACGATCGCATATGCATCAATCACAAGCATTTTTGCAAAATACTAATAAAATAAAAAGTGGAAAAAATAAACATGAAACAGATAAAACCTGTCACTCAACTTGATAATGCCGTAGTGCAAACACAACTTTATACAGCTTTATGTAGTCTGTGGCTTTAAAAAAAACCTAACTAGGCCTTGTCTATGGCTATTGGCTATGGCGGACAAATTAACAAAAATTACATCGTCATTTACATTACATTACTTTTTTTTTTTTAAGTACTATAATCCCGCTATTTTTGAAATGCGTTCTGAAACTGCCCCCGCGGTTTATGTCACGAAATTAAAGATTGTTAAAACGATAACAAAATTATGTACATACATAACTTCTTATTTTTCATTAATTTTGTCTTCAAAACATTAAATAAAAAAAATGATTGTACCTACTGTATAAAATAGTTATAATAAACAACTTTCAAAGTTTAACAGATAGTTTTAATTGCAATTTTACGGTTATGTGTGCATCCGAACGTGCGTTTCTTTTCTGGGCCTACTATGTGTGGAATTTGAAAATCGAACTTCGAATCAAGTTGTTTCTATCTCTCGCTTTTTTCCTATCGAAGTGAAAGTGACAGAACAAAGTGAAGTTCAATTTTTTCGAATGTTGTGAGTAGCCCCAGCACTGCTCACGGCATTTAAAAAAAATAATTAAAAAGCTACTTTGCCTCTCGCTCGCAGCAAAATTGAATTTTGCTCACTGTTTTTAAGCAGCAAAACCTGCTTGTTTGAGCTGCTGAGGTGAAAATAATATTATGCTTTAAGCACCGCCATTAACAACCATACTATGACCATTTTTCAAATGAAACTTTTAATAAATAATAAGGATAAGATAGATGTAAGTTTCATTGTTGTTTCTCATATATTAAATTGCACCTTCCCAACTAATATTGTAAATGCGTAAAAATACATACATTATGAGGATTCAAAATACCTATACAGGATCTTTATTGCGGCAATATTAAGTCCAAAGTGTATAGTTGTATACTCATAAATAATACTACCGGGGTACAGTCAAGGTAATTGATTCCTAGAACACTTATTGACACTGTAAATAACATCCTAACAAGTCTCTTTTGATTGATTACGTCACTTTCTCATAGTCTAAAGTAGTCAATGAATAATTTTCCTTTACCGTACAGTAAAACCACAACAGTTTGGTTTGTACTTCTGTAACTTGCTCTCTTAACCTTTTTTTAAGAGCGTGTGACAGGGCAGTACGAACCCGAAAAACCTAAGTAGTAGTAGTAAGTGCTTACAGACGGTACTCGGCTGTTTATTTGTTATGACTGAGTGTGTAAGCGATAGACAGCCAAGTACTAATACTCTGGTTATTGTTCTGGCTATTGTTCGGTTCATTGGATGTCGGTGGAAATGCTCGCACCACACTGTATTCGGATCGATGATCATCACATTAGGAATATTCATACAGAATATATTATTGAATAAGTTCGTATCATCGCATCAGATACAATGAATATTCATACGACAGCGTATTATATAGGATAAATTCGTATCGTCACATCAGACCATTTTTTCTTAATAGAGTTCGGCAATACCGGCATACGAGTGATAAATATACTGTCAGTTGCGTGTGAAAGCGTGATAGCTATACTGTCGTCCTAAGAAAAAAGGGCGCATGTCTCAACTTACCGCGTATGTATAAGTAACCTTATTTCTTAAGAAAGGGGGCTGAATTTGCTTTGACTATCATGGCACATGCGTCTTTATTATTTAGAAGGGCAGTATAGCCAGCCAAAGGCTATATTAAGAAAGTGGGAATACTGTAGTTGGGCGTTTTCACTAAAAAGTGTACTCAATTAAGGACTGAAATTAAGCCATACAATGCGGCCGTCAATGTATAGCTAATTTTCGTCACAAAACTGACAAAGTTAAAGTTCCTTAATTTCAGTCCTTAATTGGGTACACTTTTTAGTGAAAACGCCCAGTTGATTGCATTTTGATTGCATTTTAAAACAATCTCACGATTTGATCGCACATAAAGTAATTATTAATCATCTTAACATGTCAAGGCAGGAATAAAACTGCGCGTTCAGGCATATCTAAAAACAGTGCAAAGAGATTAATTTGAACCCCTAATTCATAAACGCACTATAAACCTATTTTAATTATAGATTACTTTGTCACTTTCTGTCAGATGGAAATGTCACAAAGATAAGAACAAAACATATTTTAGCTATTGAGCGTTTATGAATATGAGGTTTTTTAAAATGTAACAGTAAAAAAACTAACATAACAATAAATATTTATTGCACTTATTTAGACTTTGATCTTCCTGATTTGGAAGAAGCTCTTCATGACGTCATCGGTGACGAGCGCGCGCCGCGCCTGGTACTCCGTGATGACCGGGGTGACCGTGTCTATGGCGAGTTTTTTTAATTCGCCTGTTAGTAGCTCGCCGGATTCGTAGGACTTCTTTATCTGTGGACAAAAGAATAAGAATAAGATTTTTTATTTCGAGCAACATGGCTGATAATAGAATATGTACATTATATTTGTAAATTGCATTTCTCAACCAAATATGAAAATGTCGCAAAAGAGATCACCAAAAAATAAATTAAAATTAAAATCATCCAAGAAATACTGATGATACAAGCATTTTAAACTGCTAATTAGACAGAAATTCAAAATTCAAAAATACAAAATATTTATTCAGTAAATTGGCCACATGAGGGCTCTTTTACACGTCGGTAATATGGAGTGAATCTAGTAGCGCTTCGGACAAGACCATCATTGCGGAGAAGAAGCGCCGCAAGAAACTCCAGCAGAAGGTCATTATGCTGTCATTATGCAGAGATCCGATATGCACTGTGACGTCATGTAACAGGTCGGCCATATAAACTCCATGTTAAATTTTGTTTTGCTAGAAAGAGATGAGAACAATTCTTTGTAGGCTTATATGTTAGATATTTTTATAGCTATTCAAAAAACCATTTTTCTCAACAGTTTGTTACATGAATGAGCTTTTACTGAAGCCGTAAAAAAATCATGATTATTCCTTATTACAAATACCTTATAGATATGAGGTAGGTTTAGGTTATGCGAGAACTTCAGCTGGCCCGAAGGGCCAAAACACTCAGAAATAGGAGCTCCGCAAGAGCGACGTAGCTCCGCCGACGCCATTAAATTTGATTTTGATATATCATTGGTCAGTTGGTATTGGTTGGTTCCACAATCAGATTGGAGACGTATTAGAAAGGGCCAGGTCAGGAGTACCCTAAACCGAGGCACGGGTATGAAGAGACATGAGTGTGGAGGAAGCGAGGGAAGATTGTCTGGAACGTACCAAGTGGAAGAAGGAAGTGGTCACTGCCTACCCCTACGGGAAAGAGGCGTGATTGTATACAGTATGTAAACTTACTAAAACCATTTATTTGAACCCGAGCATGTCTAGGCGATAGATAAGGTTGGGGTATACAAATTATTGAAATCTTACCACTTTTTCAAATTTAAATAAAGAATGCACTGAACGCAAGTTTAATAATTTGTTACGATGAAAACATTACATACGGGTCTTATCATGGGCACTGAACAACGATGTAAACATTACACATGGGATGATACTTTTAGAGTTAACCGACTTTGAAAAAGGTGAGATGTTATAACTTTTATGCAATGACAAAATTAAAAATATTCGACACACACTTGCAAAAAATGTGGTAAAACACTTATCTCAACTAGCCTAGCAACTGGTTGAAAGAGATGGTTTTAGTAAGTTTACATACTGTATATGTATCATTGGTCAGTTGTATTTGCATGACTCGATGTATGAATGTGGAAGAAGCGAAAGGAATTTGTCAAGATCGTAGCAAATGGAAAGAAGTGGTCTCTGCCTACCCCTTTGGGAAACAGGCGTGATTTAATGTATGTATGTCTGTATGTATGTATGGTCAGTTGTACATGCTAGTTGGTCGGTGGGGAAGTCTCAGCGTGTATGATTGCCTACCTGTGAGAGTTTGTCGTCGTCCTCTAGGAAGAACGAGAGGTATTTATAGGAAATGTCAACGTCGGTGTTGCCGCCCTTCTCTCGGTGCTCCTCCACGGTCGCCTGCCCGCCCGAAAACGCGTATTTATTGATCTGGAAGATAAAGAATAATAAGATAAATCAGTTATTAAGCCCGCGCTACCCTTAGCCTGCGGGTCGTGCGCTAAAACCGTGGGGTGCCTATTATTGAATAGGTATTTAATAATCATCTTTAGGTTACTTTCATAATTTGTTTATCAAATGATCATTAAGGATTTATAACTGTACATAACTTACAGTTTTTTTACGCAGTCGTTTTTTATTTTATAAATTTATTGCTACTGCTTTAATTTATTTTGTTCAATTCTATAGTTAAAATAGTAGATTATTAACCAAGGGATGAGCAAAGCGAGAGCGCCAATACTTC
The DNA here is from genome assembly GCA_963966035.1 of Acleris laterana. Classification (NCBI taxonomy): domain Eukaryota; kingdom Metazoa; phylum Arthropoda; class Insecta; order Lepidoptera; family Tortricidae; genus Acleris; species Acleris laterana. The sequence continues at coordinate 4,136,072 of OZ014456.1, read as the reverse complement.
GAGTGAGAAAAAAACGGTGACTTTCACCCGAGATAAACACTCTACTTTTCAAATCTTGTAAAAACAAGACTCAATATAGTTTTCAAATTACAGTTTTTTTTTAATAATCTTACTAAAAACTGTATAGGTTTCTGTTGCTGCACAGGCTCATTGACATAGTTCTTTATTCAACTAACATTTCTTCCTTAGTATAGACATACATCACTGTCAACACGCTTCTAAGATAAACGAGACGTCAAAAATTTATCACCTTATTTTTGATCTGCTTAGGCGTATCATTCAGGAATATCGACGCGTTGGGGTCGCTGGCGGACATCTTGTGCTGCGCGCCCTGCAGCGCCGGCAGGAACGACGCGTGCAGCAGCGCCGGCTTCGGCAGCTTCAGGCGCGCCGCCACGTCGCGTGTCATGCGGAAGTACGGGTCCTGGTCGATGGCGCACGGGACCAGACAAGGTACCTGGGGACAGGGTTTCATTATCTCTTATTCGAGTCGCTGAATATGCTGTATCGAAAGAGGCTCCATTATGTTACAGTTGCATAAATAAGTATTATAAAACTACTATCAAAATCAACGTCTTGGGACAAGAGGGTTTCATTATATTCTCTTACTGGACTACACCGGGTGTACTAATGCTGTATCGTAAGAGGCTTCATTATGTTACTGTTGCGTATATAAGTATTATAAAACTACTATCGAAATCAGCGCCTTGGGACAAGAGGGTTTCATTATATTCTCTTACTCGACTACACCGGGTGTACTAATGCTGTATCGTAAGAGGCTTTATTATGTTACAGTTGCATAAATAAGTATTGTAAAACTACTATCGAAATCAGTGCCTTGGGACAAAAGGGTTTCATTATATTCTCTTACTTGACTACACCTCGTGTCCTGAATATGCTGTATCGTAAGAGGCTTCATTATGTTACAGTTGCATAAATACGTATGGCGCACGGGACTATATAGGCATGGCACCTTGGGAATACCAAGATGAGAGGATGTTGTTATAAGTATTTTCCCTTACTAGGCTACTCCTCTTTTCCTGAATATGCCACTCGTACCATAAGAGGCTTCATTCATTCATTATATTACAGTTTCATAAATAGTAGTTACCATCGACATCTTATAGTCTTAAATGAATACGATAGTGTGGATAGTTCACAATTGAACGTTAAACTTTTGCAAGACGACATATAAATGAAAAAAAGTATTAAGTATCATCAATCAATCAATCAATCAATCATTTATTTATTTACAGAATACAAAGAAATAAATGATTGATTGAATAAGGCATAGAAACCACTTGACTACTAGAACTTGCGAACCTATGTACGAGTACAGTCTGCTTACGTAGCTCTGTATACGTAGCTGAATACTTTTGTACCTCGTCGCTTTAACGACTTGAACAGATTAGTGTGGCAGTTCTAACATGACGTCAAAAATGACAAAGTACTAAAGTGTACAGCTACTTGTAAAATAAGTAGATAACCTCATTATTATCTCGTAATAATAATGAGGTTATCTACTTATTTTAAATCAAGGTGTTTCATTGAAATAGCAGAGATTTCAAAAACAAAGAATCAATCGCATTGTTGCATAATATAAACTACAAGCATCGATATATCTCTATATCGATAAAATAAACATTCAATCCCTACAAAAAAACGACGTCAGTTGCTCAAAATAAAGTTGCCTACTCACCACTTTATTTTCGAATATAAAAGGGAAGCTAGTGGAGAACGCGGGCGCAGCTTCTATCGAGGGGAAGGTGATCTTGCCGATGACGTCAGAGTCGCCGAAGCCGAATATGCCCTTCACCTGGTTGAACGTCACGCATTTCTGTATCCTAAGCATGTTTTGGTAGAAGGCTGGACATTGCCTGGAATGATAAAAGTTTTACGTTTTAAATAGTTGACGAGGACGCCGACCGTCCAGTGGCGACCGTCATTACTAGCATTAAACCCATCAATAATAATAAATAAATAAATAAGGGGAGAATCTCACACAAATTGACCTAGTCCCAAACTAAGCCCTAGGCTTGTACTACGGGTATAGTCTTTATTATTCCTAGCGAGCCGATCTTCTAGACAAAGGCCATTGTTTGTGTACAATACCATTATCTTTCTTTGTGTCCGTAACCGCAAGCCGATTACATACAAAAAAGTTAGAACTACATTGAATGTCCATAGAATTATCAACCCTATCCTCTTAGTCAGTAGGTTTAAAATGTAAAGTGTCAGGATACAGATTATGTCTTTATTATCTGGCGACAGAAGATGGTAATATTGTGTAGGGAATAAGACCGGTTCAAATAATAAAGACATATCTGTATCCTGACACTTTACATTTTAAACCTACTGACTAAGAGGATAGGGTTGATAATTCTATGGACATTCAATGTAGTTCTAACTTTTTTGTATGTAATCGGCTTGCGGTTACGGACACAAAGAAAGATAATGGTATTGTACGCAAACAATGGGCTTTGTGTAGAAGATCGGCTCGCTAGGAATAATAAAGACTATACTAGACAACGATAAACTTATTTAGAATGATATAACATTACACTCAGGAACAAATACTCGCGCTCATCACACAAATATCAGCCCTTACTGGAATTTGCACCGGGGACCGCTAGCTTCGCAGGCAGGGTCACTACCAACTAGGCTCACGTGTAATACCGGCGCCACACGCTTGGCGTTTGCCGCAAACCCTGCAGGACGCAACTATATCTTAGAGTGAGCACGATGTATTTCCATCTCATTCCAATGTATAACTGCTTCCTGCAGAGTTTGCGGCAAACGCCAAGCGTGTGGCGCTGGCATAAAAAAACCGTCTTACCCAATAAAGTCGAGGTCATTGAATATGAACGTGTTCTCGGGGCTGAAACCAACTGCGATGATGTCTTTGGCGTTGTTGTGCGCCATTTTGCGCGCCTCCTCCACTTTGATGTCGCGCCAGAGGACTTTCTCGTCGTCCGTCAGCTGGATGATGAGAGGGACGTCAAACACGTCTTGTAGCCATCTGATTATTAAATAATTTAAGGATTTGTGAAGGCTGTATTCACATTCGCAAGATATTTAAAATAGGTACGCATATCTCACTGACCGCAAAGTCCATGTACATGTAATGTTTTATGATATAGCTAGATATTTATGTTTTTGACTATAGGTACTCATAAAAAACTAAAATGATTATTTATATAGTTAAAAATTTAAAACACTTCTTGTTTTGTTGATGTTACAATTGGTTATTTCTTAAATTTAGGCGTATGTAAAATCAGGAGCATTTTTTTGTTACATATTTGAACAGCAGTGCAAGTGGGATACAATAATAGACTAATTATAATAATAATGAGCCTTGCCGCTGCCGGCGGTAGGTATCCATTAGGATTTTTCTAATGTTTATATGTTTTAAATTAAATCAAAACACAATCAAATTTATTTATTTCATGTTAAAAAAATTATTATTCATTGTATCATAATTTCTCACTTATTCAATTTCTTTTACCACAAATTTCAGCATGACTTGATAAATAAATCCCCTTAAAATTATATAAATAAAAATGACCATTTACCCGTTTATGACCAAAATTATACAATAACTTACTTGATAAAATTTGGTAAGTGGCAACACTGTAGTCCCTTTTTTCTTGGATTGACTTGAAAGGGATGGCACTACAGTGTTGCCAATTTTTATTTCAAGACTTTTTTGCCAGACTATAAACAAGTGATAAACAGTAACAAAGTTTCAAATGGTCTAAATAGCATGCAAAAGAATTCAATGATGACCTTACTTAGTGAACATGAACGGAATCAAATGTCCGAGATGCATGCTGTCGGATGATGGCCCCCTACCCGTGTACAGGTAGAACTTCTTGCCTGCCTCCACGAGATTCAGGATACTGTGGATGTCCCGATGCGAGAAAAATATGCCTCTTTTTAGTAGATGGTGGGCTGGAATGTAAATGTAGTTATTGGTTATAAGCTTGATTAAAAATAGAAACTAAATGAAATCATTGGTGTTAGTTTAGCACATTTAGTGCCGACAACCCGTTTATCGGGTACACTATTTGTAGCAGATTTTCGCTAAAAATGTTGCTACAAACTATAAGCTAATTTAACTGACCTTGTTTCCCTGTGACTTTTTCAAATCTCTGTATGACCTCATCGTCTATTTTTGAACTGCCAAATCTTTCTGAAAATAAGTATCAAGATTTTTTAATGACATCCACAAATAATCTCCAAAGGCACATTTAATGAGTATTTCAAGGATAATATTACATTTATCCTCGTTATTTATGTCTAACCTTGAGTTAGAAATAGATTTCTTCTTTATGTTATTTCTTACTGTAAATACTGTGACTAGGTATCGTTAAAGTTGGGTCAATTTTATTTCCCTTCTTTTTGGCATACAGTTATAGTAATATAGTATATAGTTTGGTCAATCTAGGATGATTACTGCACATATAAATATGTATTTTACTTGTTTCGTTAACTTTTCATAAATATAAAATTAATAGAGATGTGCCGAATATTCGTTTCGTATTCAGTATTCGGTGTATTCGGCATCTTTTTCACTATTTATATTTGGCCGAATTATCCCGTTTTAGTACCGAATATATTCGGTTCGAGTATTTCTATTTTCTTGGCTACACGACACGGTATAGAACTAAAAGACAAAACTTCTTGTGTAAGATTTATGTTATATTATAAGTCAAAGAAATCCTATGAAGAATGTGTTGAATAAAGCTAATGAAATAAAGCAATTGTTCGATGTTTTGAAGCATAGTGAAAACACGGCGGGTGGTGATTTACGGCTCGCTCGTCATCTAGCCAGTAGCAACACATAGCGTACATGTTAGATCCAGTATACTACTAAAAATCATGAATTGGTAAATCAAATAATTCGGGCGAATATCCGGTTCGATATAGGCTAAACCGAATAGTATTTGGTATTGGGCTATTAGGTGAAACCACTATTCGGCGCATCTCTAAAAAATAATATAAACCTTTTGACACCATCAGAAATTTTAATAACACATGTCATCACTTTTTTTTAAATACCTTGCTTGCAAGTAGGTATATCATATGTTTGAAATTATAAAAATTGCCGCCACAGGAATTATCCTAGATTTTCAAACTGTATTCTAAAAAGAAGGGAAACATACACAAATGTTACATGGTATTTTGCCTTCTAAAAATTGTAATTCATAGTATAGTTAACCGAAAAAGTTGCTCACTGTAAGGTGAAAATTGTTTACATATACTTACTAATTAGTTTGTCATAATCAATCCCAGTCTCCGACTTCCCCGTCACAGTCCACGGGTCCACCACATCATCGTCACCATTAGCCACGGCTAAATTACTCAGTTGTTCCTCCGGCGCCTGAACTTCTGCCATGATTCAGGCTACAAATAGAAACCAAACAATGGTTTTGTTGAGACCATAAGTAACTTACACGCATATGGGTAAAGAATAATGAGTAAGTGTAAAAAAAAGCAGGCGTGAATCAGAAAACTTTATAAGGACAGCTTAAATTACAGGTTAGCCGAGATCTTATAAACACAAACCTATGATAATACAGGTTATACCGATAAGTTCTTGAGTATTGGGTACAGCGTTTGTGCACTGCTGGAAATGTGATGCAATTTCCTGAAAAAAACTACATCGATCCAAATCACAGCTAACAGATGACAATCAGCTCAGCTGCCGCCGCGGCAGTGCCTTTCACGGTCTGTCAAAACGTTTAGAAATTGCACTTGACATCGTCGTGATCACCCTCAGTCAGACTAATAAGTTTTGGTGAAAACCGTGAGCGTTCGTTATGAGAATAACAACAAAATTAACTCAAAATTACAATATGCTTGAAGTTTTTTTATTTGAATGAAGAAAATCTAATAATTGAATCATATTTTATTGTTATAATAAACCTATTGACGCGCTTTTCTTTTCTTCACGAATAAAACGCTCGGCATGGTATTGCCAGGCGTATAACAATCTTAGCCCATAACTGCCTGAATCTTTGTTTGACAACGCCTATAAATAATGTATTAACAACATGGTTTCCATATTTATAACTTACATCAAACGCAAATTTAAAAAATCTGTAATTTTTTGAAACTTTATGTAAACAGAAATGTCAAAAATAAAGTCAACATTAAAGCAATAATATTTTTCGTCACGTGTTGAAATTTCACAAAAGCCTCTCATTCCCCGGGTCATTCCATATTTTTACCACACGTCACACGTAAACGTCAAAAATTGTCAATACAGATTTCAGTCACAAATTTTTGTTGCTGTTTTTAGAATAGTGGTGTAGAACAATAACGTGCGTTTCTTTGTTTCCGTTGTATGGAGACCAGGTGTTGATCGATTGAGGCGAGACTAGTGTTCTTGATGGTTTCGGGTGACGATTCAAATGGTCGTTTATCACGAAAAACAACGAGGTCCCCGAACCGCAAATCGAAGAAGGCTGATGCGGACTTAGCGAAGGTTGCAGCGTTGCGAAATGATTCGCCGCCTTCTGTCCACAAACGGAACCTTTACTTTGTTTCTTTTCCTCTCATAATTCTATTTAATATCTTAAGATCACTGCTGTATCAGTTGTTTGTAGTGTTTAAGTATTTGTACTCGGCGTCGCATCGTTTGATGCACAAACCTAATAAGAATGGGGAGTATAACCTAGAAGTGGTGGTGAAGGACGGTGCCGTGTCGACTGAGATAGCTGGTGAGATGTCTTACTCCCACAATGTGGGCCCTGGGGACCCACTGCTGGCCAAGCAGAAGCATCACCATCGAAAAGCTTTTGAGTACATATCAAAAGCGTTGAAGATTGATGAGGAGAATGAAGGTAAGCAGTGGTTTTTTTATTTCAGAAAATAACCTGCTGGAGTTTCTTGTGGTGCTTCCTCTCAACTGATGGTCTTGTCTAAAGCTTCACTCACTAGGGCTTATACTAAGGGCTATTCCCAGAATCCCTAAAAAAGCCAAGCTGTCCACAGTGTGGACAAAGGGGTGTGGACAACTAGGAATAGCCCTATTACTTAAGTGTTAAAGAGCCTAAACAAACACCATCAACACAAGTTTTTAGAGTTATAGGTAATTCTGTAGCACTGCCTATCCCACTCTGGAAGTGAGTTTATTTGTGTATTTATGTAAAGAGCCTTCATGTGGCCAATTTACTGAATAGGTAAATATTACATTTACATTTTAGAATTTTATTCCTAGTTGTCTAGAAACTGGTAGTTTGAATGGATGGATCATCATTGTATTTTTGCTTGAAACTTGAGACTATAACTTTTATTAAGTAGGTACTAAGTTGATTTATCAAACTATGATTTTTGTAAAATGACTAGGTATAGGACTTTAATAAATTAAAATATATTTTTTTGCCAACTGTACTCTTTTTTTAAACTGTCATCCACATTAATTATGTACAGTACTTACAACAGTGATCCAGTTACCACGCTCAGATCATCAAATCATCAGTAGTCGACCTTATACGAATGCAAAGAGTGGGAAATATATCTTTTGTGCTCTTCGCACTCATACAAAGCATAGGCAGAGGCCGACTACAGGTCTCTGGCTGACCACTGGTGACTTTACCCTAGTAAAGTATTGCACAAATAAGTATTTTTAATATTTAATCTAGTATAAATGGTAAATTAGAGCAATAAAAGATAACAAAGACTAAACACAGTCTATATATTTTTTAAATCTATGTCAACTCAGCATTTGTCTAGAAAAGTTCAAAATCTATTTATTATTTTAAATTATCTAAAATGGTGTGATGCCCTTGCTAAAAGTTTAGCATTAGCTTGAAACATTTTTCCACAAAAGTTGCTCTTATAACTTCACTGTCAGTTGATGACAATTACATCAGTCATTCCCAAAACAACGGTATTTTAATATACCATACATACATACATTAAATCACGCCTGTTTCCCAGAGGGGTAGGCAGAGACCACTTCTTTGCACTTACTATGATTTTGACAAATTTCTTTCACTTCTTCCACATTTATACATCGAGTCATTGTCAGGACAGTGAAATAGGGGCCTTGCCTTCACCATGCCATAAAAAAATATTATCTCGTCCAGGTCAAAAGGAGTTGGCTATAGAGCTGTATAAGAAGGGGATCTATGAGCTGGAGAGGGGGATAGCCGTGGACTGCTGGGGGGGCCGCGGGGACGCCTGGCAGCGCGCGCAGCGGCTCCACGACAAGATGAAGACCAACCTGGGCATGGCCAAGGACCGCCTGCACTTCCTTGGTATGATGAACTTCAGTAGATAGTTTCTTGTGCCGCCATTAATAAAAAGAAGAGTTTCTTGTGGGAAGTTAGTTCTGCTGTGTTATATGACCCATACTTAATTACACTAGCCAATTAGAGATATATTTGTGACATTTGGAACTTGGATTGGAATTCTCATTTAGTTTATTAGTTTATTATCACATCGTAAAATCATACACATAACTCTATCGAAAATTACACTTTTCGAGTTCAATATTTTCTAAAAATGTTACTATCCAATTTTTTCGACGTCATTTAAATGTATAACTATGCCGAATTACAGCTTTTTAGTACCAAGATTCTTTGAGATAGGGGGTTATTTCGAAACTCTTAAGGATTCCTTGTTGCCTAGGCCTACAGAAACCTAAAAAGCATTGGTTAGAAAACATAAATAAAGTTAAATTAAATATGTAGAAAGCTGACATTTTATGTTTAAAACAAATCTGCTTTACCTGACTTCTCTTAATAATTTTAACGCATTGCTATCAACAACGCGGCACTCAACAGTGTGTGTCGGTCACAACAGAAAATGCCATTGTGTGTGTGCAAGCGTTTCGAAATTTCGTAGGCAGTTGACTTACTGTACAAACCTGCACTGTGACAAAAGCCATTGTATCTATTCCACATTCATTTATACCAATTGTTTTCAATCTGGGTCAACATCTGTTCATAATTATAATATCAATAACTTCAGCAGAATTAACTCCAAAACCGCTCAAAACCCACAGTTATAATTTCGCTATATTTGGACGCTGTTTACGTTCTGTGATCGGCTGTATGTCGCATGCTAAGCAAATTATTATTTTATTTAAACACGCCCCACAACTTTATCCCTATAAATATAAGGTTAAATTTAGACGATAACTTCTTCCCGAATAGCAAACCTAGTCGCCCTCAGTAAGTTGGGCGTTGAACCAGAGAGGAGCGAGAAAAAGGCTACGGAGTCCCCTCTTAAGGTCCGACGGCCCCTAGAGAAGTCGAAGACGACGTTACTCGCGCATACTGAAAGTAACTGTGGTCAAACGAAGGCGACGAGTGAAGGTAGACCACCAGGATACACGCTAAATCGCCACCGAGAATTTAGTTTATGTCCCACTCGAGGTAGCACGCTAAATGAAGCAGCACATTCATTTCCAATAGTTGACTTGGTTTATGATATTTCCACGTCATAACGCTGCTTTTATACAATACTGCTACAACTCAAAAAATTATGACGTTGTAAAGAAAACTTTAAATAGAAAGTGTTCTGAATTTAAATGCAACAGCAACTCATTTTGAGATGCCGCACTCTTGCATAAAGGCATGCCTTTCAAGGATGTTTTCCAGTTATGAAAGGAAATAACTGCAAAGAGTTGTGATTAACGATTATAAATCGATGGTTAGTCAGCATCAAAAGTAGCTAAGCATAATAACATGCTCAAAATGATCTACACACGACGTATTCTCTTGACAATAGAGTCGAGTGCAGATCATTTTGACCTCTTCGGTTGTGTAGCTACTTTTGCTGCTAACTGTTCCATCATCTGTTAGTGAAAAAAGACTAGTTTATTTGAATACGTTTAAGTAATCCTTTTCTTCCACATCTTTAGACAAAGGAAAACAAAGTAAGACCTGCTTCGTTTAGTTTGCTACTGGATTTTATAATTAATGACCTAGCCCCCTTACTTATAAACGGGGAATAAAATTGGAATACTTTATGCTATGCTCTGGCAGTGTCTGTCAGATGCAAATGTCACAATTACCAACAAGGACAAAGCATTGCATAAACTATCCCAAACTTATTCCACGTTTATAAGTAAGGGGGTAGGTCTCCATTGTCATGCAGTCATCAAGTGGCTTATGGCAACTGAATACAGCCATTTTCCATAGAACCTTTAACTTCCATTTGTCAATCCATCTCATTCATTCACGATTGGTTTGATAGAGACTGAGCTACGTTCTCGGCGATAAAACATATAATGCTTAGCTTCGTTTGACTTAACCTACTGCAAAATGAATCAAAATTGAAGTCACTATATGTGTCTAAAACTGTACCTTGTTTCCTTCAAATATTTGCATTGGAATTGGCTTTAAGTTTTGCTATACAAATTGGACATTTTTCTGTTTTGTTTAACAAGTATGAATATTTTTGCATTTACGTTGGTTTTTAACCGACTTTAAAAAAGGTGGAAGTTCTCAATTCGACTGTTTTTTTTAATGTAAATCATTGCGTCCAAAATCATTAATAGTATTTTTTTCTAGATATATTGGTTTCACGTGTGTAAATATTTGCGCTTTATTTAAGAGATTTTTGCAGCATTCGACTAGCTGAAATCAATTCATTTATCATAATTATATGCCAAAATTATTTAGTTTGAGATAAAAACGCAGCTTTTTAAAACATTGTCAAACTCTCACAACTCATTATACCTCACATTTATCAGTTATTAATGTTATTATTGATCTAGAACTTCCGCCAACCCGTATAATTCCGATTCCAATGTCGATATGCAAATCTAACTCCACCTTTTACGACCCAATACACGATTGGCAAATACTTATTCATGTTTGTTTGCACGTGGGTTCGCTTGCTTTTTGTAACACGTGATATATGTTAAGTTAATGATTGCATCTAAAGTTTTTTTTTCATAATAGTGCCTAAACTGAATAATACGAGGTTGTGATCAAATTAAAGACATGGAGTAACTAATTTCCTATACAACCATGACACTTTTATGTAAACTGTAGTGTTGCTAAAATGTCTTTTTCATTTGCTCGCGTACCTACTGTATGTACTAAGGTCCTCTGTAATATAGTTCGATCACTCTAAGGTGATCCCTTTAAGAGGATTACGAATAACGTTTACGATAACGTTTCTCGGCCCTTAAACCTTGGACGATTTTTACGATTTTTGAATATGTTGTAGTTGTTATAAAAAACTAGGTCTTTACGTTTTCCTTTGTGAAAATACCAATTTCTTGAAAAAAAAAACAAACGTTAAAATCTAGTTTTTCATTATAACTACAACATGTTCAATAATCATGGAACTCGGACTTGATTTAGAGTGTGAGGAACGTTATCGCCCGAAACTACATTTGTATGCAATTTCTTTGACAGATACGTTTTTTGAGCTTCGTTTCGTAATCCTCTTAACAGCCGTTTTTAGTTATAATAAACAATGTCTTTTTTCCATTAGCCAGGTAAATAAAATAGCTGATTAATTATTTAAATTTTTGAATCGTCGCAAGGTTCGTATCATGTACATAGTATTTATGAAAAGCCAAAGAAGTGTAATATGCGAGCTGCTATAGTTATCTTTAGGGATTAGAAATTCGGATACATATTCAAATACAATATTTACAAAATAGGCATTTACAAAGGCGAACTTATCCCTTTAAAGGATCTCTTCCAGATCCTTTGCGTGATTGAGGAAAAAAAGAAAAGTATAATGTGGCAACGAGTACTAAACAAAGTTTAGAGAAACTGCGTGAATTGCAACCTATCTACGGAAAGAGTCTCACTGTAATTAAATAAATGAATTTGTTTTGATTTCATATTACAGTCTCGTAAAGTTTTTTTGAAATTCCAGAATTCCGGAACGAATATAAATTCGTAACATTTTATTTCTAAAAACCGACACCATATTTGCCTAACCTTGCCCGGATTTCGCCAAATTTAGGTAAATATGTATCCGAATTTCCATTCCCTAGTTATTCTAGATTGACTCTACAATAAATAATCGTTGCAGCAATCAAGTTGCATTCTATGCAGCCAAAAATATATAGAAAACATGTATAAAGTTGATTAGATTTGCAAACATAAAAAACACGTTTCTCACGGCAAGACATACCTATTTAATATAGCTTTGCTTGGTCTACAGTTCTGGCGTAGGTTTTTAGATAAACTTTATAGAACTCTGTCGCACGTAAGGACTTAATAATTTCGTGCATAATTTCTTACTAGTGACAGGATTTTTTTAAATGTGCTACAAACAGCGTGTTAAGTGTTAAGGCGTTGTTACATAATGCTCGTACGTTGCCGTGTGGGAGTGCCTTGACATCGTTTCAAAGATCTCTTATTTGCTAACCGTTTTAAAAATCTCGCCCACGGTTTTAAGCGGTCTCACTAATCGCATGCCACGCTGACCGCAGATTTTTGATCGATTGCGACTTCGTTTGGTTAGAAGTTTATTGATATTTTTCTCCTTAGGAGTTAAATTTAGAAATACCCTTTTTGTAAAGCTAGTAATTAAATTTCATACTTTATTTAGCGACTTAGGCTGTGATTGAAGAGTGAACCGTTTAAAAAAAAAAAAAGTAAATATCAGGGAACAATGTTACACAAATTGAACCAGTCTTAAACTAAGCTCTCGGCTTGTACTGTGGGTTAGTATAACGATAAGTTTACTGATTAAGAGAAATACTCGTATATACTTAAATAAATAAATATAAAACATCCAAGACTCAGGAACAAATACACGCGATCATCACAAAAAGGTGGGGTCACTACCAACTAGAGTAATTTTTCGTCTTTTATTCGTTGTACTAGGTACGATATTTTTTTAATCTAAAGGTAGGTAGGTATTGAAAGTATCTTTGAGAGCAACTTTTTACGTATCCGAGGTAAAAATAATTATCACTTTAAATTTTTTTCATGGAGAAGGCATACGAGCATTCAATAAGCCACCTTATACTCGTATTAAGCGCGATCTGTGACTAGGGCATGCAGTACCAGACCCGGTTCCGACCATTCCATTTCCCGGTTCTAGGCAGAGACGGTACTGGGACTCCCGGTTCTCCCGGTTCTTTTTTTTTACCTCAAATCACTACCAATCATTAACATTTCAGAAATAAAACGATTAAAAAACTTTATGTAACTTGAATTTTTATAAATATGCAATAAAATTATGCATGTTTTCTTTTCTTAATCAAGTAAAACACTTACTAGACAGTTGTTTGTTCTTCCTTTGATTTTTTTTTTTACAAATCTAGAGATCAAAATATGCCACAAAATATGATGGATGTTGATGCGATGTTGCAGCTTGCTTGTGCCGGGCCGGCGTCGTCGCTCAGGTGTGAATTTTTATATCTGTGATACGCGCCACGATATTCTTTTGATGTCCATGGATAGAACCGGGAGAACCGGGATGTAATCTTAAGTACCTACCGGTTCTTTAGCCACTATGAAATTCCCGGGATTTCCTATCTGTGACCCATAGATATCTGCATTCTCAAAGCTACAATCTAAAGATCGTAATCCTAAGACCACAAATGTGTTACCAACTCTGAGGACTAAGATGGAATGCCTCTGTGCTAGTAACAGGTTTATAAATAATATTCCTTTAGTATAAAAAAACAACGCCTGAACGGTTAGTGTGTCGGTTTAACGTCACTGACTGATACTTGTCGTTGATGTGACTCATTACTGTTTATGTAATGACTAATGGCATACAATTTAGTTGGAACCCTGTCACTTTAAATAATCTTTGACCGTTTATTATGCACCCTTGCACACAAATCATTGTTTAATCTGAGAAAGAACTTATTGTCCTCAAAAACTCAAAATAAAAATCTAACGTCGAAAATTAAATGGTTTTTTTTGGACTTAATATCGTAAGTAGTATGTTTTTTGCGTGTTCTTTTTTCATAGTTATCATACGGTAAATTAGGTAGATAGAGGTCCAATGAACTATAGCCCGACGGTACTTTTTAGATTTTACAGTATATCTCGAAAAATTGGACAGTTCCCGAAGAAATTGCTATAGCTTCTGCGTGAAAGTAGTGGCGATGGCGGGAAAAAGTTGTCACATAAAATCAGCTAGCATATCCTTACTCTACGTTGTCTCTACACGTATTGCTATCGTATTGTTTTTAATTCGGCTACGAGTTACGTTGACAATACGATAACATGATAAAAGCAATTAGGTTTAGCCCGAGTAGAATAGTGTTTGCATTTGTCGTTTCAACATTTAGATAAACATCTGTCACTTTCTGACACGTATATCTATGTATAAGCCCGAGAATGACGGATGCTTTGTCCACTTTTGTCACGCGACAAACAACCATAGGTACTAGGCCCGCTGCTGGTATGATGTAATCCGGTGTTAAATTCTTGTAGCGGAGGAAATTTGATTCGCTTATTGTGAAGCATGTAGAATCTGTCGAACAATGGCGTTATGAGATTTTCTTTATTGTTCTGCGTAGCAGTATTCCGTTTTTTTAATAGTCAACTGGTAGAATGATCAGAACACACGCTAAAATAATTAAAAAAAAACACGTCTCATTTTGAGCGTTTTATTCGAGCCGATATAAAGGGCGGATTTATCCATCTCGGATAAAGAAAGAAAGTGCTATGAAACCTTAAATTTGATAGGAATGTCCCGAAATTCGGTTCAAAACAAAAACATACTCGTACCTAGTTGTTTATATATAACAACAACATTTGTCCGACTCTCTTCCCAGTTTATCCCAGTCCCTATACCTGCGTCTGCGCCGACACTGGATTCACAATAATTAATGATGTCAGCCAAAAAATCTATCTATCTATATTATATTATAAAAGGCAAACCTTACTCACTGACTTATATATCATCACACAGCCCAAACCGCTGGGTCTAGAGATTCCAAATTTGACACGTAGGTTCCGTATGACGTCTAGGGGTGCACTATAAAAGTATTTTCCGAAAATCGACCCCCAGCGGCGAGAAATAGGAGGAGTAGCAAGAAAGTAATCCTACACGTACGAAGTCTCGGGCGTCCTCTAGTCTATACATATATCTTCCACGACTGCCTAACTCAGTAAAAGACAACGCAAAAACTAAACCACTGAACCTAGGGACTTGAAATTTGGAGGTTATATTCCTTGGGTACCCTAGGGGTGTACTAAGAAAGGACTTTTCGAACTCAACCCCCAACAGAAACAAAAGGGGGAACAACGAAAACCGCTGAACCACTGTAAAACGTGTCATATTTGTTCATTCATTTTGTTTATCTATTATTACAATCGGCCTGCCCTTAATGTAGGTATGTTAGTAAATATTTAGAATACCGACCACATTTCAATAGACATCTGTTTAGGAATTCCTGACCGTTTTTGGACTAGCGGCGGACGCAAACTAAACATTCCTTGTCTGTTAGAATCGTAACGAGATATCGTATCGATTTATCTTTATGTTTATGTTGACTAAATATTGATACTGGGTGTCGTACCGTAATTTAAAACTTCACAATTGTATAAAGACATGCCTCGGGAGTTTGTTGTATTTGATTTCTAAATACCCTAACATCGACCTAAAGTCTTACGGTCTTCAAGATAAATGCTACTTAATTTTATTCGTTTTTTTACATGTAGTCTTATGTTATGTTTTTTCGTTTAAGGTAATTGATTGAAGTACCTCTTAAGTTGCATTAAATGTAGAAGTTACGAAGCTACTAGACGCACGACTTCCGTCGTCGTTAACGTCGATTTATAACGAAACTTGAGAAGTATGTTAGAAATTATACACTTATAGCGCAACTAAGTATCAATAATATTGCATAAATAAAATGAGTTTACTGAGAATACAATTTTGTGGCACCTAAAATGAAATCGCGTTTTACTCGGTATGCGGAAAGTAATTTTAAGCAAACGATTGTCAATGTAGGGGGTGCAATGGAGCGTACTGGTATTTCCGTTAGATTAGAACTAGGGTCACAGATCGCCGGCGGCGCGCCCTAGGCGCCACGCTACTGAGTTTCGTAGAAATGGGCTATTGATTTCCAAATGTAATTCGATAACGCCGCTGCGTTTCTGGGCGCCTGGTAGCTATGCGAGACTGACACACAGTAAAAGTGAATGGTTTCTCAAGATAATGTTTTAAATGAGAAAGGAGGCCTGCGTCCAGGGGCCCTAATATGGCTACGTTTATCGCGTGACAATGTTTGGATAAGGCATCCGTCACCTTCTCACACGTTAATAAGTACGAGAGTGACGGATGCTTTATCCACATTTGACACGCGATATAGACGCAGTCATACTATGGCCCGCAGCTGTGTATATAAACTTCGGGAGTAAATATCTTTGTGGAGATGGCGTCACTTGTTTTTTTTTATTACTTGTAATTGTGGCTGTAGTGAGAACGTAGGTTACGTAACTTCAGCGAAAATAACACTTTTTGAGTTCAATGTCTTAAAATTTGCTTCGATTTGCGGCTTAAAAAGAGCGATTGAAAGGCAATAACTTAGCTGTGCCCCCGGCATTGCTGATGTTTATAGCCGACGGTGACTGTTTACCATCAAGTGGCCCGTCTGCTCGTTAACCTTAAACGGCTGTAAAAAAAAAACGTTTGTCTTACAATGACGCGAAAACTACAGAACAGATTTGGATAGTAATTTGCAGACAGGTATTTCATGTCCCAGATAAGCACATAGGATACCTCGTATCATGATAATTTCGATAGTTCCCGAGTGAAATTCGAAACACGAGTTCTACGCCGATGACGTCACGAGTGTGTCGTTAAATTATGTTACAATAAAATGTCTTATTTTTAATTAATCTCAGTGTGCGAGGTTCGCTTTTGTGGCGTTACACAAAGTTAGTCAACTTTCAAAAATATGCCCTTTTTAAGTTCTATTATTTGTAGGAGGGTAATGTTTTTGACATGTGTGTATGTATGGTTCTTAATTCCCTTGAAAAACTAAACTTGTGAACGGATGGCCGATTTCGACAAGCGAGGTGTCGAAGTGTACCTATTGGATTCGTCATAGCGTCGGGGGTGTCACTGGGTTAACAGTTTACCAATGAAAAACCTTCAGTTAAAACTGATCGTGAGTGGCCGCTGACTACTAAACATGTTCATCTACACACGCAAAGTTTTAATGGTATTTACATGTCTAAACTGACACTTAAGACTGCGCCGAGCGTACGCCGGATGTACAGTGGCGCCCTCATTACTATTATTGTGTTTTCTAATAAACTAAAGTATTTTCATGAAATTGGTCGGTGTTTTTTTGTACTACAAATGAAAACACAACTTATAGGGTATATCACATAGTTTAATAACAATTCACCTTCGAGTTATCAACTTAACGGAAAAAAGTGGCCACCTTTTTCCGTTAAGCTGACTACTCAAAGGGTAATTATTAAAGTTTGTTACGTATCCCATAAATTGTGTTTTTACATGCGCTACAAAAATGTATCGTCTGATTGCAAGGAAATTCTTTAGTTAATTAGAAAACAATAATAGTAATGAGGGCGCGACTGGACGCTCGACGTTTGCTCGGTGCAGTCCTAAAACTGATCGTGAGTAGTCGCCAAAGCATTTAAACGCATTGTTGAAACAGTTTAGCTAGGTAGCTCAATGTTTAATTTTGTTTGGTGCTAGTAGATTCACTCTTTATTACAGACGTGTAAATAGCCCCGATTCGATATACTGATTTGAATTAGAATTTTAGACATAGAAAACAAATAGGTAATAGCTAGAGTTAAGACTTTTGGTGGCAAATCGTGGTTCTAGAATCCATGGAGTCGCTATTTCCTATTTATTATAATACAAACCAATTTGTTTTTGACCTTCAGTATTTTAATATTTCAAATTTATTTTTTAATTAAAGCTATAAATCAATTTAAATGAACTTTGGTATAGAGGATATCTCCGCTGTGAAAACGTTACAAACAAGCAAATATTAGTAGGTATGGGATAACCGAGCTAAAATTGTATTTAGTTCATTTTGAATTATGACCATACTGAAGGTCAAAATCAGTATCATGTATAATTAGGAAATAGCGACTCCATGGATTCTAGAACCACGATATGCCACCAAGACCCTAACCCTAGTAATAGCAAACTCTACGTTTAGTATTAGTTAAGGATTAACCAGTAAATTAAATAAACAGTATATATCTAGATTATTTTGAGATCCTACGTACATATAAGCACCGATCTTTTCAATAGTTCTATACAGCATGTTCCCCTCAGTGGCAGGTCGCAAGCTGACGACGGCGGGTCGGCGGCTGCCCGGCGGCTCGGGCCCCCTGATGAAGTCTCAGACCCTTCCTCGGTCCATGGGTCGCTCCTCGTCACAGCCGAACAGCAGCTCCAACGGGTCCTATACACGCTACCCCGTCAAACCTGCCTCCACCCCGCCGGCCGTCAAACGACAACTGTCGGTGAGTTTAGAATGATCAACCATTATATAATTTTCATCACACTTGCTCGTAAATAGTGTCCTAACATGCTAGAAAAATCGACCGTAAGTCCAAAATAATACCCGCGGGCCTTTTTTTACCATTACGCCCTATCGTGCGTAATAGCTTTTTTTTTTAAATATTATACGTGGACTCAAACTATCACAATACGTCAGGATCCCAATTCTTGTGCCATTCGATATGAAGTTTCGTTCGAGATTAAATGTCAGTTGCATACAATTTCCTAAAAATCTCGCATATAAACTATTGATCTCGACTGTCACTAGAATCGGACTCCGAACACGTTAAATATGATCTTTTGTCTGATTTTATTTCGTTTCCTCGCAATTGTGATGAAAAACATTGTATGTTACACGGGTGGTAAAGGAAATACAAAACTCGAGTCATTAAAGCCCTCAGCCTTCGGCTTCGGGCTTCTAACAGACTCTCGTTTGTAATTCTTTCTTTACCACCCTTAATACACAATGTACTATTACATTCTGTTCTATGTTTCTTGTCTGTCAGTTTGGTACAAATTTGGAAATATCCTCCCGTTGAGCTAGAAATATAGTCGTAGCTCGTACCTCAAAACTGTATGCCAATGCGAAGTGTTTTTTTTTTTTTTTTTAATTAATGGCTTTCGCTCCTGTTAAGGTGTATTTCGCCAATGTCAAGTTATTTATAGACACTCCCATGGACTTATTATAGCAATAAGTCCGTGGATATCACACGCGAAGACAATTGTTCGGTAAAAGAGAATTTTCTCCAATGGACTAAACAGAAGCACATGGGGTTAGCTCCACGCGCTTCTGTCAAGTCCGCAACGTGGTCTATTGAAAATCAAAGAAAATTGGCATGATGTGTCAAATCAACTGACTGTACGCTCTAAAGGCCAACAACACGTTTGTATTCTTAAAAAAACGATGCCAACTCTTGGGACTATTGGATCCTGCGTCGCTATTGCCTAACGCACTCGCAATCTCAATTGGCTTCAAAGTGGAACAATTGTTTTCATTTTGTATGCTGACAAGCCTTCGATTTTCAAAATGAAAACAATTGACAAGATTTCATATTTTCAAGACTTTAATTTTATTCGTTTTATAGATACTGTTTGGAAGGAGGAAGACACTAATAGTTTTAAATTTTCTCTAGAATGAATAATTATTTTATTATTAATTTATCAAGATGTACTTATTCTAAAAGGGCGTAACTTCATTTCTACGACACAATGGAAATTTACGTTAGTCCAATCTGTATATAAAAAAGTATCATGTCAACCGATAATTCTCTAAGTATCTATCCATCTGTCAATAGTGTCAATGTCAAATTTGAAGTATGACAGCTTTTTTTATCGTGAAAAAGGCAAGGGTGGTTGACTAGGTCGGAGTGTCAAAATAGGAGGTTGTTGGTTACACGTGCAGAATTTTGTGATTTTTGCAATTCAAAGTTTTTTTGGTATTCTTTAGATCTAGTTTTTGTTTCGTAGTTGGTGGTGGTTGTGGTTAACCAGGTGAGTGTTTGTGAGTTTTGTGTTGTTTGCAATGAGAAATAAGGAGCCCCCTGATGGGGGCGGTAATTCAGACGATAATAGTGAAATGTCAATTGAGAATACACAGAGTGTTCTCTTGTCTGGTTCACGAAAGCGAAATAATGTTGTTTCGGACTATAATATTAACAAACGTGCCTCAGGCATGCCAGCCTCTGCTTCTGTGCAACACACATTCACCGTGCCTGAGTTTGCTCCGGGTTCCAAACTTAAATATAGCCCTTCAGACAAAGCCCCTTATGTCGTTCAGGTTTCAAAAACAATTGAGGACCCAGCTTCTGGTTCCTCCATTCGCATTCTTAAGTTCGCACAATTATTACACAAGAACTTTGTCCGCGGCATCAAAAAAGATGGTATTAAAGCAAACGGTCGTAATCGTGTTACTGTTGAGTTTATTGACGCTAACTCGGCAAATGCTTTCCTTGACAATACAATTATTTCCCAACAGGAATATACTGCTTCAGTCCCCACTTTCAGCATCACTAGGATGGGCTTAGTTAGAAATATCCCGACTGACTGGACTATGGAGGAACTAGTTGGTTCAATTGAATGCTCAGTGATAGACTGCAAAGTTATCAAGGCTCGCAGACTTAACAGAAAAACAGTAGTAGAAGATAAGACTTCCTGGACCCCTACTCAATCTGTAGCACTAACTTTTCTTGGTCAGATACTCCCAGAGAAAGTGTTTTGTTTTAATGCTTCACTTCCAGTTGAGCTTTATCACCTGCCAACGATCCAGTGCAACAAGTGCTGTCGTTTTGGTCATATAAAATCTGCATGCAGATCCAAGCCGCGCTGCTTCATATGCTCTCAGCCTCATGAGGGTGAAACTTGTTCTGTCCCTGATGAGAGGGCTTCATGCCTTTTCTGTTCAGGTTCTCATCGTGCCACTAACTCTGCCTGTCCTGAACATGCTAGACAAAAATCAATTAAAATAGTCATGTCTGAGGAACACATCCCCTACTCAGAGGCCACTCTGCGATTCCGCAATGTTCGCCGCTCTTTTGCGGATACCACTCGATCGTCTTTGTCACCAGGCACTCAGACTTCCAGTCCGCATCTTTCCCAAACATCTACCCAGTATCACTCTCAGCAGTCCAACCAGCCAACCACATATGCCTCCCAATCCTATAGAAAAACTGTCCATATCCCTCGCCGGCATACCCCTTCCCTTGCCTCAGGGTACGACCAAGCTGCTCACAATAGTATTATAAAAGATCCTCAATCTTCACAAATTAATGGCTGTGCCCTCAATGGCGCTGAGACTGAAATTTCTCCCAATGATAATCTTATCAAAATTTTAGTAACTATGTTACTGAATCTCCTTTCAAAATTCTCCGATGCAATACCGAACAACGTCTTAGAATCACTAAATCAATTAACTACAATAATGTCCAATAATGGCCCATACAGCCATTCAGTGGAACTGTAGAAGTATCCGGCATAAAAAACACGATATTTCCTTCCTTATTAATAAATATAATCCTTTTATTATGGCCATCTCGGAGACATGGTTAAGACCCGGTTCCCTTTTTAGGGTGTCTGGCTATTCATGTCTCCGGGATGATAGTGATGATGGATGGGGCGGATCCGCCCTCCTCGTCAAACGTTCCCTTCCCTTCTCCTCTATCCCCCTCCCCCATCATTCATCAGGGTTATATGTTGTTGCTATTAAGACTCTTAACACTACATTTATTTCTTTGTATATTCCATATCCCAATTCTTCCCTTATTTCAGAACTTGATTCTATACTGTCTTCTCTTTCTGGCCCTTTAGTAGTGATGGGCGATTTTAATTGCCATCATACCATGTGGGGATGTATCTCTTGTGACTCTAACTCTCGTTATATTTTAGACTTGCTAGACAATGCAAATTTGTGTATGATGAATGATGGCTCCCCCACCAGAAGAACATCCCCTTTACAAAATCCTAGTGCAGTGGATTTGACAATGGTTTCCCCTAGTTTGGCTCCTCTTCTCGGATGGCAGGTGCTTTCTCAAGCGTTTGGCAGCGATCACCTTCCTCTTCTCATTACACTTCAGTCCAACGTACAAATTTTTTTGGCTCCTCTTTCCCCCCTCTTGAAATTTCGTTTGGACAAGGCTGATTGGCCCGAATTTTCTTTTCGGGTAGAGACTGAGACGAGGTTACTCCCCCCTATGTCTAATGAAAACTTTCTAGAGTTATATACAAAATTTGTCCAAATCTTGTCCATGTCTGCAGAAATTTCTATCCCTCTTAAAAATTCTTCTGATGGTAAGCTCTCATCTCCCCCGTGGTGGGATGCTGAATGTACGACAGCTATTAAAATCCGTAACAGAGCTGAAAAAATGTTCCTTGAAGATTTAAGTAGCACCCAAAATTTCTTACAATATCAATCCTCCAATGCTTCTTGCAAGAGAATACTATCTACCAAAAAAAGACTCGGCTAGACTCGTTTTTGCGAAAGCTTATCTCCTCGTACGCCTTCCTCTCTCGTCTGGAAGAATATAAAAAGATATCGCAGCTCGTTCTTGAATTCTAATTCAACTTTCAACGATCCTTCTGTATGGTTAGATTCCTTCCTAGACATTCTTGCGCCTCCGTATGTTCCATCGTACAACTGCTTCCCTTCTTCTCCTTCTCCACCATCATCAGACCGGATGGATCAGCCATTTTCCCTTTCTGAACTTACCTCGATATTGGAATCCTTGCACGATTCCTCTCCAGGCATTGACGGCATACCATATTCTTTTTAAAAAAAATGTCCTGTTTCAACATTAAATTTCTTTCTATCCCTCCTAAATAAGATCTACGATACGGGGTCTATTCCAGGAATATGGAAGCAACAAATTATCATCCCTATTTTAAAACCTGGTAAGGATCCCTCTAACCCCTATTCATATAGACCAATAGCACTTTCCTCTGATTTGTCAAAGATTTTTGAGCACTTAGTTAAAAACAGGCTCGAGTGGATACTGGAGAATCGGGGAATTTTAGCGAGATCTCAGTTTGGTTTCCGCAGAGGCATGGGCACCATGGACAACCTCAGTATTCTTGTCTCAGATATACGGCTAGCTTTCTCTAGGGGTCAGCACCTTGTGGGTGTTTTTCTTGATATTACTGCAGCTTATGACAACGTTCAGCTTCCGATACTCAGGCAGAAAATGCAACAGCTGAGTTTGCCAGTGAAGATGGTACACGTCATATGTAATCTTTTCATGGGTCGCTTTATTTCTATCCGCTTTCAGGACACAACTTTGTCCCCTAGAACGATTTGGAAAGGTTTGCCACAGGGCTCTGTCTTGAGCCCCATCTTATACAGTTTATACACGGCAGATCTGGAAAAGGTAGTCGATGGTTTCTGCGACGTCCTACAGTACGCGGACGATTTAGCCCTATATTATGCCTCTGAGTCCTTTTCAGATTGTTCGAACCGCTTAAACACTGCTCTCAGATATCTTGACGAATGGTTAGTAGATCATGGTTTAAGCTTATCGCCTTCTAAAAGCTCTGTGGTTGTTTTCTCTAGAAAGAGATGGATCCCTGATGTTGACATTGTGGTGAACGAGGAAATCATACGGGCGAATGATAGTGTTAAGTTTCTTGGTTTATATTTAGACTCCCATCTGACCGGTATCACCCACCTAAATTATATTAAAAACAAGTGTGAAAAAAACATAAATGTCTTGAGGACCCTCTCGGGCGCCTGGTGGGGAGCACACCCATATTCACAGAAGTTACTTTATAATGCAATCATACGGAGCCACTTCGATTATGGTGCATTTCTATTAGAACCTTGCAACAGGTTGGCTTTGTCAACATCCGACAAAATTCAGTCACGGTGTCTCCGTATTATTTGCGGGGCAATGAAATCTTCCCCCATAAATGCCCTGCAAGTGGAGTGCCTAGAGCCTCCTTTGAGACTCCGAAGACAATTTTTATCTGACCGTTTCTTCTTCAAGACTGCCCAATTTTCTAACCATCCTCTTCTGTCCCGTATAAATAATCTGTCTCGTTTAGTTTCCCTTTCCAAATACTGGTCCCACAAAGACACCCCTTGTCTGGTTAAAAGTTTTCATAAACTTTCTGGGCTTCCCCCTATTCTCCAGTTCTCTTGTAATCCCTTGTTTTCCACTGACTTCAATGCCCTTGTATTTAAGCCAAATATTATGTTTTCCTTTGGTTTAAATAAAGGTATATCGAACGCTAATAACTTATTCAATAGGGCAATGGCTGAACAATGGGCAGATTGGACCATTATTTTTACGGACGCGTCAAAGTTGTCTAATGACGGATATGTAGGCTCAGCGGTGTGGATACCTCGTTATAAAATTGTCTTAATCTTTAGATGTCCCCCCTAAACAACAGTATTTTCTGGTGAAGCAATTGCAATTTTTGAAGCCGTGTCTTATGTAGAATCACATAAAATAAATAAAGCTATTGTTTTCTCCGATTCTCTTAGCTGCCTTCAGGATATTTCAAAATATCCGCTTCGCTCCAAAGACAATCTTTATATAAACTTGAAGACTAGGGAAACCCTTTATAGATGTCACTCTTCGGGCATCCAGGTTACCTTGGCTTGGATTCCTGGTCACTCTGGCATTACCGGCAATGAGCAGGCTGACGCGTGCGCCAAACAGGCCATCGAAACTGGTTGTACTTCATATTCTGAATGTTTAGGGCGAGACATCCGTACCTCGGTTAAGTCCCATCTTAGAGTACGCTGGAGTGAAGAATGGAACATCTCTCGTTGCTCCAAAGGCAAGTATTACGGCAGTGTTCAACCCGACTTGCCAGTAAAACCCTGGTTTTTCAAATATCGTGATGCCAACAAGCGAGCAGTCTCCACGATAATACGATTGCGACTTGGTCACATTTGCTCACCTTCATTTTTAGCTAAGATCCGTGTCCGCGATCATTCATTATGTGAGTGCGGTCTGGAAGACGGTACGCCAGATCATATATTTTTTTATTGCTCTAGAAATCCGGTATCCTTATACGACATCCTTCCTAAGAGTATTCCCCGTCCAGTCAATGTTAGCTTCCTTCTAACTTGTGTTAACTCGTCTTTTGTGTATGTCCTTACAAAATTCATTACAGATTTTAATATAAAATTATAAATAACATTATCCTTTCCCTGTAGTTATAATCACCCTTTTGAAAGTCGTAGTTTTTAGTAATAATATGTAGTTTTAGAAGTAGTTAATTAACATTGTGCCGTCTCGTATTTTCAGGTAAACTAGATCAGAATCCGGAAATTTAGTCAACTCGCGGGACCTACCACTTTCACCGATCACGTGTACCTTCCAACCTTGACACTGGCAAGTTGTCCCATTGGACAGAAGCCATAATAAAAAAAAAAATTTAAAAAAAAAAAAAAAAAAAAATGGCAATGGTATTATATCTATTCAGGCATAGTATTGGTAAAACTCGATATTTATATTAACTTACTTGTAATTTTGTAAATAAAGAAAAATAAATCTAATAAAATATTTTGCCGTGTTCAGGAGGCAAAACCCTTTCGATTCGTATAGTAATTTGCAGGTGTCACCAAAATGAAATGTTGTCAATTGCGATTGCGAGTGCGTTAAGCAATAGCCCGTCTGGTGGGTGTAAACCGATTATTACAATACACTAAAGCTAGGATGGCAGAATTTCTAAAATACTTACTACTTAACTTTACTTTTATTACTTGTGTGTTTATTACTTATTTTAAGAGAAATAAAATTCGAGTGATATTGGTGCTCACTTTAAATTAATTCATCAGTCATTATCATTCAGTTACTATTAACTTAATTTGAAATCCACATTACAAAATATTAAGCTCGATTTATGAATTTCAAACTATTATATTTATTGAAATCCATCTTTGCTTTGACGTTAAGTTATTTAAATCTTAAAAAGACAAGCAATAATTAGGTCATAGGACTTGTCAGAAGCGCGTGGAGCTATTCCCATGAGCTTCTCTTTAGGCCACTTATTATCCTCGCATGTGATATCCATGGGCATTATTCTCTAATGGCCATGGTGATAGTTAAGAATGACTAAAGAAATAAAAATATTTGATCATGTTCTTTTAATTTAAATTATGTTTACATTAACATGCACATCTCATCTCACCTCATTATTCTCTCACCCTACTCATGCCAGAGCGCATACCAGGTCCCTGTGAACGGTTCGCCGGTCCGGCGCGCCGGCGCGGTCAGCGGCGGCGGCTCCCAGCGAGGCACGCCCACTCGCAGCAGGACCCCACAGCCAGCGCTCAATGTACGCGGCGTGGACCCCAAGCTGGTCCAGCTTATACTGGACGAGATCGTCGAAGGAGGGCCGAAGGTGCACTGGGATGACATCGCTGGACAAGAGGTAAGTGGTTTATACCAGTCAAAATGAAAGCACGAAGTACTAGGAAGTCATCACTGGTCAGAGGGCGTTGTGAGGGGTCAAAACCTAACAAATTCCAGGCAGTGGGATGGATGGATGCTTTTGCGCTGTCCTTTTCACTCCATGGAACTTGGAAGGATTGAAATTTTCATAATCCGCCTTCAGGTTATAGCATATAGCAGCAGGTTAGGGCAAGTAGGAGCGTATAAACACAAAAATAGAAAAAAAATGAAAAAAAACGTGTCATTTTTGCAGGCAGCTAAACAAGCTTTGCAAGAAATGGTGGTCCTTCCATCTCTGAGGCCGGAACTCTTCACCGGCCTGAGGTCTCCGGCCAAGGGTCTATTGCTGTTTGGACCACCAGGAAATGGTAAGGAACTGTAGTATATAACTAATTCATTTGTACTTCCCTCCCCTCCTGCGTTGGACAGAATTTTGACGGTATTAGAATGACATTAAGTCGTGAAATCCTGAGACAGAATCAGAAAGGTGGCCTTAAAGTACTAGGATTGTATCGTTGAGGAGAAAAAAAGAAGGACCCTTCACAAACTTACTGATCTTGACTGTAAGGCCGGCCTTACACTTGTAAGTTTTACTTACGTAAGTAGGGACACGGCTATCTGTTAGAATGAGAAAAAATATTTCTATCTTAGTCTAACAAATAACTGCGTCCCTACTTACGTAAGTAAACTTACCAAGTGTAAGGCCGGCCTAATGCCCGTCACGAGATAAGTCAAAACTGTCATTTTTGACGTATCTTGAGTCTGCCGTAAATACGACCCTAAGGGCCGACACGTCAAGTCACGCCTTAGGACACGTTCAGGTAAACGTAAGGTCATATATAACTGTCATTTTTGCCGTGATTAAAACGGGTATCTCACATGCAAGCGTGTGAACGTTTTATGCGATAGAAATGGAAGCACAGAATAAGCTACCTTTCATTTCATTTTTTATTCATTTATTGGTAAATACAAAAATACAGTTCTTATTACATTTTTAATTAAAGGATAATTTAAATAATAATTTGGTCTTTATCACGTTATTCAACAAAAATATTGATTTTTGTTTTGTTTTGCGCCTTAATGTGGGTCTACAATATAGGGTTCAATCGGATCGGAGGATCGGACTCTGTGGCGAATCCACAGGACTTGTTACGCTCAATTTGGACAGTGTATATCATGCGCTCAGGATCCCGGACGGGCATTCCGACAGTACGTCGTAACATGACAACTACCGTCCTCATAACCGGTACTGACACGGTCACTGAACCACCTGTATGTATTCCCTGGTTCCAGGAAAGACGCTGTTGGCGCGGTGCGTGGCGGCCGAGTGCTCCGCGACGTTCTTCTCGATCTCGGCGGCGACGCTCACCAGCAAGTACGTCGGGGACGGGGAGAAGATGGTGCGCGCGCTGTTCCAAGTGGCTAGGGAGCTGCAGGTGAACTATTACGCTTTTCTAGTCTGTTCTAGTTATCATATCGTCGTTGATAGATAGTGCAAATCGCGTAAGTAACAAATTCGATAAGAAGCAAAATTAACCTTACTGGCTTCTTGGTAAGGTGCATTTTGCTCCTTATTAAATTTGTGAGTTACGTGGTCTCACGGTATCAGCGATGATATGACCACTGCTGCTAACGAGTAAAGTTGATAAAATTCTATGTAGTGTTTAAAGTAGCTGTGTTTAGGACCTTGTCGCAGCTATTGATATATCAAATTCAAATCACTCACTTCAATACATTAAGGTGACTTATGAGGTTCGACTGTACTTGTATTACGATATCGTTTGTCGTAATATGATATCAGAACGGAGCAACATATTGTCGTGTGACGGGAGTTAGTAGATGAGCAAAAACCGGTCAAGTGCTAGTCGGACTCGCACACGAAGGGTTCCGTATCATTCTTGTAAAGGGGCAGGGGCTTTTTGGTTATTTGACGGCAATAAAAATATAAATTATTTTAAACGTCTTCCTACGGTTCATTTGATACAGGCCGCTGATAGGATAGACTGACGGACGGACGCATAGCGGAGGCTAACGTTGGTACCCTTAATATACAGGACCCTAAAAAAAACCACACTTATTATTTTTACAAACTTCACGCTTTAGTTTGAAACTGATCCACGCGCAGATGATCTGAATAATTTATATTTTTGTTCAGCCTTCAATAATATTCGTGGACGAAGTGGACTCCCTCCTCTGCGAGCGGTCGTCGAGCGAACACGAGGCGTCCCGCCGGCTCAAGACGGAGTTCCTCGTGGAGTTCGACGGGCTGCCGGCCGCGGGCGCCGACCGGCTCATCGTGATGGCCGCCACCAACCGGCCGCATGAGCTGGACGAGGCTGCGCTAAGGTAAGAAACTGTAGTTGCCTGTAGCTGCGTCAATTCTTTGTATTTTTTAAAGCTTTTAGAAAATGTCGTTAGCAAACGCCTCACCGACTTCTTGAAAAAGCATAAACTAATTTGGTTTTAGGCGGGGGATATCTATGGAAGATGCTTTTGTATCGGGGTCTTCTTCTACTTGGCTAAGGCTTTTGACATTGTCTCAGCTCCGGTTCTTCTAAAAAAATATGCGTTTTTGGGAGTACGAGGTTTGGCGCTGGGATGGTTCAAACGCTATCTCACAAATCGCAGCCAACACATTACGGTCAGCGATAATATCAGCAGAGAATTGCCTCTTCAGTTCGGTGTTCCGCAGGGAAGCATTCTCGGACCAACCCTATTCTTAGTTTATATGAACGATATCCTTCCCCTAACTTCTAATCCAATTCGTTGCGGGGATGATACAGTACCCCTCTTCAGTGGAAACTCCTGGGCGGAGGTGATTCATTTGGTGGAATCAGCAATGTAGCGTATGTAGCGTCACTAAATATGAAAAAAACAATTTACATTCCTACAAAACTCTTAAAGAAGGGGGTTGTTGATCCGTATCGGTCCTGTTGCAGACGGTTCCCGAAGCGCGTGTACGTGTCGCTGCCGGGCCCGCGCACGCGCGAGGCACTACTCCGACGCGTGCTGGCGCGGGGCGCGGCAGCTTGCGCGCTGTCGGGCGACGAGCCGGCGCGGCTGGCGGCGCTCACGGACGGGTACTCCGGCAGCGACCTCACCGCGCTGTGCCGGGACGCCGCGCTGCAGCCCATCAGAGGTACCGCTCCAACTTAACCATTGGAACATGCCGGTCTCCGTTCTATAAACTATCTCTGTATTAAATTTGACTTCAATCAATTCAATCAATTAGATCAAACCAATTCAAAAAAAAAAAAAATAACTTCCGTTTTAGATTAGTCGATTAAAAGACAACAAATTGGAATAATAGCACATTACTAGAGATACCGGGAAAAAGGCCGTTGTTGGACGAATATGAGTTAGCCCGGCCAAGACGCAATCCGATACGAGTCCGGCAACCACCCTTCCCGGTCGAGGCTCGTATAGTACTTTTCTCCAAGAACACACTGAATTGGTAGTCCATGGCTTACTCCCCTTGATAAACAAACTAGTAAAACAACCCAAGTTGACAAGTTAATTTAACCTAACCATGTCCTAATCGCTCCATCCGTTTGAGAACTTCGATGCCAAAAACACAGACATAGGTTTCTTAAACTTTCTTTCTTCCTTAACTTATAACACCCCTCCTCGTGAGTCTGGGGTTAATAATGGAAGCTCCCAAATCCCCATCTTCATCATTCACAGGCTATAATTACCCTTATAACCAATTTATTTAAATCGAATATCGTTTTCCAGAGCTCGACCCCGAGGAAGTGAAGTGCTTAGACCTGTCGCTGGTTCGACCCATCACTTACCAGGACTTCATCGACGCGCTGAAGCGAATCCGGCCCTCCGTGTCGCCGCATAGCCTCGTCGGGTACGAGAAGTGGTCCGTACAGTACGGGGACCTGGGGCTATGAACAGGTACGGTGCAGGATCCTCTTTGACTGACCTCTCCATCACAGAACGCTACTAGTGATAACTAGGTTGTGTTACTCAAGTTGTTGTGCCCTCGTAGGGCGTCATATGTATACCTGTAATTGTAGTTCCACCTGTTGTAACGTAATGTGACACGCAATAAATGGAGCACCTCAGATGTTAGTTAGGTTGTGCCACCATTGGGGAAAACCACCCAAGGCCAGAGTGAACAGTGACAATAGATTTACTAATTGGGAAGGGCAATAAAACAAACAGACCTTTGGCTGGTATGATAGCCTTTTAGGTTCCGGTGTGGGGATAAGAGTACCGGTAAAATTGCTAGCTTAGAGGTATTCCATCTTAGTCCTCAGGGTTGGCAAAGCGTTTGAGGTCTTTGGATTGCTTGAAGGAATTTGGAGGTCGCCCTCGCGGATCAATCTCTGAAGAGTGTTGTTTTTCGTAAGTGTAAACAGTACAGTAATACTAATCGCTGGCCTAGTGGGTAGTGACCCAGCTTACAAAACTAGCGGTCCTGGGTTCGATTCCCGGTAAGGGCAGATATTTGTGTGATGAGCGCGAATATTTGTTCCTGAGTCATGGATGTTTTCTAATGTATTTAAGTATATATTTCTCTATATAAGTATTTATATCGTTGTCTAGTACCCATAGTACAAGCCTAGAGCTTAGTTTGGGACTAGGTCAATTGGTGTGAGATTGTCCCCTTATATTTAATTGTTTTTTTTTCCACAGGTAATGGCCAATAAAATAAGGGTGAGTCATTAATTGTAAGAAGGCCATACAAGACAGAGAGAAAGTGAATGTACGCGTTTCGCTCAAATATTTATGAATCTCCGATTTCCACTATGTATTAATCCTCGAATAGTGTTCTATTGACATGTTTATTTAAATTTTAAATAGTAGATTGTTTTAAATGTTTATTCTGAATATCATCTAGTCAGAAATCCTTAAAATGTGTTAATAATTATAGTCACTTAAGCCCTTTTGACTTCCTTAAAATTTTGTAGCAGTGTTGATTTCTTTAAGTAAACCCATGTCCATAATATACACAACAAAACAGTATAATTATGTATGTCTGCAAAGTGCCTTTACATTGTAATTTGTATACATTCTCCAAAAGATGGCGCTAGAGTAGTCGGTAACGGACTAAGAAAGCGGCCATCTTTAAAAATTATAAACCTATTAATTGCCAGGCTCATCAATTTCTATACAAAATTGACCTGATTCAAATTGTTGGCATTGACCTTGTTAACATTATAAATATTACACTTGTTGCCGCCAACTAGCATTTGTATGTAAATTTGACACGATGATGTCGCCAGCTTAGAATGTGTTCAAAGTATGCAAATCTAAGGTCTTTATACTTTCTGATTGGGAAAAAGGGGTTAAGTGTCTAACTCACGGCTGTTCCCAATATTCAATCTGTCTCTTGTTCAAAATTTAAAGATACGCTATCTCTCTTCTGGCATCACGAACATCAAAAAGTTACGAACTTAAGGCAATTCTATCTCTGGTTAGTTATGGACGATCGAGGATGGCGCATTTTAAACTTTGGATTAAATATTGGCAACAGTTAATTTACAGTTATAACAACTGTTTGAAACGTACGAACTTGCCATGATAATTTTTGACGAACAATACAAGCCATTTCACTGTAGAGTTAGCTTGTTATATCTACATCAGCGAAACAACGGAAAATGATTCTTAGGATCCTGTGCTAAGCTTTATTTTACATTACAATTGTATGAGACATGTACCTCATATAAACTGAAGCAGTGTTTCAAGCTAGCCCTACAGAACTTTAGTAATAGGTATTTTGTGATGCAAGTTACAATAAGTGGTATTTTTAAAGTATCCCCATTTTCTACTCGATACTTTGAAATCAAAAAAGCAACTGTATTGTTAAGTAAATTTCAATTTGAAATTCAGCACTTATCAACCTTTTTATTCCAAACTATTAAACTGGCATCTTCCAATGTTGCATTAATGTTTCTATATCGTAATAATAACACAAGCTTATTTGAGTCGATGACTGATGCGCTATTGTTTTTAAAGTGAGAGCAGGTTTCATTACGACTTAATTTTATAGTACAGTTGGCCAAAAATGTGGTCTACCACCATTCGGTTCAAGTTCATTTGCATTTGCAATAATATTATTACAGTGACAAGTGTCAACCTCAGCGATAATTAGATCTCACAGAAACTTTTGTCAAAACAGGTAGACCACTTTCTTTGCCGACCGTACCTTAGATCTTAAAATGACTTATCAAAATATCTAAATACCGAATTGCCCATTTCTTTTTCTCAAGAAGAAATTCCGAACATCTTTATCACAAAAACCATTAAAACCGAAATGAATTGGTTCCAAAATACTTTAACAGGTCGATTAAACTTTACTATACTCTTATTTTTGGCATTGTGAGGCAGGCAATGCCTGTCATATATTTTAGATGTATGCCATTCTAAGATTCAGTTGTCAGAATTTAGAATTTAAAGGAATCTAATGTTCTGAATTAGTCAATCAAGTGAAAATGAGATTTTGAATTTTAGGCTTCATGGGAATAAGTCAATTGAGATGTAGTCTCATGAAAGATCAAGGCATTATAAAATGTATAAATCTCGGTCGTAATAAAACCTACTCAAAAGAGACCTAAACTCAATACGGATGACGCTGGTTCCTTGTTTATGCACCGACGCAAATAAGTTTGTATATCGTATAATCGAAAGGCTTTCAATGTTATTTGAATTTTAAAGCTTCAATGTCGCTGGCTATGTTAGCCCAAAGCCCGTCCAGAGCCAAATAAAAGCGGAATTTATCCAATTGGAGAGAATGTATATTTTTGAATAAATCGCATTGGCTTTTAGGACTTTTTTGCGACTTTCCGAGGAACAATTGTTATGAAAGACAACGGCTGTGTAAAATCACGAAGTATTTCCCAATTTCGTATCAATTTTAAACCTTATTTGTTAAAAAACAAAGATTGCTTGGTTTACCGATGAACAAATATGAAATCATTGTACAAAATGTGTTAACCATTTTATGTGTAGAACCTTTATGTATATTTAGGTATGTATATGTTGCAAATTATATTACGTAGCTTTTAATTAAATTCATTTATATGTATATTTATAGTTGATATTCACCAAATTACTAGGTACCTACTGACACCTTTGTTAGCCAAATTAAAAAGTAGGATACAATTTGGCTTATTAGAAAAAAAATACCGGAGATGTACTTAACAATTTTGTTATATATTTCTCCATATTCAAAACCTTTGATCGCGTTTATTAAAAAAAGGTATTTTTACATTTAATATATTTAATTAAATTTAGTAATTATTAAATTAGCTGTCAGATGCTTTTATTAGCTTTTTCTGTTATCCTTTTATTCTTGCCGTAGTTAGAAAAAATGTAGGCACTGTTTGTGTGTATTGGGTGAATTGAATTACATACATAGGTTATGTTTGGGCCACTTTTAACGGATACATTTAGTAGGTTAGACAAGTTACTTTAAACTCGTTGTTAAAAATCAACCTCATAAGACATACATACCGGTCAAAGTCATAACCCTTCTTTTTGCTTCGCCGCAGTCGGGTAAAAAATGTATGCACTCGTGTACCTTGCTAATGGGTCGGTTAACTTTATATTATAACTAGTGTCCGACCGAAATTTCGGTTTCGGTTTCGGTTTTGGCCAGTTTCGGCCAAAAAATCAAGTTTCGGCCCGAGTTTCGGTTTCGGCCAAAAACGGCCGAACCCTTCGGCTGCGCCGAAACTTACAACATCGTACCTTCGGGTCGCGCTCGGCTAACGTCAGGCGCGCTCGGCACGGCTGGCAATATAGTAGGTAGTTAAATTTTCAAACAGAACCTCTGTAACTGTGCTGAAATTTCATTGTGATAAATCTTTGAAAGTAGAAACCTGTAATTATAGGTCGGCGAGATATTAATTTTAGAAAAAAAAACGGGCTTACTAACATTTTTTCGACTTTTTACGGACTTTTTTTTTTTATAAAAGGTTCGGTTTCGGTTTCGGCCGAAACTACAATGAAACCGAACCTTCGGTTTCGGTTTCGGCAAAATAACATGTTTCGGTCGGTCACTAATTATAACCCACACGGTTTGAAAAGCAATCCTGAAGAAAAGCTGTCATGTTGTAATGGTTTTTTCAAATAGAGACTCAACAATGCAAACCTAGTTTTAACATTTAAGTAGTCAGAACATGTACCTATATGAAAAATTATAATAAAGGTGCATAATTTAGTAGGTCAGTAGAAAAAAGTCGTGTGGGTCGTACTGATTCGCTTAAATAACAGACAATAATGGCTGTAATCTGACCTCTAAAACGTACCTCTGGTAATTTATTTTCTAGACAACTGCAGCTACATGTAATTAACAAACAAAAACATAACTATACGCAAACAGTGCCGACATAAGTAGCTATAGTGTTTCCAATCTATGAGTTCCACGACGCAACTCCGCATCGTCAATTGAAAATACAGTATTTCGTCATTACTTTGACAAATCCTCGTATCTCATATTTCGTGACGTACGGTTTTGAACAAAAGCGGGAATAGAATCAAGTTCACATTCGTACATCTCGAAATATCAGATACGAGTTTTTTCTTAAGTAGTAACGATTTGTTGTAATATTTGTTTAAACTGCTACTAAAAGTTGTAAGAATTGTACTCATTACCAGAGGTCGGTATTTATGTGGAATTTTTGGGATGTCTTCGTGAATTCTCATTTATCGACTTTAAATATCGATATACCAAACTTCTTAATAGATTGTTAGCAACTCATCGTGTCATGCGGGTAACAAGATATATGAACAAAACATAGGACAATCAGAAGAATCGAGAGGCAGAAATAGATTAGTAATAAATATTAATAGTATTTGGAAGTTTTGGAACTGATTTTATAAGATCTATTGTTTTACAATTAACGTTTAAATGTTGATTTCAGATTTTCAGATTAAATTTGGTACCCACCTTATGTCCAAAGTCAGTCTGACATTCTACAACAATAAGGTTGTTTCCTAAAAGTTACAAATGACTTGACGTCTCTAATGACAATGACGACTACAAGCATATTTTTCTTGAAATGGGTCCCAAATTAACGCTCGTGACCGTACCTTTAATCTTTTTTATTTTATTTTGTGCTCTGTATTGTATTGTATCGATATATATGTGCATCGTCGATAAATGAGAACTCACTTGTTATTGAAAAGTGCCACGAAAAATCCGGTCTCTGCTCACTTCTAATCGGGCCAGCTCCCGTGTCCTACCTATATGATAACTTAACAAGCACTATAAATAGTCGTAACGCTGCAAATCTTATGAGTAGTCATTATTTAAATATCGGGTAGCCATCACTTAGCCGTGCGAATAGTTTGCTCAAATATATCGGTGTTCGGTGATGTCGTGCGTGGGGGTTATGCTAGATGGCGTTGTTGTAAATTGTCTAAAGTAGTGCGAGGGAAATACCCTAGATGGCGTGGTTATAAATAATGTTGATTCCCCGCGAAATTAGTTGTAATTCTATACTTAAACCGCTCGCCGCCAATCACAATGCGTTTATTGCATTTTTGCCGTTTTAACCACAAAATGTCAATATGTTTGAATTGCTGTATAGCCTCATTCAAGCTAAAACTTTCAATTTTAGTATGGATACGGTTATTTTGTAGAACTTCCACGCACGACATCCCCTTTCGAACTCGTGATTTTAATATCAGATATCAACTGGATCACGCTTAGAAAAGGTAGTGCCATAGTTTGGGAGTTTAGTTATATGTGTAGTCTTTCAAACCATTCAAAGTCCAGGCAGTTGAAAGGAAAGAGCTGTACTGTCCGAACAAACTGCACATGCACATTTTTTATTTCTATCACATAAGGGTTGGATTTACTTCGACTCTCACAGTGTCGATACGCCCTTTTTAACTTATAGAGTACTTCTTAGAAACCTGTCCCTTTAAATGCATAGATTTGGATGGTTCAAAAGATCGTTACACAGGTGTACGTCTCATTTAGTAGGATAATTTCATCTTGTAATTGATAGAGTAGCGGGTGGAACAAGGCATTACAATTAAATATGCCTTTTTCGTACTTATGCCACTGTAGTCGGACCCTTGCTCCCGCGCTAGCCAACATGAAGCCCAAAATATCGTAATAAATATTTTAACTATAGATATTAACAGATTTCCTAAAAAGACAGCGACGTAGGCATTTAGTGCTGTTTAAAGTATGTAGTTATATTTTACGGTAGTAGTCTATATTTACATTTATACCTAGATTTTTCCTTAAGAACTAAGGGTTGGATTCATTCATGTAGAGATTGTAAACGTCATATTGGAACAGAGAAACTATGGAGTCGTTTTTTTTTGTCAATGGGACTACACATTTTATTATGCATTTATTGCTTTCATTTAAACAAGAAAATATTGGATAATAGTTGTAATGTGCAGGATACATATTAATAATGTGATAAGTAGAAAAAGTGTATCTTGCTGTTCCACTTAGCTAATCGACACTACAATTAATAACTTATAATACAACAAAAATACAAACTATAAAAATTGTCAAAGAAATATTTCTACTACATCCGTACTTGTCAAAAGATTACAATTATATTTGACTCTGTTCCTCTTGAACAGTGTTCTATACTCTCTACAAGAATAAATGTGATCCCTGGTATAATTTTTAACATGGTGTTGTCTTTGATGAAAACTTAGGATGATTGTCATAGACACCCCCCATTTACTATAGTGGGGGTGTCCTTGGCAATTAACCGGAATTCCTTTGACATATAACACCAACCGTAAACTTTAGATACGCTAACCTACCATTCCTAGGTCTATACGTAGTGTGACATAGCAATTGATGCTCCTTAGATAGAATAATTATAGTTTTTTTTAAAGCGGGGTGTTAAGAACTGTACGGTCCACTGATAAGGCATTTGAATATGAGCCTTAAGTACTGCTGCATTGAGTACATAGTAACAGCGCATGTAGCACATATGAAAGAGGTAACCTTTTGCACGCGCCGTTGAAAGCTCAGGCCTTGCTTATGTCAGCTGATTTGTGTGCGGTAAACTTATTTTTGTTAGGTTATGTATGAATTATAAGAAATAATAAAATGTTTTTAATTATTTTATTTTGTTTTGTAACTATATTAAGCGTTAAGTGTTTTTAATTTTCTGTATTTTTTATGGTACCCTTAGTAGGTTAAATGAATTCTGTTTTATCTTACAAATATAACAAATCTAAGTTTAGTAAGCAACACTAGGAATAAGAATGATTGGTCTAGACTATCAGTGGATCAAAAAGTATTGTATGGAATCGTAAATTAAATAAATGTAACACAAGACGCACTGCCCCGCGAGATGTTTTTATTAGTTTTAGGGCAAGTGTGCAAAGAAAAGAGCCCTATTTTGTTTTAAGACGTTTTAAAAATTGGTTGTTTTTTTTATAAAAAAAAGGTGAAAGTTGTATTTGTTGATTGTTTGAGGTTAGGACTGCCATTAGTTTCATTGTATACGTTATTATGTTTATTAGTAATTGATTAGTTTGTGACGTATCACGAATTTTCTAAGTTATCAAGAAACTATCAAGTTAATTCTGCCCTACTATGGAGAAAAGGCACAAGTGAAACTAATTCATAGAAGCATATTAAACTCTCAAAGGTTGTAATAAGGTTGGATGTGCATTACAATTCATATAGTAGATGTGCCTTTTTTCCGTTGGACGGCAGAATAGAGTTTCTATGGTTTTTTATACAAGTGTGCTTATTAACTGCCAGCAACGAGGTGCTTAATCTTAACATCTGTCACAAAATGTTTAAAAACACAATGTGTAATGTATAATGTTACATCACTGTTTATACTGTTCCTTCTGGAAAATAATACGTATACGAGCTCAGCGCCGGCCGAGAGGACTCGCTGTAGGCCAGGCCCCTATACCACAAAACTTTACAAGCCTACAATTTAACAAATTTGTCAACTTTTTGTATGGAGATCCGTACAAATTTGTCAAATTGTACGCTTGTAAAGTTTTGTGGGATAGGGGCCAGGTTGTAACTGGCGCGGAAACCCCAAAGGGCGTCGAAA
Organism: Acleris laterana; assembly: GCA_963966035.1. Taxonomy (NCBI): domain Eukaryota; kingdom Metazoa; phylum Arthropoda; class Insecta; order Lepidoptera; family Tortricidae; genus Acleris; species Acleris laterana. The sequence continues at coordinate 4,097,713 of OZ014456.1, read as the reverse complement.
GACAATCTCGCTCTACCCTGTTCAAGGGGTAGGGCCGGTGCTGTTCGTGCTAAAGTGAGACAACGCTACATATCGTTAATACTTTAGAAAAAACTCGTATCTGATATTTCGAGAAGTGTGTTTTTGAACTTAATCCTCTTCACGTTTAAGTTTAAAATCGTACGTCGCGAAATATGAAATACGAGGTTTTTTCAAAGCAATGACGATATGTAGCTCTCACTCTGTCATCTTACTTGTCAATTGACTGTTAAAGGTGCCATTAACTGTGTGGTAAATTGGCTTGTTGCTTTATTTATCTAATACGTGAACTTTAAGCTATGAGTCACTCTTATGAGTCATTGATAGAGTCGCTTAATACATGAATAACAACCAATTCAGTGCTACCTATTAATTAAATAAATGTTTTTTTTCTGTATAAATATGATCTTTAAAAGTAAAGTTACGTCAACTTGGAAATATCTTTGAATAAGCTTGCTTACAGGGAATTTATCAAGATAGGATATTATACTAATATTCATATCTTAAAACGTATCACTTGGATATCAACCTTGTATTATTGGTCTGCTCCCAAGACTGCAAAAACGTTTGTTTGTATTGTTTAAAAAATTATCACACAGCACGTGTTCCTAACAACTTAATTTCATCACTGACGATGTTGCTCGAAAAGGAACATCTACTTATTGGAAGTATTAACGAGTGTGGCGATGACTTTCCGAAAATCAAATTTTAAGGTAAGGGTTTTTTCCATTCGCAAAATTTCCCAATTTTTTATATTCTGTTGTTTTTTTTGTACCGAAAGGTAAATTTCTGAAATTTTATTACCTTTTTCTATGTATTTTCGGTGTCGTCGTCGGTAAATATCCGGACGAGTTTTATGAAGAACTTTAAAATTAACGCCTTGTGCTTCGTCTTTTAATTCCGAAAGTAATAACAATAAATTAGACTTTCTTTCTTTTCTTGTGCCAACTTCCTGTAACGTTGTTCGCGCGTTGCCTGATCAAAACAGGATACAATTTTGATGATATTCACTTTTATCCACTGGGATGTGGCTTCAGGAAAAAATCAACCTCTGGAAAAAAGCAATCAGAAAAACATAAGATTGGGAAAGCGAATGGAAAAATAGCTTGCAGTAAAATTCAATTTTCGGAAGTCGTCGCCACACTCTGCAAATTCTTTTTACTACTGTAATTAAACTCTGGAGTTTCTGGAGGTTTGTTTTATGAGAGCAGGCTATTTATATCCGCACTTTTTTTATAAAGAAAGTCACTATCGCTGATGCAAAATGCGCTTAGGGCTGCCTATTGCGCTGTTCATTTTTTTATTTAAAACCCGCCATGTTTGGGTGGATTGTTGAAACGAAGCAGTAAGTTAGAGCAGAGTAGATATATTACTTTAGTTACAGCTTATTGCTTCCGCTCATATTCGCTTATGACTTACTACCAAAATGGCAAGGGCAAACTATCATCTCAGTCTGCAATATTCATAATGTAATCGTGTAATTCATCCATGTTAATGATTGCGGACTGTTGATAGGATACTTTTAATTTTAATAAAATGAAATCTTATTTTATTTCTGTCGCATTACAACTTAGTTTATTTCATATTTTAAGTCTTTGTGGATTTTAACGGAAATGCATTGAATGTGAATATTGCTTTATTGTGCTTTGTTATTTTAAGCCACTGCGAAAATTAAATAAAAATGTTGTTCGAAAAAAGGCGATATGCTTCGTTGCAAACAATAAAAAAATAACGAACTTTTTTAATTAATTCCGCAATATCAATACCTACTTTTACAGATGACGTTCCTAAACGCAAAATACATGTATCTATCCATATCCTAATCTAACGCATTTCTAAATACGATACAAATGTGAAAAATATTGTGAACGCCTCTCCAGTTTTAAGTGTTTTTGTTTGTGAAATGATAAAGACGAGTGACGAATGAGAGTTGTATAAAAAGGACATGCTATTCTAAATTCTAAACCGTGGTTGTAATAACATCGTTTCGCGTTAGTCTTCGCTATTGTTATTTAATTTAAGCGCACGAATTTATCTACTCGACAAAACATAAGTTAAGTCTCGTTGAGTAACAAGAAAGTGTATTTTTCATAATTTTCGTAAACTAAGCACACTTTTGCCTAAAATGTCGTAATTGTACACTACGCATATGTGATACGCGGTTTATAAATAAACAAATAATTTGTGGGAGCTTGTTTTATTTGTCCTCTAATATTAATACAATCTTTTACAGCCCTATTACATGACATGTATACACGTTGTTCAAACATAAACAGAAATAATTACAAGTAATATAAAGGAATGGTTGGTAATTTAAATCAATTTAGATAATTCCCTTATTAGGTCTGACATAATTTATACAGTATTTGGGACACTTATTTAGTGTAATTTCAATGTTTTCTGCCTACTATTTTACTACTGATTTATTACATTAAGATACTGGTTTGGTCAGTTATCAATAATTTCGTTTCGGCTGTTTGTTTGCTTCAGTACAGCGAAGTAAGAATATGACATGCGGAGAATCTGTAAAAAAAATGTCATTTAGATAAAAACTCGCGCTCGAAGGGTTCCGTATCATTATCTACACATTAGCAAAAAACGGCAAAAAAAATCACGTTTGTTGTATGCCCCCTTAAATATTGACTTTACTCTTTTTTTTGTATTTGTTGTTATAGCGGCAACAGAAATACATCGTCTATGAAAATTTCAACTGTCTAGCTATCACGGTTCACGAGATACGGACGGACAGTGGAGTTTTAGTAATAGGGTTTATACGCTTTGGGTACGGAACCCTAAAAAAGTGGTCCATCTGAAACCGTTCATTTTTCCGAGATAAAAGTAGCCTGTGTTACTCAGGGACATTGACGCATTCTTATCGGGATATTGAAGATAGCTAGATCAATTTATCCCCTGCATACTAAATTTCATGAAAATCGTTGAAACCTTCATTCCCAGAGTGGGGTAGGCAGAGCTACAGAATTACCAACAGTTCTAAAAACTTGTTGTTAATTCTACAACCACATTGTCCGAGATTCAAATGAAGAATTGCTCGGTTTTATAAAAGCCCGTTAGTTATAAAACCGGGCATAAAGGTATAGTAGATAGATTACCTGGTCAAATTAAATAGTAAGGCGTCGCTTCGCGCATTAAAAACGCTAAAACTTTCACTCGATCGGATGTGTAAACCGTTACGGAACAATTAATCACTTTCGCATTTAAAATTAGCTGAGGTATTTCATCTTACTCGTCAGGGTTGGCAGCGGTCTTAGGATTGCAGTCTTAGGATAGTAGTCTTAAGACTGCAAATGTATATGGGTCACTCCAACTTACCTCTCGTGCTCGTCTGCATTCATCATGCCATAAAATTCATAATGATTTGTATTATTTAATGAGTCCTTAGGTACAATCGAAGTCATAGATATGTTTACACTTTAGTACCTTGTCACTTTAATCGCTGTGACAATTTCATATGACAGTTTAAATATGATGTTAAATAGAGAAGGTACTAAAGTGTAAACATATTTTTAACTTCGACTGTACACGGGATCGATAGTGACAAGGCAACATCCCTACGCGCGTCCACGTGACCCAATCACAACGCAGTGAACGGCCAAGTGTTACGCGCTGTCTCGCTCAAACGTTTTGGTTTGCGGCAGGTATAACAAAGCAAATCAATGAATAGGAAATGCTACCAAAGTAACCCTGGTTAAATTAAATATACTCGTATTATACGAGTACCTATACATGCTCACCGAGACGAAGGTCTGTCGCGAGAGCGTGACGTAGCGTCCGGCGCGGAACTCCATGGGGCGACTCACGCGCATCATGGTGAACAGCAGCGCGCGCCGGAACGCCGCGGGATGCTCGTGCCAGCAGCACTGGTAGAGCACCGTGTGCAGTTCAGAACTCTGAAACAGTTGTATATTCGCGTTTGGGTCAAATAAGCATGACTTTTATCCAGGGACCGGAACCGCTTAGCGCGAAAGGGGTTTTCGATATGCTTTTTGATAGACTTATTGTTACAAATCCCAAGGAAAGGGCAACCAAACGATACGGTCAATTCGACTAAGCGCTAAGCCTATCCCAATACCCTACTCGTATTGTCTGTTACCTTATTCAAGCTTATTCGAACGGTTTCAAGCTGGTTTAACCTCTATGCGCAAGAGTTTAGACTTATTATTGAATTACCTAACAATTGATAGGGTGGCGGCAGGCAGTAGCCGCTTAAGCGAGACGGTGAATTGAGCGAGCCGAAATGTGAAAAGAGAGAGGCGATCAATGGGGTAATACCCAGTCAATGCTAAGTGCTTAAATATTAAACTACCGAAACCCTTATGAACCGGGTAACCTCTATGGATGCGGTTAACTACTTCAAAGGGGTTCGCCCTAACGTTAAGGTGACTCAATCATAGCTAAGCACGTCGATTGGCTAACCGAATTAAAGGCTAAGCCTATTGATAGGGTTAGTCAAATGAAGGGGTTTTCCGGTCCCTGCTTTTATCAGACCGTCTTTTAATTTTGTAAATATACGCACAGTGGCGGTCAGCTCGTGTCCGCTCCAGCAGCACAGGAACAGCTGCGCGCTCATCACCGACAGGTACATCACCATGGACACGAACTGCACGCTCCTCCACTCCACCTGTACCAAGAGTCGCTGAGCTGCCTTGACCATTAGGCAACAGTTTGCGCCTTACTGTCTGCCCTCCCATATGATGATTGATGATGCAGTTAGCCTGAGGCCCTGCTTTGAAAATCGAAGTTCGAAGTTACGTTGGCTCCATAATTTTGTCTCGAATAACGAGTGACTGAGAGGAAATATTTATGTGATGAGTGCGAGTATTTGTTTCCGAGTATTTAATCTTTATTTACAGGTACCTATTTTTATCGTTGCCTAGTATCCATAGTACAAGCATAGAGCTTAGTTTGAGACTAAGTCAATTTGTGTAAGATGGATAATCTTCCTATTCATATTGTATGCATCCAGTAAACTGATTGCCTCATGTGACCGCAGCCTAAGTTTTATGTACCCTTACCATGAGTTACAATTACCGTACTCGCTAGTGAGTCGAATGCTCCTGTCCCTCGCACTCTATAACAATACTGCGAGGTCTGCGAAGGACAGAGCATTCGACTGGCTAGCGAGTACGTTAGCTGTAAACTCATGGTAAGAGTACTGAAGTTTATTTTCTATCTTATCGAGTCTTAGCGCCGTACTCAGACATTTAACGCGTTCCTTTTTCAAACTACCTACATGAAAAACCGACACTATATTGGCAACTGACTTGTAACATTTCAGTGTAATGTACCACTCGCGGTCCTTATCTAATGCGTGCGATACGATAAGGACTGACTTAATAGTCATTAACTAACTGAGTTATTATTAGTTATTAATAGTAAACTAACGTAAATAAGTACTAACTAACTTTAAGAACTCACCACTAAGATACGCAAGGCCGTCATGCATATCAGACCGATGCTTCCACTAAGTTGGAAGAACAAATACGAATGGTATGTATTCTCCAAAAGCTTGATGAATCTGAAATATTTGAATTACTTAAACCCACCATGTATTATGTGTAGTGGCAGAATTAAAGGTATGTCAGTTTGGACCTTAATAATATTGAAATAGAGTTGAAAAGGGACGTCCCTTTTTATACTGCGACTGCACTATCAGCTCAACCCTGACCTATCATAGAACTGTGTTACAGTGACATTATGATTCAAGTTATATGAAGTGTCAAACAAATTGTTGTATAATGTCACTGTGACATCGTTCTATGATGGGTCAGGGTTCCATAAGGCGGATTGTACTATCAGACCATTGGAACCTTGACCCACCATAGAACTGTGTCACAGAGACGTTATGATTCAAGTCATAAGAAGTGTCAAACAAATTGTTTTATAATGTCACTGTGACACCGTTCTATGGTGGGTCAGGGTTCCATTGGGCTGATAGTACATACAAAATCACACACCAAAAAAGCGATATAAGACGTTTGTTACTCCATCACGTTGCACGACTCGACGGAATAACGATACTTCAACACTGTTTTATTGTGGGTCAGGGGCCTGTTATACAAAGCTACAAATTCAAATTTACAGGTAACAAGTTTCCATTTGATGCAACTTCGACCAATAATGACCACCCATTTGAGCAGTGTTGCCAGTTTAGACCTGTAAAATTGTAACTTGTAGCTTTATAAAACGTGCCCCAGGGTTTCATTTTGGTTTTGTAAAAGACTGGTCCGATGATAATATCCATTAATAATGCAGCAATTGGTTTCCAAATAATAATGCAGCGGTTTGTGCATAAAAATATTGAACATTATTATTTTGTTTACCGGACAATACATTGATGCTGAACGATGCACTCAATTAGGGTTCCGTAATTCTCCGTAGTTATGGCGTTGACGTCCGTAGACGTTTTAGCTTTCCTCTCGGTAGGAGATGAAATCTGAAAAGGTTGTTTGTTATCGGAAAGAAAAATGTTTCATGCATATTTCTAAAATGTGATTAAATTTACAGAATCGGATCGAAATTACAGGTCGTTGGAGATTTAAAACACCATATTTCCGTGTGATCCTTGCTCTAGAAGAACTAGCCCATTTGGACCTTGTGAGTTACTGCTTTACGTTGTACAATGAGATCTTAAAAATACAGTAGGTAGCTTAGGCCACTCGATGGTAAGATACCTTGATGCATAGACAATTTTCAATTTTCAAATGTAATTATATCCTTTAGCAACCCTAAGGAATTAAGATGGAATGGAACGCCTCAATGGAATGGAATGGATTTCAATGGTCCTTAAGTCTGCGTTTTAATGGTTATCCTTTGGTGTGGGGCAGAGCACAACAGTTTGACCACAGACGTTTCGCCTTCGTAGGTAAGATGATGGAAGCCATCTGCGGGCCTACAGGCCTAGTAACTAGATGGTTGCGTTTATCGCGTGACAAAATGTGGATAAAGCGTCTGTAACTCTCGTACCTAACATACCTACATGTCAAAAAGTGACGTATGTTTTATCCACATTTTCTTACACGCAGCCATATTAGGCCCCCAGGACGCGTTCTTCTCAAGAGCCTACCTAAGACATGGATCCTTACGCTCATAAGTTTCTCCTTGATGATGTCCATCTGAGCGCAGCCGAATATGACCATGGATAGGCACACGCTGTCCACCCCGAAGAACATGAACGCGCTCATGGAGATCGTGAGTAGCTGGAATAGGAAGCCCAGCTCGTACTGAGGGGAGGGCTCGGGACTCACGGGCATCCTGCGACAACGGGAATGATGGTAATGAATGCAGCGAGGGACGGAGGGATAAGGTTTGGGTTAAAAGAACCGTTAAGTCTTATAACTTCACTTTATCATCGTCATCATATTGGGCGGGCCTATTATGGTCGTGTTTATAAAACATCTGTCACTTTCTGACCGATGTGTAAGTGTGACGGTGCCGGATGCTCCACCGCTATAAAGGCGACCATGATACGGGCCCAGAGCGGCTATTGCTTAACGCACTCGCAATCGCAATTGTTTTCATTTTGAATATCGAAGGCTTGTCTGCGTACAACATTAAAACAATTGTTCTGCTTTGATGCCAATTTAGATTGCTCGTGCGTTAGGCAATAGCGACGCTGGTCAGCTGATACACGTTCGCCGCTGGACAGGCTTTTCCCAAAGATCACTACCATGAGCGATCCTGTACCTCTCGCCTTTTGTAGATAATCGTATTTCTCGCCTTCCTGTCCTATAGGTATCCTTGGTTTTTTTTATGAATAGGATCTAATCTATCTGATTATTTTTTATTAAGTAGTGCTTGCTACAATATGTGGCAAGATTTTTACAATCTCCATTAAATAAATTTTTCTGCTGTTTTGACTGCATAAGTTATAGGATCCTGAACGAATAACAATATACCGGAGCCGATGGGGTGCTAAGAAATATTAGGCGTATTTTTGAGCAAGGTGTGCCCTCACAATAAGACGGAGACTCAAGATTGGAACCTAGTGTCCTTACAAATTTCGAGGTAGTATTATAACCCAAACTCACCACATTTTGAATGGAAAGTTCCGGTTGGCGTCGTCGAAGAGCGGTCGCAACGCGAACAGGCTGCAAGTGGTTTGTGAGCTGACCATGAAACCCATCAGCAGCCTCTTGATCCGAGCCGCATGCTGCTTCAGGATCCTGAGAGACAGACATTTAGTAAAGATTGGCGAAGACATGTAGCTTTGTATAAGTACAATACATTTTTCAGTGGACGACGGGAGTCCCATGCCCGGGTATGTTTTCTACTTTCTAGTCAAACTAAGCGAACCCTTATAGTTTTGCCATGTCCGTCCGTCCGTCCACCCTTGTCCACAGCTTAGCTAAGAGACTCTTAAGTAGTTCTAGAAAACTGTTACTTGGCAATAAGAATGTAGAGGCACATATTAATCACGCCAACAAAGTGGTAAAAAAAAATCTTGAAAAAAAAAATGATTTGGGTTTGTTTAGGGTAAGCTGGTACAGGCCCTACCCATGTGTTTACCCATGGGCGTGGGGTGTCATTGGATAGGTCTTTCAAAAATATTGCTGGTTTATGAAATCATTTTTTTTACTAATACGTTCATTATAATTTACTTTTAAGTAACTGCAATTAATATATTGCAACTAGATTTTTGATCACACTTACTCCTCTTGTTCCTTAGTCTGCGGCCTAAAGACCTCAGAATTCATCTGTGCCAACAGTTCTTTAAAAGAATCCATGTTCACTAGAAAAACGGTGACTTTGAAGCACAAGCAAGCTTGAGTGAAAAGGAGAAATGAAGACTGAGACACCTCTTCCAAATCCCCTAAAACTGCAGCCATGTAGACCACTTGGAATATCAGGAATAAGTACTGCAAAGACACCATGAAATATCTGTACAATTTGTACAAAGCTGACTCGTTTTTCGGAGGAACCCATACCCCCAAAATGGACATAATTATTTTGGCCCTGTAAAGGTAGAGGTTGCCAAGGTTTAACTTAGTTTTGAGTTTAGCCATGATGACTGCTCACCAACGTCTAAGTCAGGCTGATTTAAATATTTTAATGATTTTTGGTTAGAAGAAAGCCAGTTGTTAAGCTTATTAGTTATTAGAGATGATTGTACCTTTCATATGATTATTTAAATTGTTTAAGTGTTTACAGAAACGTAATTTGTAATAAAATAATTGTGCCCGCGTAGGGCTGCCATCCATCCAGGAGTCAGCGAATTCGTCCTACTCGAGTCTAGATTGTTGGCTTTCTCCACTCCTATGCCATAAAACAAAATCAAGTCAGGGAGTGGCCGGGCAGGGATTTATAAAACCTGCGTCGCTATTGCCTAACGCACTCGCAATCTCAATTGGCTTCAAAGCGGAACAATTGCTTACATTTTTTATGCAGACAATCGATCAATTCGATTTTCAAAATGAAAACAATTGCAATTGCAAGTGCGTTAAGCAATAGCCCCTCAGGACATTCGCATCCATAGCGAGGCAGATATACTGTCTTAACTTCACTGTTCGACAAAAATAATGCTTCTAAGAAAACTGGGCATAACACCATAGGAGCGACAAAATAGAAATTTTGTTTCGTACAGTCAGCAGCCGAAGAGGTCAAAATGATCTGCACTCGACTCTATTGTCAAGAGAATAAGTCGTCTAGATCATTTTGAGCATGTTATTCTGTTTAGCTACTTTTAATGCTGACTGTACAGATATTGGTTTCTTAAAATGCGTATGCAACGTGTAGGCCACCTAAACTAAAAGCAAATATCCGGGGCTTTGTCCGGCGATCGTCGTGATTATATATACCAGTGATCGGAATAGGTAGAGCTAATTTGCCTAAACTTGACGCACCTTCATTCAATAATGTATTCCCATTTCACTCACGCATGAATGAATTTGCCTCAAGTTTAGGCAAATTAGCTCTACCTATTCCGATCACTGGTGATTACCTACAGTGCTTATATTTAGTCTTATGTCTTACAGATGGGCCCTTTCGGATACCTACAGTTCGACCCATTTTAGAATCCTTTGTGCATTTTACACTCAGCTGATCGAATGTGTAGGTTTGTTGATGATGTTCTTGTTCTCCGTAAGAGCATGGGATAAAGGTGCGATCATACCGCTGATTAAAATACGTAGAAGGTACGGAATCGCAGTGACGCATCGAATCCGTACCGTTTTTATCGCATGCCCTCCACACCGCTCCTCAAAATGGTACTTTCAACGTTACAGTAGCTCTTATTTAGGCGGCCGAGTTAAAATCAATACGATAACATGTCAAAGGCAATATGGTTTTACCGAGTTGAATAGAGCCCCATGTGTCTTTATTTGATAGATACCAACAAATCGCAGAAATAACGAGACTCGAATAGCTTTATCTATTGACGTGTGATGTGTCAAGCTTACGTCAGTGGTGTCAAAATGATCGCCGTTGAGAGCGATCTAAATAGATAATTTACAAGCGAATTTCAATGATTCCTCTCAATAGTGGTGCCTTTTTAAACATAATGCCGATAATTTATTAATATGGAAAACGACACAGCAGGGTTCACCCTGCCCCCGGCGCCGGGTGGCTTATGCTTCGATCGGAATGACTTCGTCAAGGTATAAAACTCGTTTTATCAATAATAAACGATTATACGGTGTGAGTGGCGTTTGTATTGATATCAGAATTGTTTTAGACGAATTTTTCCGTGGATAACTTTCTGGCGGAACACCAAAATGTATCGTCTTTGGAAAGTATGCGAGACGACCTGGGAGCCTACTTAAAGGTCCTCAGGCTGGCAATGATTGAGCTAATTAACAAAGACTATGCTAATTTCGTCAATTTGTCAGCGACGCTTATTGGATTTGATAAGGCAATTACGAAAATTCACATGCCTTTGACAGAACTCAATGAAGAGGTTTTGGTAAGCAAATTTATGTTTACTGTACAATCTGTGGAGAATCTTGCATTGATTTACCTTGACCCAAACCCAGCTCTAGGCTTCTGCTATAGATACTAGACATTGATATATACTATACTTCTGTAGATAAATAACCACTTACATACTAACGTAAAACATAATATTTTACTATCACATTTATTTCGTAAAGCGTACTTACATACCTATATTAACTATGTAAAACATAATGATAATAAATTTCAGAGCGTAAAACAATGCTTGGAGGATGCCATGAAAGAGTTATCTATGTGGCTCAATCAGAGACATGGTTTGCAGAAGAAAAATCAACTCCTTCGGTACTACAGCCAAACAACGAACAGCTTGCATACCCTCGAGACTGTCCTCCAGGATATCTCCAATAAGAAGAAACAGGAGCAAATAGGACTCGCTGACAGGGCTGCTATGCAATACAATCAATTGAAATTCTCTATAACCAAATGCGACAGTCTAATGAAGCCAAATCAAAAGACGAAATTTGATGATATCGGAGGCAAGCTTGTGCAACACTTAAACAATCTCCTATTTCAATTTTGGAATGACAATGACGAAGCAAACTTGCTTAAGGCATTGCTAACCCTTTCCTCACTAGACAGAGTCGCAGAGACAGAATTACTCGTTAGAAAACAAGCCATAGCTCCTTTACTGCATGATATCATTAAGGAGCAAGCACTGCAGAGGGGCAAAGATGGGCTCCAAGGCATTTATGAAAGAGTTTTAAATCTATTGGATACAAAACTAAAGTTACTCCACACTGTTATGGAACATTCCAAAATGTCTTTCCTTGTTAAACCGTATAGGTTCTTAGTCAATTGTTTTTGGTGTGAGGTTGAGAGCAGGTTGGAGGTTAATTTGGCATCTATATTCGCTCCTGGGAACCCTAAAATATTTTACCAAAGGTATAATGAAAGTGTCCAGTTTGTGAGGAAACTGGAAGAGTACGGTGACAGGGCCACTGTCAAACTCTTACGAGGTACGGCGGAGTACAAGAGCTTCCAGAGGAGGTGGAACTTACCAGTGTACTTCCAAATACGGTTTCAAGAGATTGCAGGTACTTTTTTTATAATTAGGAAGTACCTTGTACCTACCTCGTTCCCTTTAGAGAATGTCTAATTAAATGTGTAAATTGTGTTTATTTTTGCTTTTGTAGCGCTATATTTTGAATGATACCAATATCCCTTTAACTTAAAAAAGCCATTTGATTGGCTTTTTAAGCGCTATTTATAAGGGTTACCCTCATAATAAGCCGTTCTATTGGCTTTAAAGGCACTATTTTCAAGGATTACTCTTATATTTGGTTATGCAACGCTTTAGGTTTCCCTTATGTGATGGCTAGTTTAACAAACAACTAAGTCGTATATTTCTTACAAAGGGGTTATTCTTTTAGTGGGTTGTACTTCGAGAGGTAAATCTTTTAAAGGCTTTTATCGGGAAATGGGTGGTTGGGTCCATGGTAGGTATATTAATACGGTCCCTTCGAGTACGGAACCCTAAAAAGCATTCGCCACCACACAAATCTTTGCATATGCGACTATATTCTATACTTCAAACCAATGTGCGAATTCCACATACCGAAAGGTCAAAATATGGATGGACGGGAATAGCCACATTGACTAGTATTCAATTTCCAGGTACTTTCGAAGCCACCTTACAGACTAATCCGACGAAGGAAGACCACGAGGGTCTGGTGCTGAAGGAGACCCATGGCTGCTGGCAAGCCGTGCAGCAGTGCTGGTCAGACGGGGTCTACATCGAGGCGCTCGCGCACAAGTTCTGGAAACTCTCCCTGCAGCTGCTCTCCCGGTACTGCACCTGGGCTGCCGCGTTTTGTAGCCAGGTAGGTGAAGTGTCTGGGTTTTGTTGGTTGGTTAGTGAAAGGGAGATGAAGTCAATTGTGAACGTCATCACAGTACAATTTGTAACCTACTAGCTTCTGCTGGCGACTTCGTCCGCGTAGATTTCGATTATTGTTATTACCTCTGGAACTTCTAAATATTCATCAAAATCTGTCTAGCCGTTTCACCTTGAAGGAGTGACTTAAAAACACACAAACATCGCATTTATAATACTAGTAGGATTCTTCTTTATAACCTATTCTTGGGTCTGAGCTGAGGTTATAATTTGTTCTAGAAATGACAGTCAGGATTTACTTCTCATCTTATTTTTTTTCTATTGTTATGTTTAATTTTAATTCATTATAATAGACTCGCGAGGAGCTATGTAAAATGAGTTGATCTACGTAAATTAAATGAAGAACACAAAACCTTTTTAAAGGCCACTCTCTGGGACTAAACACCTGCGATCTCTACTGTAGTTGGTTCTACCAATTATAGCATCATGTTGAAGGCGTAGTTAAGTAGGGTAGGCATTAAAACAACTCACTGATGAGTAGGGCACCTGCAACTAAACGACCAAGACACACATTGTAATTTAATTAAGACTGCGCCGAGCGTACGCCGGATGTACAGTGGCGCCCTCATTACTTTTATTGTGTTTTCTAATAAACTACAGTATTTTCTTGAAATTGGACGGAACGTTTTTGTACTACAAATGAAAACACAACTTATAGGGTAATCATATAGTTTAATAACAATTCACCTTCGACTTATTAACTTAACAGAAAAAAGTGGCCATATTTTCCCGTTAAGCTACTAAAAGGGTAATTGTTATTAAAGTTTGTTACGTATCCCATAAATTGTGTTTTAACTTGCACTACAAAAATATTTCGTCTGATTCCAAGGAAATTCTTTAGTTAATTAGAAAACACAATAATAGTAATGAGGGCGCCACTGGACGCTCGACGTTTGCTCGGCGCAGTCTTAACGCGGACTGATGTAGGTATATAGTTACCTACTTAAACTTGCCGAATAATACTGCGTCGACCGACTAATACGGGCGAGTGCTCGGGCACGGGTTGACTACTAATTTTAGTCTTTATTACAATGAAATAAGGCGGGAAAGTGGAGACATCTCTTTGTAGTCGACTGTGCCACTGTAGAACCCTGTCACATTAAGTGACGACTCAAACTCTAACTGCGTGATGTGTAGTTTCTCCTTCGCTTCTTTACAACATAGTAATACATTTGTTAACGTCGAGAGGTAGGCAGCCGAAAGCGTTGGCAGCTCGTTCACAGTGAACTGAAAGTGTGAAATTTAATGACTTTTTTTAACCTGTCTTCACTCTCACGCCAGACATCTTTGTTATGTTATGCAAATTATACCTTATTGATACGAAATGAAGTCTCTTTTAATCTTGAACTTTTGACGGCTATAGCCGTCATGGCGTCAGTGGCACGACTTTCAGTTGACGGCCAGAGCCGTCTGCGGCGTTCAAAGGCTTAATATACTATTGGAAGAGATCCCTTAAAGGGACAAGTTCGCCTTTGTACATCCCTGTTATATTTTTGTCTATTTTATAATTGTTATCTCTTGTTTGTACAATAAAGTGTTTACATACATACATGCATTATGTATATATTTCTTTTACAGGCGGCCTCTCCAAACTCGGAATCGACCGGCACCAACAAAACTCTAATAGACAGCAGTATTAGCATTTACGTAGACACCCAAACTCTACTCCAAAGGCTGCCGCAGTTCCTCCAGTTAGTCGAAACAAAGTTGCCTTGCCAGAATAGGGAGTTGTTGGAGCAGAGTCTCAGGTCTACGCAGGAGATGTTGCAAACGACCAAGCACAAGATAAGAGATCGTGTGGTTAACGAACTATTTGGTTATTGCATTGTTCAGTTAAAACAAGTGAGCGACATCCCTAGGCTGTACAGAAAGACTAACCGCAGCGTGCCCACGCGCCCGTGCTCGTACATAGACGTGGTCGCTAAAGAAATACACCAGTTCGATGAAGATGCGAGAAAAAAGTTAGATAACGAATTTATACGAGAAATTTTTGAGGCGCTGTTCAACGTTATGACAGTGTCGTAAGTATTCAAATGTTATGGCGATCGGATTGAGTTGCTAATAAAGTTTATAGGTATATTTTCCTCATTGAAACGTTACTTGGAACCAACAATGTTAATTTGTGACGTCGTGATAACTGAGAGAAATGAGTCATATGTTGCATGAATAACGATAATGAAATTAACGACTGCCGGAAGTCCCGACAGCAGTTGAGTCAGTCGAGAACAATTCTCTCGTAAGACGTAAATTCCCGAAAGTAACCGCTGTGCAATAATTGAGATTTGTCATACTCCATTAACTCAGTAGATAGATTTTTCGACCTCTAAAAATTTGTGTGTATTTTTTCAGATATTGTAAATACGTGGAGGATGTGTTGACCTCGGTTCAGAGAACTGAGGAGTCCTTGAGAAGACTGAAGCAAATTCGGGAAAAGACGTCGCAACAGAACAGCGACAGTGCGGGGACCACCGATGCGGAGAAGATCCGGCTGCAGCTGAGCGTGGACCTCGTCTCGTACGCGGCGCTCGCGCGGGCCGTGCGCGTCGACATTCGCGCCGTGCACAAGTATAGCGAACTGAACACTATGGTCAGAGAAGCTGTAAAAAGTATAGATATTAAATGATATGCACATTTATACCCTAACTTGCCTTTCATTTTGGTCGCGTTATCGGGTAGGTAAAGTAAAGATGTTTTTTTAACATAAACATGTATTATTTGATCAGAATAAAAATGTATGATTTGAAAAAATAGAAACCATTCGCTTATCACTTAAATATTTAACAAGATAAAATCTTACTAACACTATTTGTGTGGAACAAAATATTTTAAGAGTGTGTTCGGGGTTGCTTTGTTCATGTTCCTGGGGCTACTCCGTGCCACGCCGGAGCCGGAAGGATTCTTCCACATAGCCTTCAGCTCTTGCTGCATCTCGTAAGGGAGCGCGCTGAACACCTCTTTATCAATGTCACTCGGACAGTTATCACAGTTCCCACCCTCTGCAACATCTTTCATAGTATCTGAATTATCAGACATATCTCTAGCAGGACTCGCTCTGGGGGTCAAAGACCTGTCTCGCGAATTTAACCTTAGCTCCGAAACTTTCTCTAGCTCCTTTGAGTTTAGCCGTAACTCACCCACTTTGAGTTTGCTTGGCGATGCAACTTCAGCTTTAGACAGACAACGTTTTTTGGCTATCCAGTTAACTTTTTTAGGCTTTTTGGGTGAAGGCTCCACTTCTCCATCAGACAAGTCGGTGGTCGTGCTACTGCTGGGTGATGCAGCGGAATAGTCCATGTTAGAGGCAGATGTGTCGCAGTCACTCTGCAAGTTAAGTACTGACTGGACGGATATGTCATTCATGAGATAGTTGACTATGGAACTTCTCCCTGTCATTCGCTCCTGGAACTTTGTAAATGCTAGCCCCACTAATGTCAAATGGAATGGTTTGGTCAAGTCAATGAGTTTGGTAAATAATCTCATGATGGTGCTGAGGAGTTTCTGCTGGCCAGCTTGAGTAACTGCAAGTGTGCCATTAGATATTGTGAATATGGAGGGTGATATCTGACACTGCCGGGATTCCCGGTGACTGCTCAGGCGCTTGGCATCCTTCTTCCGTAAAGTGACTCTAAGTGACACAGGAATGCGTCCATCCTCTCTTACCAGCACCAGCAGTCTCTGTAGCAAAGCAGAGAACTTCTCTTCAACTTCACTCTTAACACTAACAGTCTTAAAACTGTCCTCAAGCCCTATACTCTGAGGCTTTCCGGACTGTTTTACTGGAGTATTGTCATTTCCTAAACTAAGGCCTTTCAGTCGGACAGCCATGTCACTATTAAAATGCTTTTTTAAAAGATCTAATGGCGCTTCTTGTAAGTCACTCACAGTAAGTATTTTCTGAGTAATGAGTGCCTCAGAAGTCCTTGAACCAATACTTGGAATGGAGCGCACACTCGGCAGTGAGGACATGAATCCCTCGGCATGCTCAGGGAATATGGTGGTCTGGTCATTAGGCTTGTGAAGTGGACAGATTAGTTTCGCCAACAGTTTATTGTGCGCTACACCTGCACAAGTTGTAAAACCTAATTCACTGAATATCCTTAGTCGCATTTCGCTGGCTACTTGTGATGCTAGTTTCAGTCTCGCGGTACAGCCGCACGCGCACTCCACGCTCGGTTCCTCATATACATGACCAGGCACAGTTATGTTACTCACATCTACACTTTTTATTTTTTCTTGTACTACCTTTGTGACATCTATAAAATTTTCATCCATGCCCAACTTTTCTACAGGACATTTCCAACTCAATAGAAGTTCGAAGATTTTGTTAGAGGCCGCCCTGTAGTTTTGTAGGTCCTCGCCATTAACCAGTTTGAGGTTGGGGCACGCTTTGAGCGCCTCGGTGACAAGCATGCACTTCTGCACGCCGTAACGGCGCGCCTCGTAGCTGCTCGTAATCACGACGTTCTTCTGCTGCACGCCGAGAGGCAGGCCGCGCAGTTCCGGGCTCCGCAGCATCTCCACTTGAGCGTAAAAACAGTCGATGTCGATGTGTACTATGCTTCGTGAGTGCTCGTTCTCACTTTCAACGATGCTAGAACTGCTACAATCCATGATTCTGTGAAATGACAAATAGTTTAGACAAAATTTGCATTGTTCCCGACTTGCGGTACCTGTTGCAATGTAGTTCATTCCTCAACAACTAACCTGTCATCCATGACTTTAGCATTGAAAGATGCAGTGTTTTTGGGGGTATATAAATATTGAAAATTGTTACGAAATTATTATTTTTCTTTCATAAAATACTAAATATTGATATTTCCAATGAGACAGTCACGACACATCAACAGACGTGGTGTTGCCATTATAAAATAAACGTATGGTAATTTCACGATTTCCCTCGGTTTTCTGATGGAACGTTCAGAAGTGGAAAAGAACGAAAAAAAAGAACTTGAACATCTTTTCATATTTTAGGATTATTATAATATTTGATTTTCGAGTTCCTCATAAACGGTTATTTCTGAAAATAAACATCACACTTCATTTTATAGTAATAGCAGTAAAATACGAAATTCTACCGTCGCGCACAACTGTAATATGTTGAATTATGACAGATTTCAGAACATATCAATAAATATTCAAAGTATTTGTTGTAAAATAGTCCTTGTTTAAATAATTAAATCAAGTAATATATAAAATAACTTAAAAAGTAGTTTCTACCCGTATTTGTAATTTATACGTTTGTTTGTATTTAATACTGGCAAAACACGTCTCCTTACCGTCAGCATAGTGATGTTCTCATAACGTTTCTCTTGTCATTTAATCGAATTAGAAAAATAAGTTCTCAAAGCTTTCTTAGACGACATCATTAGGCCTTGTTGTGCCTACGCAGTATTTTATTATTAAACAATCTAGCAAAATAAATTTCTGGTAGTGTTCAAGCGATTTGAAAAACATTTTATAAAAGTTACAATCGAGTAGTCATATTTACCGATGAATAGAACTCGTTGTTTTGCCGTAAATGTCAAATTTGCGTATGTTGTGTCATGTCACTTCTTTCACGAAAAGTGGGTGTTTTATCAACATTTAGTTAGGCTAATTAGACTGTTAAATTCTTCGTCAAACAGTTATGTCTGCATCTACGTGAGACTGAACCATGGACGGGTTACCTACGGGTGACATTCAGGCTAAATACCAAAAATTGGCGTCGGAATATTCGAAGGTATAAAGTGTTTCTTATCGTGAGGCACCATAGTCGGCAATTGCTAAATTTATTGTTTCCGTTGCAGTTACGAGTTCACGTTAAAGTTTTAAAGAAGGGTGTTCTCGATGAACAAGCGAAGTCCAACGAGTTGAGGGAGAGCTTAAAGGAGAAAGAGAAGTCGTTGAGGAAAGGAGAGTTGGAGATCGATTCGCTTTCGTTCAGGAACCAGCAGTTGACGCGGCGCGTCTCCGTACTGCAGGATGAGCTCGAGGCCTTACAGGTCAGGCCATAGACAAATAGATGAACTATAAGCCTTGTTACATTTTTATTTATTTTTTATGGCGTGTTGGAGGCTAAACTAGCACACAGTCCAGCTGCTGGTAAGTAGGATCTAAAACCCATAGGCATTTGTATTCTCAAGACTTCGATCCGCGTATTAATAAACAAATCTGGATTGGTGTCCGGCTCAAAACAGATTCAAAGTTTAAAAGTTCTTGAGGGAATAACAGTAATCGAAAGCTATGCAGACGAAGTCGCGGGCAGAAGCTAGTTAGTTAATAATGCCCTAAGACTGCAAATGTGTTGCCTACCCTAGTTGACTAGATGAACTATTACTATAACTTATTATTATAATGGTAATAATACAACAACAATATGGGAAAATATATGTATGTATGTAAACTCTTTATTGCACAAAAATATAAATTTTACAACATAGATATTGTGGAATACAAACATCAGTACCCAATGGCACACAAATGTTAAAAAAAGCAATCTTTTTTTATAACAAAGAAAAAGTAGCTCTGTGCTGTTTGTATGTTACTTTATTATGTTCTAATCTGACAACAAGTGGTTTATTGACTTCTTTATAAAAAAAGAGATAGTGTTAACAAAGAAATCTGAGATTAGTGTGATGCATGCATTAATTGTCATAATACACAACTAAAGTTTTTTTTAATTCTAAGTTGTAATAGGCTGGTATTTTTACAGTTGTTGCCAGTGCTAACAAAGTGATGGTAATAATTGGGAATTGCCCCGACATACTCTAGGTGTATTTCATAATGTAAAATTACATTGAGTAATGAAGTATTTTTGAACTAAAATTTGAAAATTTTCCATTACAATAATGGTGAGAGCGAGTCCCATGCTAGGTTAATTTTTTACATCAAATCCTTTACACTTTCTATTCTAGTTAAAATCCACGAAGAAGAGTAAGAGTAAAGATGACAAACCTGCGACAACCAGCGTGGCACCGGCTCTGGACCCGGGGCTGTTACAGGAAGAACTCCAAAAGAAGATAATTGAGAATGCGCAGTATGCATCACAGGTACTGCTTACGTTGTGTAAAAATTATAATTAACCATACTGCTAAACCAGGGGTCTATATTGGAATCCATAATCGTCATATGTTCTAATGCATCGTTTGCCTGAATTTTGGTATATTCAAAGTCATTTTAAGCTGAATTTTGTTTTTTTTGCGTCGATAATACAACCCTAACCTAACCTAACTGCAGGTATTTTTGGGAAACTTAAAAAGTTATCTGAATCAGCTGAAAACCAGTTTATGACAAAGAATAATTCAGACAAACAATGTGTTAGGATTAGGACAAATGTTATTGGGGATTACACGGGACACCCTTAAACAAATGAAAAGATTTTAATAAAATTTGGTATGGAGATAGATAGCTATACACGGTGTTTTTTTAACCGTCTTAGAGCCGAAGCCCACTTAACGTATCCAAAACGTACTTATCATTCGCGAAAAAATAAAATGTATTAGTTAAGTTACGCACAAGTTAGGCACCTACGAACTACCCGGGTGAATGAACTTCGCACCGCGCGCGACACAGGATGTTTCAAACCTAATGTATGTAAGAAAAACTTAACTAATACATTTTATTTTTTCGCGAATGATAAGTACGTTTTGGATACGTTAAGTGGGCTTCGGCTCTAAGACGGTTAAAAAAACACCGTGTATATTAAACTCTGGAAAAGAATGTAGAGAACTTTAAGCCCTTGAAAATCTACACTGACGGAGTCAAGGGGCAACAGCAAGTTGCTTTAAAATTCATGATAGCTAATCACATTTTATCCTGTTAAATAATTTTAGTTTGAAACATAATATCTGTTATCACCAATTGCTATTCCATTATAACTGCAAAATGTTGCTTGATGGCTTTTAAAACAATAACGAAATTAGTCACTACCCTGTGTACTAGAAAGTGTCTTGATGCAGCATACTGGCAACCCTGAGGTGAATTTGCACCAATTTATAAAACTAACCATACAGTTTTAAACTTAATTTATATTTCTAATGGATTCATACTGATTAATCGTTACCCTTATCTTATTCATCAGCTTACAGACAAAGTATTTGAGCTGTCCCAACTCAAAGCCGCCTTAGACGACTACCAGAAACACATGTGTGACAGTGACAGCAAGTTCAAGTGTGAAGTGGCAAAGCTGAAGAACAAGAATCGCGAGCTTCAGTTCGCTCTAGAAGAGGCGCAGAAGGAGCGGCTGGGCGGGACCCCGAACAAGCAGGTGCCTTCGGGGAGCCTGGCCAGCTGTAATGGGGACTTCTTGTCGGAAGCTGGCAGCTTGGTAATAATAATAGTTTTATTTAATTATATGAAATGGTATGGTCAGCTTTATAAGTAGCTGCACACTTGTGCACACTAGGTGCTTTGTCACTTAAATGTCATGTTTGAACTACTAAATTAATCTGTAAAAACATTAAAGCGACAAGGTACTAAAGTGTGCAGCTAGATGGCGCCGCCTTTATCTTGAGCTCAAAAGTTTTTTACTTGCTATTTTTAGTTAGGTCTGATTCTTAAATCTAATAATTGATTTAATCTAATCTATTGAAAAAAATAGAGTTAGCCAATGTCATTGAAATAAAACAAAAGATTGTTAATCTTTTTTTTTTGTAAGTGGTGTACAATGGATATGAATGGTTGGTTTCCAGGTTGGCAGTGAAGACGCTCTAAGCTCCGTGGATGACCTGAATGCTGTAGAGCAGATGACCGCCAAGGCACACACCGTAGAACAGGTTTTTATCCTTATTTGACGGTGTTCCATGATTTCTCCAAGGGATGACTCTCATCTTCTAAATAACCTCTACGACAATTTCACTCACAACTAACAG
This sequence comes from Acleris laterana, assembly GCA_963966035.1. NCBI lineage: Eukaryota > Metazoa > Arthropoda > Insecta > Lepidoptera > Tortricidae > Acleris > Acleris laterana. Next base: position 4,075,984 of record OZ014456.1, on the reverse strand, counting down.
TATGTTTGTCGTTCTTTTTAGAAATACGATACTAGCTCTGTACAATATTAAGATTACAAGACGTTTGTCCTGGATATAAAAAAAACACAGGTATATTTACTATTTTTGTATAATTGCTTGCAGGAAAACCAGAAACTCCGTATGGAATACGAGCTCCTCCAAATGGACAACGAGAGTCTAAAACTAGAGATAGCTAAGCATATATCCGCCTCCCAGAAGAGGAGAGGGGACGGCCATGACTCTGGAGATTTCAATTTCTACTCGGAGACCTCAGTTGATGGAGAGGGACGAGTCACCGGATTACTGGGAAGCATGGAAGTGCCTTTCCTCCTAGGACACGAGATACAGACGAGAGAAGACCGTATAAATGTGTATTTTAGGAATAAATTGAGTGAACTGAAAGTGGAAAGGGAACATTTAATGAGTAAGACTGAACATTATGTGAAAGAGGTGAGTTTCAATATTCAGGTGATGAGATTTAAGCAGTTAACGATATCATGTGAGATATTATATCCTAGCTATCTTATCTTACTAATAGTATTAATGCAAATGTTTTGGATGTTTGTTATTCTATCACGTAACAACGGCTAAACGGATCTAGATAAAATTTTGCACAGAGAAACGATTTTTACGCGGACGACGTCGCGTGCAAAATCTAGTATTATAAATGCGAAAGTTTGTGTGTTAGTTTGTTACTCCTTCACGCTGCAAAGGCTCGATGGATTCGCATGAAATTCGAAATAGAGAAATACTTATACCCTGGATTTACACATAGGTTACTTTCATTCAGGAAAATTTAAAAGTTCCCCTAAGAATAACGATTATCAAAATCTATGCGAACGAAGTCACGGGTCGAAGCTAGTAATATGTATAACACTACAAGACCGTCAAACAACCGTACCGTTGTATAATTGTGCTGTAAAAAATTGTTACTTTCGCTCTGTGTGCGCTCTCTCTGAATGAATTTATTTTCTTTCTTTCTTTCAAACAAAAATGCTCGCCCTGTAGGAGCTCGTTTCTCAAAAAGTATTAGCCTAATAATATTAGTGTTTTGTCTCGATTTGTAGTTTAATTTACGAGACAAAACACTAATTTTATTAGACTAATACGCTTTGAGAAATGGGCTCCAGCTGTATGATCTTGCAATACTTATTATTTGTGATGCAAAGATCTAGTATACGTTCTTTATTGTGAATATGACTTTTTGTTTTGCAGTGTGAGATGCTGAGGATAAGGTTTGAGGAGATGGAGAGGGATAGAGACACGGACATGCACACGATAGACGAGAAACATAAAACCATCAGCAGATTGGTAAGCTTCAACATGGCATTTTACATCAATCATATTTTTTACATGTAGAATAAATTACATGCATATGTAGAACGCCTGTTTCCCAGAGGGGTAGGCAGAGACCACCTCTTTCCACCTGCTATGATCCTGACAAATTTCTACCCAACATGTCATCTTTATTAAGCATTTAATTGTACTTGACGTATTTGCTTCAAAATATATCTGATACTGATAAACATTTAATAGGAAGAAGAGCTGCATTCAACGTCCCATAACTATGAGGAGCAGATGAGCGTTCTCACGGAACACGTGGCGGGGCTCAACGAGCAGATTACGAGGCAGCACGACGAGATAGAACACCTCAAGCACCAGCTCAGCACGCGGAGAAAGTAGATAAGTCACCTAGCCTAAGCTCTTGGCGTGTCATGTGCTCCTGGTACCTCAAGCACATTACCAACTTGATATATGGATATTGCTCAGTCTTTCTTTGTGGATGAAGTTATACGCCCTGGTAGAAAAAAATGATTTGATAAAGTTTACTCGGGAAATGGAGCATACGCTTTGATATAACCTAGTCTCTTCACCTTGCGTGATGTCCTGGTAGGAAACGGTTTTTTAGGCCTACTACAAAAGTTGCATTTAACAATTGTAGAAGGCAATATTGCATAGGTTAAATTGAAGTGTTATTGGATCTTACACGTTTATTCGTTGAAAGTGTCGCACCAACTTAGTTTGTGCAGAAATTCAAAACGAAAATAAACTATCCTCTTAACGAGTCATGTATTCCTGGTAGTGGTCAATAAGTGAATATTTTTAGTGAAGTTTCAGAAGTAGATAATGTTGAATGGCAGGAACCAACAAAACAGGAGCTCTAACAACAATGCAAAAACACAGATGTTACAATAAACACGAATAAGGCACTATTAAAAATGCTTCAATCATTGCTGGATCCTCACTATTGTTATTTTAAGATATCACGTTTACACTGGAACTATTTGTCCTTTTTCAAATTTATGCTTTTTAAAGTTTCGCTGTATGGATTTTTTATCTATATAATAAGTAATCTCTACACGAAAATTACGTACAAAATTACATGGTCCCTAATTTTCAAACAGCAAAATGTTAGTATGGTGACTAGTCATGTTCTCCCCGTGTACTCTTCAGATTCACTTACGTCAGTTATTATTCTTAAGAACTGTCTTAGCTATGTAATAATTTAACTGTCCAAAACGGAAAGGCGTTCTTCTTCTTTAACAGTATTTAAATTGATATGACTCTTCAAGGTAACCTTTTCTATACCGAGTATCTCTTTTGTATAATCAAACAGCAGGTGGTCTGTCTCCTTGGTATGCCTGTGTACCATCTAACTGACCACTAGTGAGCCTTAGTACAGTCACGAGATTTAATTTGGTACCCACCTTAGGTCTAAAGTCAATCTGACATTCTACAATAATAAGGTTGAGTTCCCAAAAGTTACAAATGACTTGACATACATACGAAATTAAAACAATTGTTCCGCTTTGAAGCCAATTGAGATTGCGAGTGCGTTATACAATAGCGACGTAGGTCCAGTGGACCTAATTGACAACATTTCATTTTGGTGACACCTGCAAATTACTATACGAATCGAAAGGGTTTTACCTCCTGAACACGGCAAAATATTTATTTAGATTTATTTTTCTTCATTTACAAAATTACAAGTAAGTTAATAAAAATATCGAGTTTTACCAATACTATGCCTGAATAGATATAATACCATTGGCTTTTTTTTTTTTTTTTTTTGCCCCGCTGCGACTTCAACAGCTACTACCGCCGGGCTATGGCGTTTCCACGAATTAGTGATTTCGCCAGTGTCAAGTGTATATAAGTATAAATCAATATAGCAATAAAATACAATCCAATCTTCTCTGGGAAGATTGGGGGCAACGTTGTACGGTAGTTTGTAGGACAGAGGTCAAGATAGTTTTAACCTATGTACCACTTCGAGTCCACTTGTAACGAGAAGAAAGATGCCAGATACGCGAAATAAGTCCAAGTTTTCAATCACTGTGCAACACAATGGCATAAAAAGTACAAATCACTATCAGAAAAGAACTTTGAACACCTAAATACACAAAAAAATAAAACTAAAACAAATTACACATCCGCCATCTTTTAACGTTGCAAATGGCCTACCATTGCCTTTTTCACGAGAAAAAAAGCTGTCTTACTTCAAATTTGACATTGACACTATTGACAGATGGATAGAGACTTAGGGCCACTTGCACGCAGAATTTAACCCTGGGTTAAGGCACTAACTCGCTCATTCCCGATATACCAGAATTTTAAAATACCAGATTCTCAATATATGTACATGAATCTCAAAAAATAACATTTAAATTTCGGTATCGTTGATTATGCTTACCTAATATTTCGAAGCTGGTGATTTGGGAATCTGGTAAAGAGAGTAGTCTGGTAATTTGAAATTCTGGTATTTCGGGAATGAGCGATCTCTAATGACATTGACGACTTCAAGCATATTTTTCTTGAGATGGGTCCCAAATTAACGCTCGTGACCGTACCAATTTCATCAAACGATGTTAACCACTTCACAGACGATTAGAGCGTTAACATTGTTTGGTGAAATTGGTACTTATTGTAAGGTTTCAAGATTCACAAATGGTCAGTTAACTGTGTAAGTGTTGGTACAGTCAAGGACTTTAATTGTTAAGCCACTATGGAACCCTGTCATAATGACAGCGTCAAACCATATGAAAGAAATTACGCTAAAATTAATGATCAACGTTATGCGACAGGGTTCCATAGTGGCTTAACAATTAAAGTCCTTGACTGTACAGTCATTTTAAATTGGACTTCTCATTTTTGGATAGCAAATGTAATCTCTACTCTTAACTCAATTCCTTTTCTATCTTTTGCAAATCAATTAGGTTTAATTGTATTAAAAATCAAAGGGGACACTAACCTTTGTACTTATCTGTCATTGTGACATTCGAATTTGACAGATAAGGACAAAGCATTTAGCTACCCCACGGTTATTCCACATTTATAAGGCGGTATATGATTACGGTTGTAGATAGTCTACTCTGATAGTTAAAAGGAACGATGCAAGTGGACTTGCTGTTAAGATTTTGCCAATTCACTACAATATGGGTTTTTTTTTAAATGTAATTAATTACTTCGAGACCGGCAACCCGTTGCAAATGTCCATAGGCGGCGGTGACCACCTGCCATCAGGTGGGCCGTCGGCCTGTTCGTCCATCAATGGCAATAAATAAATAAAATGCGACGGAGATTTGCAGACAGGACCACAGGCATTATTATACTACATAGGGAATGCAAATAACCGGTTATAACCGGTTTTAACCGGTTAAATGGCATTCCCTAATACTAGCGTAAGGCTGCGGCTCCACTGAGGCGGAGATGAGCGGAGCGGAGCGGAGCTGTGCCAATATTAACCAATAGAATCTAAACTAACGTGCGCAAGGCGCGCTCGACGTGACCGCAAGCGCCTTCTATTGGTTAATATTGGCACAGCTCCGCTCATCTCCGCCTCAGTGGAGCCGCACCCTAATAGACGAACAGACTCATATTTCCCGCGTCACCAAAACAGACATTTCTTAATGCCTTGGACGTCGTAATCTACAATTTTATTCAATTTAAATAGATTTGAGGAATGATACAAATACTGAATTACGTTGTCCCCAGTGTGCCGTTATGTGACACGTGAGCTCATGCAAAATGATTTTAACGGTTTTTTCTTTCGCTATCTCTTTCACACTCGTGTTCGTGCCGTGATGGACTGCGCTCTCGCTTGCACAGTCACTGTGTCTTACGCTAGTATATTAATGTCTATGGTTAGGACACAGAACCTGTGCGAGAACGAGATTGTGTAGAGATGTCTTAATCGACTCCAAGTAGTTTGAATTTAAGGGTCAAACTTGTTTTAATATATGACATAGATACAATAATAAAGTTGTTTTTTGGTGTCACTAAAGGTGTTCAACCTAATTAGGATTTGTTTAAAAATGCAGGGTTGTCCTAAACTAAACATTCAGCGTCCAAAACTTTTCGTATACTTATATACGTTGTATTAGCAAAAGTATACACATAGGTCTTGTAGAAATGTAGAATAAAACCACCCAGTCCCAAAATACCAGAAATTTATAATAGCAGGTTATTAATATACTGGAATCGTAAAACTTTACATTAAAACTAAGATTGTTTATTATTATCGTCAAAATGGAGAATCTTGGATTTAAAAATCTGTGTATTTAAAAAAAGTGTAAGGTCTGTTCATTCTTACTCGTCTTATGTAGTAAAGAACTTTCTAACCTCAAAATTAACCTTTTTTAGCTAAAGTAGCTATTTTAAATAAAACAAAGCAATCATAGACAATGCATTGGGCAAGTGATGTCCAAAATGTTGACTCAGTTTACTTTATTTACCACAAAAGAGCTGTTTTAAAAAGGTAAATTTTGAGGTTAGAAAGTTGTTTGCTATATAACACAAGTAAGAATGAACAGACTTTACCTAATTTGTTATTATGGGAATGAGCGAAAAAACTGTTAAAACGAAAAAAATATATTTGTTTAAACCTGGTTATATGCGAAAAATCTGAGGCCCTACTTTAAAAATCGAAGTTCAAAGTTACGTTACCTCCATCCTTTTCTCTCGATTTAATCTCGAATAAGCAGTGACAGAGATGGAGCTTACGTAACTTTGAACTTCGATTTTCAAAGTAGGGCCTCTGTAACCACCAAATGTATTCCAGTGGCAGGTACAGATTGGAGAATAAACATTAAAGGTGTGGCTGTGTGGAAGTAAAGACCGTTCGGCCCACAGATAATTAAACGTTACATCTTCTCAGCTGTTTGTTGTGTAGTAACATTTAGTAAACAATCTCCAGTTTTTTTTTCAGTTTGATTGAAATTTATATGCAATAATACTTACGTATTTCTTCCTGAGGATGATTCTACCTACGTAGGTACATTAGCCTCGAGTTAATTCTGGCCTTTAATTATAACTATAGGCCTAAATTGTCGGTCGACCAGCGCTTTATTTGAAAAGTTTACTCGCGAAGTGTACCTACGCGATTTTGAATAACATAATAAAATGTATGCTTTTGATAAGTATCAAGTATTGCTTAGAATTAATTTAGGCGGAGATTCACATGTCATAAAAATACAATCCACATTTTTACTATAAGTTTTTACATACTAGTTGAATACTTTTTTTTTGTTGGAAGTGTAGGTAGTTTCACAAAAACTGCCACGAATGGAGGTGATTACAATGATATTTTATATTTAGATAAAAGCGTTTCGTAAAGGATCATGGGCAAATTGGGTGTGGCACCAACAGAATTTAAACCCATATCATTAAAAAGGAATTAGTTAAAACGTAATTTCTTAATATGGCCGCAAATACCTAGTTCACCGGAGAACAAAAATATGGGCACTTGAAAACAAGATTATGTTGATGACATAGTCCATAGAAACATTGGAAAATATAGTATTGGGACGGATAATTATAGAACTGGGTTTAGGGTATTTGATTATAACACTATATCATCAACATAACCTAAGCAACTTAACGGAAAAGAGTTACATAGAGGTCGATTGTTCTGTAATGTATCTTAAAAAATTGTGTATTCTTTACATCAAAACAACTCTCTGATTCTAAGAAAATTCTTATTTTATTATTTATTTAGCTAAAGTGCCCATATTTTTATTCTCCGGTAAGCTAGGTATTTGCGGCTATAGTAAGAAATGATGTTTTAACTAATTACATTTTAAATGTAAAGGATTCAATTCTGTTGATGCCACACCCAATTTCCATACAAAAGTGCCCATGGTCCTTTTAAGGCAAAATGCCAAACTATTCTCTTGCTACCAATCAGTTGCGCCGCGACCGCTTGTGACACGTACAGTCAACCAATTTGATTTCTAGGCCACTTTGGACTATGTTAAAGTGACGTTGTCAACCAAAACGTAAGAGACTCCCTATGATTTGGTTTACAACGTCACGTTGACAAAGTCCATAGTGGCCTAGGAATCAAATTGGTTGACTGTACGCGTCAACGTTCATGAAATTTGAAACAACTACTTATCTCTTTCTAACAAGAGCGTTCACTACAGATTGCTCTCTTTGTCTGTAGAAATATGGTAACGTAACACGGCAACGGGTTTTGAATGCGTTTAGTATGAGCATTACGTATTTGAATATAAAATATCATTGGATGATAAGGGAAACCGTGGACTGTAGATTAATCACTACATAGTATAAAACAAAGTCGCTTCTCGCTGTCTGTCCCTATGTATGCTTAGATCTTTAAAACAACGCAACGGATTTTGATGCAGGTTTTTTTAATAGATAGAGTGATTCAAGAGGAAGGTTTATATGTATAATAGATTCTGGTTTATGTACGGGTGTTACAGAAAACTCACATAAACCGAAGCGAAGCGAGGGCGGGTCGCTAGTTGTAAACTAAACAAATATAAATTTAACATTATTACAAATGTTGAGAAAACCTAGGAAAAAGTTGCATTCACACGGCAATTTAATGAGGAAATTAGAGTGAGAAACCTATTAGCAGGATTAACATACAAATAAGTTATGATTTTATTAAATTTAATTTATGGGGAACATGAAATTTCTATTGAACTTTTACACCTTAACTCGATTTAAAATGTCTAGGTCAGTTTGTGTATGATGTACCCACACTACTATGCAATAAGGCAAAAAGGTGGATACATCTCTTTTTAGTCGATTGTACTGTAGTTTTTTGTTCATTAAAGTCAGCTCTTGTGAAACTACCATGACTCCTGATGCTTTAACCCTAAATTCATGAATGGGTAAGAATACCTATTCCAAAATATATTATCTATAATCTCAGCATACTATGGCGCCTAATATAAATTTACGACTTAAAACAAAACATGTATTTAATGGTTAAAGCAAGCCAAACAAATAAAATGTTTAACTTCATTTGCATAGCGAAATCAACCCTTGAAGTTTTGTCAATCTACGAAGACGCGACCCGTTACTTCATTTTACTTCATTTTTACGAGTTTGTTTATTTTAAACTATATATTTAGTACCTTTAAAAGTGGTTTATAAGACCGCATTTGGGCGGTTTTCAAAAAAGTGTACATGGTACAGGACTGAAATAAGAAACGGGCACTCTGATCCGTTGCGTCACGAAAATTAACTATACTGCTATAAGACAAATGGTGGTATCTCAGAGAAAACTCCTGTAGCAAATGCGACCATTTTCCTAACGGGTGAGGATTGAATCTGCTACGTTTATCGAATAATGAGATACCGCCTATTGGCGTATTCGTGAAACAACTCTTAATTTTAGCCTTTAAATATGTACACTTTTTTGGAAAAACACTATTTTGGTGCATCGATTCATTACATTTGTACTAATGTATCTGTTATATCCCTCGTCCAAAAAAATCTGATGTTAACAGCTCAATAACGGAAGGTATAATGTCAGCATTTGACTGGCGTATAGACCCTAAGGGTTCTGAGGTAAAACTAATAACTATATTCATTACGAATAAAATCAAAGACAAGCTAGCATTCTTATTTAGTTGGACTTTATAGATAGCGAAAATATTCAGTTCTCAAAATAATGTTTGTATGTGATCAAATCGAAATTATTGTAATTATTTATTTTTAATGTGTATAAAGGATATTATACTGTTTACACTGTACTTTATTTATGTTATATTGTAAGGATAATGAAGTTATAATTAAATAGTTTTGAACAATTTGTGTTGTTTGTGATTAGGATCGAGATCGAATTGGGATCATCATTCTGAACAAGAACAAATAGTACTCCCGATATGTGCCCAAAAATATGTATGGAATTGTTCCGTTTTGTTATCAAAATCCAATACGTTACTTGGTAACAAAATTGACAATTCCATACATCTTTTTGGGGACATTGAGTGCTATTTTTTCTTGTTCAGAATGATGATCCCAACCAACGTGCCAATTTTTTCCCAAGTCTGAAGAATAAGTTAAAGGTGTGCTATTTTTTGAGACTCCACCTGATCCGGATCTGAGACGGCTCTGAACGTATAAAAAATAGAAAAGCCAGTGTTAGCAGGGAGGTTAATAAGGTCTTTTTAAAACTGATGTACGGTCACGAGCGTTAATTTGGGACCCATTTCAAAAAAAAAATGCTTGAAGTCGTCAATTTCATTAGAGATGTCAAGTCATTTGTAACTTTTAGGAAACTTAACTCTATTGTTATAGAATGTCAGATTGACTTTGGATCTAAGGTGAGTACCAAATTGAATCTCGTGACTGTACACATATTCTTGCGCCACAGTCATGTATACATGACCAACAATCAACTGGAAATAAAACCTACGATGGAATTTTAAGTTCCTTTTTATCTACTAGACGGTGTGTATGTGGCGTACACGGCACTTCATTAGTAGGGTGACTTCAAAAGGTAACAGCACAAGATAAATCATCAAAATATTTTTCAAAATGGTATAAATAAAACACATGGCTATATGCACAACTTTGTATTATAACGATAATCATAAGCACCTTATATCATCTGTTATTACTCAACATTTACACTATCGTCATAAATATTTATACAAAATTTATCAATTTGTTGAACAGCGTGACGCGTCGCTAGGTGAGTTCGTTCGTCCACTCAGCCCAATCATTCGAAGCAAGTGACTGTTTAAAAAACTACATTCAGTTTATAATACCTATGATATCGCTCGTGTACGAAAACGAAACATATTTGGAACGCCTTTCATTTCAAACTTTTTACTTTTAAACGCGCATTATTCATTTCACTTTGACAAGGTATTTTTGTAACTGTATTCAAAATAGATCAATTCAATTTGATTCATGATTTTGTCTACGACTCTATGTCAATGTAAAGACCCGCGCATCCCAAACATTTGAATTTGATAAGAATCTAATAAAGAAAGAAAATGAAACTTGCTTATACGATAATGTTCAATGTGGATATGTAAGGTTGCAGGAATGTGCTTACTTTCAAGTCTTTTATTTTATTTATACTTAAGATTATGGCCATCAAGGATCAACGAATCGGAAATATATGCTAGCTAGCAAAACGTTTAGAAACCAGAGACCGTAGTTTAAGTTGCTAACGTCTAAAACGTGTTTACGTTTTTCGTATAAATAACATGGACGTAATCTCGTTCGAGACGGTTTGAAGCGGGAACAGCAACTTACGCTAAAGGCCAAGGAACGAACAAAAAAAATCTTTTTTTTTTCCGCGATTTTTAGTCAACAACTTTAAAAGTACAGGACGGCGTTTATTAAGTTACGAAAAATGATTTACGTCAACATTAACATTTTTATTTTGTAACATTGGAAGAGGAATTTTGGCCGTAACGTGGCCGACTGGCTGACACTGCGAAAGTGTAATATGATGAGTTGGTTTTAAGTTTTATTTATTATGTATACGTATATAATTATGTAAGGTATTTGTAAATATGGGGCTCGTTGTCTAGATTAAAGGCTTTTTATTTAAACTATAATATTATACTGATGCAACTATTAAAGTTGTTGACTGTACCTAACTACGAATGTATTAAATCAGCTAATTAAGCTATTTAAATTACGTTTTAGTGAGTGATCCCAAATTGCTTTACCGCTAACTACGAACTCCCCTCTATACTAGATTTATAAAAAATCTATCAATTTGTACTCGCGATGCGAATTAAGATTTTCAATCTTAATTGCTTAGTATTAGGGATTATTTACTACCCCAAAAGATTTTGTTTCGTTTAATATTGGCATCTGTAATTTCTTAAACAGTCACTTACTTTCCACAAAACAGAGGCAAAAACCAACAATTATTCCCTAAAAGCAATACAAAAACAGTGTACAGTAAAATCCCTATTATATTTAACCATACATTACATTTACTTGGTTAAAGCGTTAACATTAATGACATTTGGATAAAATAAAACATTCAAAACAATAAAGGTGCTCAGTCATACTAACTCATTCGTCTATAAAATTAATTCCATAATTTATGATTCCATTTCATACAAAAGCGTGTTCGGATCATAAAATACATCAACTACGTCGCACATGCACCTACGCCGGCCGTTTCCTCGTGGTCATACTATTTTTGTCCTACTGACTTTCGACGGAGCCCCGCCCAAGGGCGGAGCTCCTGCTTCTAAGTGGTTTTGCCCTTCAGGCATCTGAAGATACCTAACGAACCTAACCTACCTACTTTTACAACCATAATTAGTATTTAGTGATCAAATCTAGGTTCACTTTTTGACTAGTAGGACAAATTAGTATGACCACGAGGAAGTAAGTCCTACGCCAGACTAAATTAAACAGTTTAAAAAACTTACGTGATCGAAGTAGTAGGCAGTATCTGTACCAACCGACCACTAATATAGAGTGGTGAACAACCGTGAACTGAGCGAGAGGGGTAAAAAAGCAAAAGATAACTGTACACCTCTCACTCGTGTCCTTCAAGAGCTTTCGACAAGCCTTGAGTTGGGAATAACTTGCCATGGGTCCGTAGCATAATATAGAAAATCAAATTTCATAAGTACGCAATTCCTAACACAATACTTCGAATATCAAAATGTCCTGTGTACGAAATTCCTAAAGATGCATGTCCTAATGCACTGTGTCGTTCGAAATTTCGCACTTTATACATTTTAAACTTAGGTCAACCGGGCGTAGGTAAAATGTCGTTAGTTTTTTCGTGCACTAGTGGTATTGTAGACTTTTAAAAAAAGGCTTATTAAACATAGTACATGCATCTTTAGGAATTTCGTACATTATAAATTTTGATATAAGTTTTGTTTTTAGGAATTTCGTACTTATGAAATTTGACTTTCGATATTATGCTACGGACCCCTTGCCATCAGGTAAGTTAACCTTGCTCCCACATCGATTGAAAATCGCTCTATATAATCTTTGAGGCATGTACAGAACCTGCCTGTTCCAAATTCGATTGTACCCTTTGTCAAGTGGAAGAGCGTTTAGCTTTTCGCAGGAACTTTTGGCACGCTAGACACGCGACTGAGGTCTAAAGACCAGATCACAACGCCTCAAGCTCATTCAAATATAGACTCAAAATACAGTTCATAATTACAGGGAACGTGATGAAATGGCAGAAGATAGCAATAACCCAAAAGTTATTTGAAACTTGTTGCCCGATCACAGCACCAATTTAAGTCCACAATTGAAGTTGCCGAGTTGCGTGTAACCATACCTTTATAATCTGTGGTGTAACCTACGCTGGTACAATGTTATGCCAAAATATGATTGAGACTGCGCCGAGCGTACGCCGGATGTACAGTGGCGCCCTCATTACTTTCATTGTGTTTTCTAATAAACTTAAAGTATTTTCAAGAATTTGGTCGGTATGTTTTTGTACTGCTAAGCTAACTACTCAAAGAGTAATTGTTATTAAAGTTTGTTACGTATTACTTACGCTACAAAACGCATCGTCTGATTGCGAGGAAATTCTTTAGTTAATCAGAAAACACAATAATAGTAATGAGGGCGCCACTGGACGCTCGACGTTAGCTCGGTGCAGTCTTAAATAGCGCGAACGTGAATTTTACATAACATTTGGTCTTATCGGGACTACGCCATTGAAAAATATATATGGTTCAAAGCCAACGATCAATAAAACCGTCATTGCTGACAGCGGAAAATAGACCAATAGACTTGATGATGATTTTATGACGCTGTACGCGAAACTTAACATGATTTGTAGTAATATTACATTAGCAAACATTGCTTCGACGCAAGAGTGAGCCAAACGACCTGCTGATTACCCTATTCATATCTATAGTTAAGGCATAAACTATGGCTAACTCACCGATTACCACACCTCTATAACTGCAATAAGTCACTCATGCGAACTGATCGTTTATTAAAATCTGGACAAAATAAGTCTAAAAACCAATGCTTAAAAAACGGCGACGGTACGGAATCGCAGTGACAGGGATACGACGCGTCCCTGCGTTTCCGTACAGTCGCCGTATTTTAAGCAGCGGTGTGGTCGCAGCTTTACTCGGTTATTGTCATCAAAAACACAAGTTGTCGACCGACAGACACCTACTGATTGTAAAATTACCATGTCTTCATTTGACATGACCAGTCATTGATTGAGTGCCGCAGCTTCAAATTTTCGTAACACAAGAGTATGTAAGGTTTTAATTAAACTCATTTCATGTAGTTCGCATGAGTGGCTAGTTGTTAAGTTAAAAATAAAAGTCAATGCATATTTGGTTTATAAACAATAAATTATAGATCTACATTATAAATGGCTCAGTATAAACATGATTACTAACTATTTAAACTACGGGTCGGCCAAACGACGCAACCGCAACTTTGTCAATACAAAATAGACTTTATATTACGTTGTTGAAGTTTATAATTTAGTGATAAAGCTGCGTTTAATTTTTTTTCCTAGGTAAACCTTAATTTGTTTATAGAGTACCGCGAACTGTGGTAACTTTGCGCAATATTGGTAACATATTATTACAAATATTTGCAGAAATTGCCATAGATTGCGGTACTAATAATACAGGAGAAATTACAAGAAACCGTAAGGATGGCATTTCATACGGCCACTAAGGGCCTGGCCACATGACCACGGCATGGCTTCATGCACCTTGTAACATCGGCTTCATGCTATTGCCGCGGTAATGTGGCCAGGCCCTAACGAGATGCTACAATAAAGGCAGTCAAGACAAACTACATAGGCATATTGATTGTGCAAAGATAATTCATTCATGATTTCTATTAGATACTGAATTGAATACATCTATCATACCCACAATGTAGTGTGATATTCGAAATCTACATTTGCCAAGGCAAAACTGATCTTTGGCTTCAGTGGATTTTATTCCTAAAAAATGATGCAAAAAACACTACACGGACCACCTTTAGTATAGCATCTTTATGTTCTGCAGTGGAATGGATTACATTAATTTATATTTCATATAAAAATAATTTAAGTAAATACAAGATTGCTGGCGCTTTGTGATACATATTGACATTGATACCATTCTCGCCACATTTACTATTATTAATATTGTTGGAGCGGCGGCCGGGCGGGCTGGTTACGCCGAGAGGCACCACAGAATAAAACAATTACAGTCAACAGCATAAATAAGTGAACATTTCTGTACCTTGTCGCTTTCAATCGTTTCACGATTTTGTATAACATTTCAAACACGACGTTAAAGTGACAAGGTACATAAATGATCACTTATTTATGCTGTTGACTGTACATGGATATAATTATAATACACCTAACACTGTACCCGCTAAGCTGCTTTGCAGCTGTCTCTACATATATACGTATGTGTAAGTGATATAGACGTGCTTACTACATGCACTATTATATAAACTAATTCTCACAGCAACATCGTCTCAATAACATTAATGACCCGCTCTTAAATTACTATATTTACGAGTAAACAGTGAACTATTGATCTTTAAAAAAATATATGCATGCACCATGAGAAGAAATTGATCAACTGAAGCTAATGTAATGTCACATACCCGATGATAATAATATGCTCTGTTGTATTCAACACAAAATATTTAAAAGAGATGTGAATGAGGACCAAAACTTGGGCATGCTAACTCACACAATTATAATTATCTATGAAGCTTGTCGTTACGTGACAAAAATTAGCCATACAATTGTGAGGAAACTTTTTGTCCGACAACGGAACTTTTTCACCCTAGTTGTTAGCATGGTTAACTACGCGTAACTATGTGCTAATATGGTTCAACTTTTTCAATCTTCAGCCATTATAGTGACTTAAATGAATTTGTAAATGTCATGGCGTTATACTTTGTTAGATTTTCGTTATAAACTGCAACTAGATAAAATTAAACATGATAGATCAATAAGCTCTTATACCGCTAACCCTAAACCGCCGCTCCACGCTTTACGAACATCAACAGAACTACATTTTGTTTATTATATGCGTACTAACTAATCTCAATTTTGCTCGGGAGATAACTTGCTTTACATACGAGCCTCAAAAAGCTTACATTTCATTATTCATTTGGTATTACAACTTCCCACTTTCCTATTTACAATCAATTCCAAACAGTTATAAATATTTCGAAAAAGATGTCATTTGGTACTTTCACTTCGTTATCAACCAGCGTTAACTTATCATGATAGACCTCTGTCCTGTTGGGAACTGTTCTCGTTGGAGGTTCACGTTAGCCGGTTTCCCCCGAGCTGCAATATAGACCACAAGGCGTCACACAACTGAGCGTCCCGCGCACTTCCGTCGGTTGTTCATCACAGATCTACACGTCCGTCACCCGACATGCTCTCGAGCGCCTGTGGGCGAAAATAATAAATATATAAAATTATCTGTATTTGGTCTGGATGAGTAGTAGTTTGGTATACAATTATAACGTTCAGTGGATGATTAGGGTATTTTTTATGAGGCCACATAATAATATGATAAAGTCGGTAGTGTTCCGGGATTTGGATCTCAATGACCAAAACGCCTATGTGTCTATTCTTGGAATATATTAAAGTTAGAACATATTTCCTTGAGACTGTTAAACGTGAAAACACGATTAGATACTAATCCTTGATAGATTTATTTTTCAAACGTGACAACTTTTTCGCATGTTTTTAGCTGAATCTTCAAATCTCTAAAATCTTCAAAGATGATTTTTAATTAAATAGTTGAGTATTTTATAAGTTCTTGACTCTGGTAAACCAGTTTTTTAATAATAGAAGTGGTTATAAAGTAAACAGCAGTTAATTGAATGTGACACTGCTATCAAGGCGCGCGCAAACTATCTCCATCTCACGTTGTTCCGGCGGAAGCACACAAAGCCATCCCTTTTCATTATTGTGTGCGAGTGGCAGCATATGTGGCCTCTTATGATAACGCTCATTGAATACAAGACGGGAACATTCCAAAACAATTTGCTCTTCCATTTAAAATCGTATTCCAATCGCTTCTAATTTTAAAATGCAACACTGACTCATTTCGGATTGTGTCAGTTTTGTAGTCAATGAACGATAAGAGTGCTAAAGTTAGGACCGGGTGTTGTGCGGCGGATCACTTCGTTTACCCGAATTTCATTTGCCATAATTGTGTCACTTGCCATAAAGGCATTTTTTCTGAAACTGTAAACCTTTCAGGTAATTTTTACATGCCATCGTATAGAGTCCAATAGGTTAGGTTAGGTTTGTTTTATAACAATTCTGAATAGTTCACGCTTTCAGAAAAAATGCCTTTATGGCGAATGAATATTATGGCAAGTGATAGAATTATGGCAAATGACTTTCGGGCAAACGACAGAGAAGTTGTGCAGTGTATGCGAGTTGTTTCGTGGTGTGGTACCTGGGCTAGCAGGCGTCGGGCTCGGGCGGCGGCGGCAGGAACTGGTCGGCGCGCGCGTGCTGGATGAGCGCGGCCACGGTGCCCGAGTCGGCCGGCAGCTCCGACTTCTTGCGGAGCAGCGGCGGCGGCTTCGGGCCCGTCAGCCCTTGCTTGCGGGCCTGAGGGACCGTTGCTTCCATTAGTGGTTTACAAACACTAATGGAATGTTAAAATGGACATATGTGGAATGGACATGAAATTAATTTGAATGTAACGCCAGAGAAGGAGGAGTTTAGAAGGCCTTGGTGACGCAGTGGGATAACGACACTCTGGTGGATTATTAAGTTATTACGTTATGTGGTAATAAGGGGAAGTAGTCGAAATTAATTTTTAAAATCCTTATGCAGGCTTTAATCTAGAAGTAAATGACTTTTACTCTGATATGACGATGTCGAATTTTAGGAAGACTCTTAGCGTCTCCGTGTATTTCTTACACTAAGCACGTAAGTACAAATAAGCTGGGTCGTTCAAGATAGCTTATAGATAAATATTTGTTTGGTGTAATTCTTCATCAATTTAATAATCATTTTAAGATGAAAACTATTTCTAGGTCAAAAACTAAGTTTAGTGAATGGGCTACTGTAGGCATTCATAAAAGTAGAAACAGGCTTTATGAACTTTACAGAGAGAGGGAGGAGAACAAGAACGCCGACTTCTTAGTTTACGTTAAGAATTATTCAAAAACCTTCAAGCAAGTTTGCTTGACTGCTAAGTCAAACTTTCTAAGTCTTAAACTCAAAGCTTCTGACAATAAGGTAAAAACTGTGTGGAAGATAATAAATAGAGAAACAGGTAAATCAAAAACTCGTGATAATAAAATCGCTCTAAACAATGGTGACAAACAAATCACCTCAAACAAAGACGTGGCCTTAGCGTTCGAAGATTATTTCTCCACCATAGCCATTAATACCACGAAATGTCTTCAATCATCTGCGATTGAAGCTCAAAAATCACTTTGTGCTAATGTTACTAAATGTAATGTTAGCTTTGATTTTAGCTATGTAGATTCAGCTACTATTGTTAAGGTATTTAAATCGCTCAGTTTAAAAAAAACTGAGGATTTATGGGGAACTTCAGTTAAAGTCATCCATCATGTCATAGATATAATTGCTCCTCACTTAGCTTTAATCTACAATAATTGCATTTCAGAGGGGGTCTTTCCAAATCTTATGAAATATAGTAAAGTCATACCACTTTTTAAATCAGGTGAGATGAGTGATTTAACGAATTTCCGTCCCATTTCTATTCTACCTGTTTTAAGTAAAGTTTTTGAGAAGTTAATGTTAAATGATATGTTAGGTCACTTCAATAGAAATAAACTGCTTAACAGTAATCAGTTCGGGTTCACCAGAGGACGATCCACAACTGATGCAGCATCTGTACTCATTAAATATATATACAATATTTGGGAGAAATCTTGTGATGCAATAGGAATTTTTTGTGACCGATCCAAAGCTTTCGATTGCGTAGATCATGCGACTCTCATATTAAAATTAGAACATTATGGTCTGACTAATAATTCTCTAAATCTCATGTCCTCATATCGCACATGACATTCAATACCGTATTAACTCAAAAATAAATTGTAATGCATACCTATTTGTACTAGTTTGTAAATAGAATTAAATTTTCAACACTGTCACATTTCGAGTTAAGACGGTATTGATTGTCATGTGCGATATCTTAGTGATAGGACACAAACGGTTGTTGTAAACAGAACACAGTCCATTGGAGCAGCTGTTAAATTAGGTGTGCCTCAGGGCTCCATATTAGGTCCTTTCTTATTTTTGGTTTACATTAATGACTTACCACCCATGATAGAGAATATTTGTGATATTGTGCTATTTGCTGATGATACATCATTGATTTTCAAGGTAGACCGAAAATCCGTCAATTACACTAGGATAAACGCCACGCTAGGTAAAGTACATAATTGGTTTACTAGTAACAATTTGCTACTCAATGCTAGGAAAACTAAATGTGTTAGGTTCGCTTTGCCTAATGTTAGACCGGTAGAATCTAGTATATTTCTAAATGGCGAGTGTTTGGAAATGGTAGATAAGGCGCTTTTCTTAGGGATAACTATAGACAAAAACTTGCAATGGAGTCCCCACATAGCAGTACTAGCAGGTAAATTAAGTTCTGCAGCTTATGCTGTTAGGAAAATCAGGCAACTTACGAATGTTGAGACAGCTCGCTTAGTTTATTATAGTTATTTTCATAGTGTTATGTCATACGGTATTCTGGTTTGGGGAAAAGCTGCTGACATACAGACTATATTCGTGTTACAAAAAAGAGCCATCCGTTCTATATATAACCTAAACTCCCGTGATTCTTTAAGATTACTATTTAAAGAAATTAGTATTTTGACAGTAGCTTCACAATTTATTTATGAGAATATTATTTATGTCATTAAAAATCAGGACTCTTTTATTAAGAATTGTGATATACATAATTTTAATACAAGAAATAAAAATAAAATAGCTACTAAAAAATTTCGTGTTCGTAAGGTTTTTAAATCATTTGTAGGTCAATGCATCCATTTCTATAATAAATTACCTGACGAAGTTTTAAAGTTACCATTTCCAGTACTTAAAACTTACTTGAAAAAGTCGCTGATGTCTAAAGCTTACTATAGGGTCGAGGACTATCTATCAGATAAAAGTGCTTGGCCTAAACTAAACACCCAAATAACTTAATAATAACTTCATCGTAAGAAATATGTAAACATTGTATATTGTCTAGGGGACACGGTTTCTGTAGGAGAATGTATCGAAACTTTTTATGTAGTTGTATTACACCATCATAATTAAGTATAATTTTTCATAATTATTTTCTATTACTTACTACCAATTAGTTCTGGAGAAAACTCAGGGTTTTGGCACATTTTCCTGCTCAACTACGCGTGAATACATTTATTTCTTATCTTATGTTAGATTCATTGTTTTATATAATGCTAGGTTAAGTTTTAAAATTGTACCTATATTTAAAAAACGACTAACTGTTGAGTTTCTTGCGGCGCTTCTTCTCAGCAGTGGTCTCTTGCGAAGCGCTGGTAGATTTTTGACGTGTAAAAGTGCCCGTGCGGCCTACTTACTGAATAAACATCTTTTATCTTTTTATCTTTTTATTGTTAGTGAGCACACAAATCGTTGCTTAAATGCAAATGGGCCACAAATTAAATTGTGTTTCTGTTGCATTTAAATTCGGATGTAGTATTATTCGGAATACTTTAAGTTTTAAATCAAACTATATCTGTTTTTGTTTTGTGGCGCTTTTGCATTTAAGCAGCGTAATATTGCTCATTGAATACAAAACGGACACATTCCAAAATATTTTGCTCATCCATTAAAAATCGTATTCCAACAGCTTTTAATTTTAAAATGCAACACTGACTCATTTTGGATTGTGTCCGTTTTGTATTCAATGAGCGAATGAACTCCTCGTTTGGTATCCTGCGGCATGCAAGTGACAAGGTTTTTGAGGTGTACCTGCAGCGCCTCCCGCTCGATGCGCGAGTAGGAGAGGTCGGGCTCGGGCTCGAGGGGCGCGGTGGCGGCGCGCGCCTCCAGCCGCTGCCACAGCTCCTCGCGCTGCTGCAGGCGCTCGCGCTCCCTGCACCAACGAACTTACTGTACAACTGTCTGTCGGAACATTCACTTCTCACCTACAAATGTACTTCATTTGGATACACCAGCCCTATGGCAATGTACATTTTGTCAAAATCTACTGGTATTTCCTAAAAAGAAGGAGTAAGTAGGAGGAAGGAGTATTGATAATAAGTTCATCGGGCCGCACTTTTTACTGGACAACCTCAATGCAGAATTACCTCGATTTTTTTGCAAAATGATTAGCCCGTATTGTTAAGCGAGGTTATTAGACACAGATACGCTCGTAGTGTTTCTGCATGACGGTTTTCCTGGACACTGGCGATTAACATTTTTTTTTACATCTTTTAAAACTTAACTGCGTCACACTAAAGTTCTCAATATAAAATTGCTTCTATTCAGCTACGTACATGATAAAAACAATTACAATTTTAGTTCAGAAACCACATAATGCCAAGTGGTTTCCACGTCATAATCTCTTACAAAACATCGCCAACTCACATCTGTTTCTCCTACTTGAACACCTGCGTGCACTCATCGAAGAGCATCAGGTCCATCTCTATGAATAGCTTGAACGCGTTGCAGACCAGCGCGTAGATAGTCTCGTTCCTATGGCTCTTTGATGTTGCGGTACATTACCAGCAACTTCACGTACAATTAAAATTTAAATTGTCAGAGACTATGACACTCGTCCACTACAACCTTTTCCATGCCGTCCTTCTTTACAATCTACAAAACATCGCCAACTCACCTCTGTTTCTCCTGCTTGAACACCTGTGTGCACTCGTCGAAGAGCTTCTGGTTCATCTCCATGAACAGCTTGAGCGCGTTGTAGACCAGCCCGTGGATGGTCTTGTTCCAGTGGCTCTTGGTGTTCCGGTACAGAGCCGGGAACATGATGGGCAGGATGTACGTCGCGTTGTCGGAGATTAGAGACATTATGTACTCGTTGTTCCAGTAGTAGAGCGCTCGTTCTGCCACCTGGGTGGAACAAGTTCAAGGTCGTGTTGTATAGAAATGTCAAGAATCTAGCGACAAATATTGGTTTAAGATAAAACTATTTATTCGCGAAGTAGGGAGCAGTTCCCAAGAGACCATTGCTGAAACGAAGTGCAGCAAGAAACGTGATGGTTAGAGAAGAATGGCGATGACTTCACAGAAAAGTTCTTTAGTTATGATCAGAGATCTGATATTCAGAAGTTTATCTACCTAACTGCTGCTGTAAAGAGAAGGTAATACGGTAGTTTCAACCGAGTAAACACCATCGTGATCCGTATGGGACATTTTAGGCTAGATTCTGTCAAAATAACATCACTATCACATATTTCTAGTTATAATCTCGCGTTACCCAAAGCTACATAGCAACAAGTGCTATCTTAATCAACCCACACATAGATATCATAAGGTACCCTTGAAATATCGAAACTCGTTTCATAGAACACGTACACGAACAGTAGTCTTGTAACCTAACCTACGTAACGAATGCTTAAGATAACCTAACAACCTATTGATGAAATGAAATTCGGTGAAATAACATTCGATGAAATGTTAGACTTCGAGGGGAATCCTATCATAAACATCATCTTTTTTTGATTATTGCTTACCTGGAAGTGGGGACTGGAGACGCACTTGGCGAGCTGGCGGAACAGCGGGTCCATGATCTTCTGGAACTCCGCCGGCTCGATCACGTCGAGGATCTCCTCCATCTCGTTCAGGAACATCACCTCCTTGGGCGAGTGCGTCTTCGGCCAGTATTTTAGTAACGCTCTGGAAAAAAAAAACAAAATGTGTGTTGTCATTGGACCATATTTTTTGGATTAGACAGCTGTAAAGAGTTAGTCAAATGAATTTTACGTGGTATAAATCATCGATGTATAAATTGGAATTAAAGAAATTTAAAAAAACTCTGTCGCGAATTATTTCATAACTTATGATTGGCTCAATCACTGAAGAACCATTGCCGGAAAATATTTTACGTAAAAAAATGCATTGCAGTCCTTTCGCCTCCTGGAAGACGGTAAACACAAAGGCATTAAACATAGCACCTCTGTCCTATAATAATTATTTTCAGAATATCACCAAAGTAACTTGTCACAGGGCATGCTTCAATGGTTCGGTCATTTGGAAAGGATGGATGAAAGAAGATTGACGAAAGAGATATACAGATCGAAAGTGAGTGGACGGGTCGGAAGGGGCCGCCCTAGGCGTACTTTTTCGAGTCAAATCGAAGAAATACTAGAAAAGGGCCGAATCTTAAGTACCCGAAACCGACGTGCGTGCATGACTCGATGTATGAATGTTGAAGAAGCGAAATAAATTTCTCAAGATCGTAGCAAATGGAAAGAAGTGGTCTCTGCCTACCCCTATGGGAAACAGGCGTGATTTAATGTATGTATGTAACTTGCCACCAAGTATCTCATAATATTTGGTGTTGGCGGGCAAGTAAACCGGTGAACCTAATTCTATCATAATCCTCAGGGATAACAACGCATTTTGCAAATCTTGACATTACTGTGCATTGGCAGAGTCCACTTGCCATCACGTAGCCTGTGCGCTTTCTCTATCGCATAAAAAGAACATGTCAGGTCGGGGCTTACCTAACTACTGGCTGCGTGAGCGACGGGTCCTTCTCTAGGAATTGCACGACGCAGTACGCAAGCTGGGGATGGTACACGGAAAGCGACTTCGCTTTGTGCAGCGGGAGCAATACCTGTTGACAAGAATAATTACAACATTAGGTAGTGAAGATTAATAAAAGGCTGCTGATCTATTAGGAGCATAAGCAAAATCTTACGACAAAGAACTAGATTTGACTATGATCAACTAGCGTATATAAAACTAACGGAAGTGACTAATTGGGTGAATCAACGTTTTCCTGTAACTCCTTGCCATGGTGACGTGACGTCTCATGAGACACTCTTTAAAACTATGATTTAAAATAATATAAATCCAGCAAAAATCCGTTTTTCTAAGAAACTATCACTGTTTTCTCCTGGCTCACGGCACAGAACAATAACAACAAAAAGTTGATAGATCCAATTATGCACATTAATATAAAACTTAAAAAAACGTATGCTTGTTTGACCTTCATCGACTTCAAACGTGACCACACTCATGATCACAGGGAAAACCAAAGACTAAATGTGCTTTTCCACCGAAGATGCACGAGGAGGGAAATTAAATTTTTCATTAACAATTTCATCTAGTTTCGCCTTGTCTCGCCTCGCCTCAGCGGTGGAAAAGCACCTTAAATAGACCAAACAGAATACAGATTCCCGGGGATATAATCGCAATGAAAAGCTAGTTGTAATAATGGACTCACCCGCAACAGGAACATCTTGTGCTCATCCTTGAGCGGCAACGCGAACCCGTTGATGATGGAGCCGAGGATCTCGAGCAGCTCCGCGATGCCGTTGTGGTGCTCCGTCTCGTAGATGAACCTGGAACAACGCCATCGCGGTAAGACTCATTGCTGGATGTAGCCTTCGGACGGGCCTAGAGGCTATTAAGCTATTATAGACGGTTTGCATTTGAACTGTCAGCTGCAAAATTGTAGTTTGGATCCAGTTTCCGACTGCATATATTGCAACCCAACCCTCAACGTTCTTCTTATGGTTTGTGCTTTTAAATAAAGGAGAAGCAATACATCCGTTTTGGTATCTAGATACGGGTAACGGAAGCCTTATAATGAATTACAGACCTACGTCGTGTTCGTCTGTCAAATTGAGGTGGTTATAATTTGACAAGTACGTGTACTTTTAGAACTGCAAAACAGTTTTCAAGCAAAATCAAGACCAATTTTTGCATTGGTCCAACTACATGGGCCCAGTAAAAAAAAACTAAAGAGGTATCATCGACATCGTGTATTAGATTGGTTAAGTCAAGGTTGGATATGTCAACGATACTTTCTCGATTGAAGGTGTCAGTTCGTGGTCAGAGTACAGACCAAGGATATAATAGCAGAGATGTACAAAATGGTTTTAAAAAAGCATT
This sequence comes from Acleris laterana, assembly GCA_963966035.1. Classification (NCBI taxonomy): domain Eukaryota; kingdom Metazoa; phylum Arthropoda; class Insecta; order Lepidoptera; family Tortricidae; genus Acleris; species Acleris laterana. The sequence continues at coordinate 4,051,668 of OZ014456.1, read as the reverse complement.
TAAATACAAAATGCAAAATACTTTTCAGATTTACTATTTCAAATGCAAAATACCAAATAGTTTTGCGTTTTGTATTTGAAATGCTAAATGCAAAATAGGTATTTTCAAAATACTTTTTCAAAATAAAATACCTTTTGACCAAATCTCAGATATTTTTATTTATATTATTACGCTTTTTAACAATACCAGTTGTTCGAATACCTCATCAGTACTCATCACTCTTTTTTCTTCTGTGAGGTCTCATAATCATTCCACCGTACGAAAAAAGTCTTTCTACTGGCGCTGAACTTGGTAAGGATGTGTTGTTTTTGTATCACAAAGTATTTTGCATTTTGAAATGAATATTAAAAATGCAAAATATATCTCGAAAGGTATTTCAAATAAAATACAAAATGCTTCTTACTAAAAAGCATTTAAATGCAAAATACAAAATAGCTATTTTGCATTTTGTATTTGCATTTTAAATAGAAGTATTTCAAATAAATCGCATCTCTGTATAATAGTAACTTTAAAACTAACAATCTCAAAGCTTTACGAACAGCACCTCAGGGCAAACACATCTGTCCTCGCACACATAAACAACCTTGACCTCGAGTGAGACTACAGCTACACTGGGATTCTTTGACCTTTGACTTAGGGCAATTGCTACACTTGTCAAATATTTAAGCTAGTTAGGGCGTGATCTAATTAATTTTCGTCTTCTTAAATGAGACCGCTGCTAGAATGATGGACCCAATTATGATAATACTTATAATATTTAGACTTAAGTAGAGGTAGAATTTATTTGATCTAATAACAATAATGAAGAGAGCTCGAGTTATAAAAATCCTACCTACGCGGGTCATTTATAGGTCTAAACAACTAACTCCTTAATGAACAAAGATAAAGACTGGAAATATAAAATGGATATTTGTAACGTCGGAGTAATTATTACAGTACTATGTAGACTAGACATTAAGTTAATCCTGACATATAGCACAACCATGAAATGTCTGAATATTGATAATGTTGACAGCATTCAAACAATGGTTTTATTACTATTCGTTCACACGCAACAAAGAAGTTTAACATTGATTTACTGTGACCAAAATGTTCAAAATCTTCATGGCTGTGCATTGTGACAGGATTGTCTCTATAATACAGATAATGGCGGTCGTCATCGCATTACTCTAAAGCGCTCCTAAGCTTAATAGAGATCATCCGTACTGACGGTCCGCGTGACACTAAAACCAGCCTAATACTATAGTGCAAAACAACCGCACAAACCCCTGAACCACCCACACGCGTCCCGCCACGCCACGCGTGTGGTTGCCGGGTTAGAATAGTGCCACTCCATATCTTCCCGTGGATGTCGTAAGAGACGGCTAAGGGAATAAAGGCGTATAGTACTGTTAGGCGATGGGCTTGCAACCTGTCACTAATACACTGGTAAACATCTTAGCCTAAAAGTGCAAAATGTGGTTACAGAATTATTAACAAGTTTTTAGAGTTGTTGGTAATTCTGTAGCTCTGCCTACCCCACTCTGGGAATGAAGGCGTGAGTTTATGTATGTATGTGTACGCGTCCGCATCGACAGATGATCGATACCCAGACCTATGATTACTAATTGGCGACGGACGGCGTCCATTGTCGCCGGTATGAGAAATGTTTTTGCAACATTTCGTCTATTTGCGTCCTGTAATTGCGCGTCTATTGTTGTTGTTTTCCTCATAGCTTTACATTTTACCTTAATAGATAGTGTTCAGTTCATTAATTAATGCACGAGGAACGCGTAAACAGTTTTTTTTTTCAGTCGCCGTCAAATAAACAAGCTCACGCGTTTATTCCCAGAGTGGGGTAGGCAGAGCTACAGAATTACCAACCACTCCTAAAACATGTTGACAACTCTGTAACCATATTCTGCATTTTTACCAGTGTACTAGTGGCCCGTGTGGTTGCCGGGTTAGAATAGTGCCACTCCATGTCTTCCCGTGGATGTCGTAAGAGACGGCTAAGGGAATAAAGTACTGTTAGGCGATGGGCTTGCAACCTGTCAATAATACACTGGTAAACATCTTAGCCTAATTGTGCAAAGTGTGGTTACAGAATTATCAACAAGTTTTTAGAGTTGTTGGTAATTCTGAAGCTCTGCCTACCCCACTCTGGGAATACAGGCGTGAGTTTATGTATGTATGTGTATTGTATGTATTAGTGACAGGTTGCAAGCCCATCGCCTAACAGTACTACACATCAGCGGGTTATCGTAGTCATGTTTATCGATGTGGTTAAACGTGAATAAAAACCTCTGTCCCTTTCTGACCAGTATGTAAGTGCGAGAGTTCCGGGTGCTTTATCCACCGCGATAAAGGCAACCATAATACGGGAGCTGAAATTGTTTTGATAGTTTTGAGCACCTTGTATGATCCTATTTATATGACTAGCTTCGCCGCGACTTCGTCCGCGATTCCCGGGTGTGACAAGCGAATTTTAGAAAATCTTTGGTGACAGGTTGTTTCTTTTTAAAAATAAGAGAATATTTCCTGTAAGGAAACTGTTCCCCTCCAGGACACACAATTTTTTTTCCACCCGTTATGTATATCCGTGTCAAAAAACCATGTGTTGATTCAGGATACTGAATTCGTCAAAAAGTAACTTGTTTGTTTACAATCACAATATTTCAAATATTCGCATCAGTAATATAAGTGTGACGTGATAGCGACTGCACTGGATAGTACACCCGTAACGTTCGCTTTATTTTCCTCCAGACGTATATAATGCAATCGCAAACTCGATTACAGCGAGAGCAAATGTCAGTGTATTGATCAACGCTCCAAACATTTTGCTTCGGTGTATGACGTCACAGCGGCAGAGGCTATATAGTATATTTACTATCGAATGCAGAGCATTTTCCGTCGGCGTACGAGGCGTCACGTTATATTTCAGTTGAAATTATGACTGGTAGGCAGTTCCTATATCGATACAATAGTGCTCAGTCCAAGTTGTTTGTATTTTTTTTTAAATTAAATGTTCAAACATTGATCAAAATAATAACGTTCATTCATTCTCTTCTCGTTTTTTACTCATCGTAATGTTTTTCTTCATTAGTGTCCCATCTACTATTGTGAAAATAAACGATCAGAATTGGTTCCCACTTCTCGGGCGTTAAATGTGTCCCGTCTTGGCTGATAAATCCATTTCAAGTGGATTTATCCACAACTTTTCAATTGGCCATGCTTCATATTTTGTTGTATGGTTTTTATAATTTATTTGATAAATATAGACTATTTTAAGAAAGTAATTTCGGTATTTTTGTTTTTAATTAATCCTATCTACATTAAAAAAATATATTAATTTATTGCTGACGTGACGTCATCAAACGCATAATGGATAATGTAGTCTTCGCCTGCATAAAAAGAAATTACAGTAAAGTCTATGGTAAAGTAAACATCAAGGTGTCAACGTCACCGAGGACGGGCTCAAAAATTTTTGAAATCACTACTTGAACTTGTTTGAAATGGAAGGCCACAAGTGTTTCGTCCCTTTATGTCCGAATAACAGCAGGGATAACCCGGATTTGTTATTCGTACCAATCCCGGAACGACGGCGAGAGGAATGGTGTCGTGAAGTGAAGCAAAAATACTTCAAGAATTATTTGCAGTTTTGTTGTGAAGATCATTTAAATGTACTCGTATGTACCTGTTTAAAACAAACACATTACTTTTACACAATGGTTTAACAATAAAGTCTTGACCATTGAGTACTAGTATGAATTAGATTGCATTTATTAATTATAATAAACAAACAATTTACGAAAAGAAACGACACGTCAATGTCAAATTTGTGTTTGATATAGACTAGACAGACGTCAGTCGGTTTTTTTTTTAAATATGGCAATGGAATCATATCCATTATTCGTTTGATAACTCACAGAAAGGTCATTTGAAGGTCAAAACATTTCAACGAATATCTTAATAATGTGAGACTTTTTTTTAAATCTGTTATACAGAAACTGTACCGAAAGCTTGTTTCTCGAAATGGTTTTGAGATTTCCATACATATTTAAAAAGTTAGCATGGCTAATTTCTGTGGAGGTAATAGGGGCCTAACATATTTTTTTAAATATGCTGTGTGCACTTCATACTGTTCTTCAGAACATTACTTACAAAAAAATGCATATAATGCTGGGGGCGATCACTATAGTATATGGCAAAAGCATCGATAATTGAATTTATCGAAATAGGAACTCTGTCATAAAATTTGCCTCTCTGAATTCCTAGGTCTGGTCCTTAAGATAAACAAGGAAGGTCACTCACTTGTAGAAGACGTTGTTGATCTGTTTCCGGATGTAAGCGCGCAGCACGAGGAACTTGCCGTAGATCCGGTGCAGCGTCGTCTTGAGGAAGTCGCGCTCGCGCGGGTCCTCCGAGTCGAACAGCTCTAGCAACTACAACAAAATGTACAGTCAGTAAATGTATATATACAGTCGTTGGGTTCTGTTTTTGAACGTTCTCGTTCAATTGACATTAGTCCTAACGTTTGTAAAGTATGTGTGTGGCTTGGTGTGTAGCATTGGAGGTTACAATGATATTTAGGATTAAATTACTTTAATACAAAAGTCAACAAAATGTATATTCGTTAAGTCATTTCTTTTAACAAGCAAGGGGCGAGCTTTTTGCAAGGTGTCCGTCATAAAATTACCATTGAGTCATTGAGTTACCTAAACTAACTTAAGGAGTAGATATGAGTCTATATTGTCCACCGTAATTATTTTTGGTCATAATCTAATTTAGGTCAATATCGCGAGTCGTAATGAACTATTACTTTTTCAGGACTGTTACAAATCAAACCTAACCTAACCTAGTTTGATCAACATGGTTAGATATTTAAGAAATTCTTTACGGTTCTAGCGATATAAAAATGATGACCATCAATAATTATCTAAAGAAAGACATTATGATGTCGTAAAAGCCGACTAAGGTAATAAAGGCGTGTAGTACTGTTAGGCGATGGGCTTGCAACCTGTCACTAATACACTGGTAAACATCTTCGCCTAAGTGTGCAAAATGTGGTTACAGAATTATCAAAAAGTTTTTATAGTTGTTGGAAATTCTGTAGCTCTGCCTACCCCACTCTGGGAATAAAGGCGTGAGTATGTTACTTACTTAAAGACATTATGACTAAAACCATTTATGGGTAACAACGGGCTCCCAGTAAATAAACATTGTACAAGATTTTTGTATATAAAAAAGTATATAATCAAATGAATTTTACACCTTTGACCAAAAATCTGTAAACATTTTTAAAGGAACAATTCTGACCGACTTATGTCATATGACGGAAATTTGATGGCCGCCGCCGCCGGCTAGCTGACTCACCGCGAAAGTTTACATTTGTATGTTTGTTAGCCTATAAGGTAATTGTAAACATGAGCCTGATTGCCGTGTTTTTTAATTCTATCTTTATTATTATTACAAAGATTTATATTTATTAAATTGTGTTTGTTTATTTGTTTGACTGTTTGAATGTTGAGGGCTGATTCATGAACTAATGAAAAGATTTAAAAAAAAATGCCCTAATATGAAGCTAGTTCTGCCTGTCTAATATATGTTGTTTTTTATTTAAGCTTGAGCAAAGCAAGGCGGGTCGCTAGTTTCCAATAAAATATCAACCCTCAGTGTCAATTCCCTCAGGTTTCTCCAATAAACCAAAAACTAAACACACAAAGCAAAATACCATGACGTACATTTTTATGAATATCTTAATACCTTATTCCCAACGTTTCAATTCACTCAAATATGCATTGATTTGAGTGTTCATACGAAAATAGAACGCTCGGCCGTCAGTCCTAACAAACCCTACTTGGACACTTCCAGCGGCAAGAGACCAGCGGCCTCCACACCACACCAAGTTCATGGTGACCTTGAGTTCCGAAACACCATAATCCCATCAATTATTAAACAACGGTCAAGGGCGGCTGTGGCGGACAAACATACGCTGATGAATTATTAGTGAAGGTGGGGGCACTATCGATCGTGCGGTGAAGAAATGAAAGAAAGCTATTAGGAAGCAATAAGAAAAACAAAGTTTTCGCGCGTCATAACCGCAGCGCTGAGACACGGCGAACTACTTGTCATAAGTGCTTTTAGTCGGTATTAAAATCAAACACGCAATTTCTTTAAGTTTGGCCAAGGTCATCACACATTTAGAGCGATACGATAGAATCAAATTAAATTCATACCCCCTTACTTATAAACGTGGTCGTCGTGGTTAGCTTGGAATAGTTTTTTTTTTTTTTTTTTTTTTGCCCCGCGGCGACTTTAACAGCTACTACCGCCGGGCTATGGCGTTTCCACGAATCAGTGATTTCGCCAGTGTCAAGTGTATATAAGTATAAATCAATATAGCAATAAAATACAATCCAATCTTCTCTGGGAAGATTGGGGGCAACGTTGTTCGGTAGTTTGTAGGACAGAGGTCAAGATAGTTTTAACCTATGTACCACTTCGAGTCCACTTGTAACGAGAAGAAAGATGCCAGATACGCGAAATAAGTCCAAGTTTTCAATCACTGTGCAACACAATGGCATAAAAAGTACAAATCACTATCAGAAAAGAACTTTGAACACCTAAATACACAAAAAAATAAAACTAAAACAAATTACACATCCGCCATCTTTTAACGTTCCGAATGGCCTCCTTGGAATAGTTTATGCCATGCTCTGTGACTTCCTGTCAAATGCAAATATCACAATTACAGATAAGGACAAGGCATGACATAAACTATTCCAAGCTTATTCCACGTTTATAAGTAAGGAGGATAGGCATTTAATTCATATTAAGAAATAAATTATAATTTGTCGCACACATAGTTTTGTTGTGATATACTCGTAGCATGCTTGAGACTCCACCGAGTTCAGTGGAAATAGAGGGGAGGTATTTTCCCTTCAATGGAATACTACAGGCTAAGAGTTAACTACATATTTCGAGAACGAGTGCCATTTGTTTAAGTTATTTAACATGCCTAACGACATTGTCATGTGAAACAAATCCCAGTACCGGATATTGCATTTCTAAACTATAAGCACAATAAACACTATTTTCTTTCACAAAAAATACCCTTACATTATATAGATATTCTACAATCAATCGCAACGTAGCATATTGCCGAATGTAAAAATAATGTAAGAATATTTTTTATCCCTGCTCATTTTTGATACAAACAATGCCTCATTCCCGTAGGGGTAGACAAAAACCACTTCTTGCCACTTGCAACGATCCAGACAATCTTCCCTCGTTTCCCCACCCATAAGTCTCTTCATACACGTGCGTCGGTTTAGGGTACTCTTGACCTGGACTTTTCTTAACGCGTCCCCGATCTGATCGTGGAACGTTCGCTTTGGCCTTCCCCTAACATTCCCATTTACTCTTGCCTCACATCTATTTACTGTCTATTATTCTGCCCTGCTAAGACAATCTTATTATAACCGAGAGAAGAATGAATCTGCTTTAGTTATTGAATGTGAGATACTGTATATTGATTGGCTCATGAGGGCAGTATTGATGTCTGTCTGTTCTCAAAGTTTTTTTTTTATCAATTTTAAGGTTTATTGACCTTACATTTGTAAAAAAAATAAAATTGGTAGTTTTAAGAATTTATTATTTATTACTTTATTACTTAGTGTAACTTAGTTTTAATATGAATATTATGATTGAAAAAATGACCTTCTGCTGGAGTTTCTTGCGGCGCTTCTTCTCCGCAATGATCAGTCCGAAGCGCTGGTAGACTCACCCTATATTACCGACGTGTAAATGAGCCCTCATGTGGCCTATTTACTGAATAAATATTTAGAATTTTGAATTTTTTGAATTATATATTACCTGCAGCACGAACTTCTGGTCAATGTACTTCTTGGCGACGTTGGGCTGGAAGTCTGGTGACTCCACCAGCCGCAGGAACAGCTCGTAGACCAGCTGCAGGTGCGGCCAGGCGGCCTCCAGCGTGGGCTCGTCCTCTTCAGGGTCGAACTCGGCGCCGTTCGGGTTGGACGATGGCGGTAGTGTGCGGAACAGGTTGGTCGCGAACTGGGGACAAGAAGGAACTGCTTAACCTAAGGCCCATAGGATGTACATTATCAAGGCAATTTAACTTTTGCTGTATAGCAATAAAAATAAAGTTTATTTTGACTTTGATGGTAGATTCGAAGTCCCACTTACAAAGAACTCCCTGTTCGTACTATGGAGGGCCTTACGAGGTTATACCAGAGAGTAAAGTATAGTTTTTTTTATGGCATGGAGAAGGAAAAAGTACATAGGACACTGGCCACTTGGTGGGTTCCGAGGCCCATAGATAATTGCAATCTCAAGACTGCGCAAGCGTTGCCAACCGGATGAGATTTAAGGAATATCACTAAGTATATACTGCCTCTATCTAAGTGTACGATCAAACTTTAGTGCATAGTAATTAAAGTAAAAATTTAGAAATTTGTCGATAAATCCAATCAAAGTTGCTCAAGGAATTAAAAAGAGACCTAAGATATTCAGCCATCGATGTGATTCTTGAATAAGGTTTATATTGACGACGGTGAAAATCGCTAACATAACCATCTCGCGCTTTATCTTGGATAACTAAAATCGAAGTAAGTTGATCTTTAGTATTGATATATTTCAAAAGTTGTTTGGTTTATCTGTACCTGCTAAAATTTGTTTGTTACGCTTTCACAGCAGAGATACTTTAGTTCACGCAGTTTCTGTAACCTTCCTTGTACTAATATCTACTTCATTCTTATTTTATTGTTTTCCTGAATCGCCCAAAGGTTAGCTGGAAGAGATCCCTTAAAGGGATAAGCTAGCTAGATTAGCTTTTGTACATTAAAGTGTTTACATACATACATACAAACATATCCTCCATACTAAATTAATTTGCTTACTAAACCGTCGAACCAAATTGAATGATCCAATTTGCGTGATACCAATGTCCTAGTCCTAGTGATACGCGTCGGTGAGTAAGGTCAGGCTCGGGCCCAAGCCGCTCACAGGATGTATTAATAAACAGCTCTTCAGCAAATTGCTTGTCTCAAGAAGCAACAGCAACAGATTTCTATCTCTTGACTTGACATACAAATCTACGTCTCTCATCTATGATTGCTGTAATAACACGTTCACTGTCCTGAGAATGTCACAAGTCCAACTGTGCATTCAGTATGGGAATGTGACCCCAAAGTGGAAGCACTCTTGAAAAAAAACTTCGTGACTGCACATTGGGGGCACCCGGACAGGGAACGTGTTAAATACGGCCCCAATTGTCAAACTCATCGGCTAGCGAACCAACAATACCGCAACGTAATTAGTTTGCGCCCTAACCGCACTTTAGGCGAAACCAGTCACTAAATATCGCAGTATGTAATTTGGAAGCATACGTTCCCATTTTGTTCTAAACGATTGTGTCTGTGCATCAGATCAGTGGCTGTGTGTAAAGCGCATTAAGGTGGAACCACACTATAGGGCTGTAGGTAATCGGATTGGACTGTGTGGAAAATCTACAGGACTTGTTACGCTATATGTGGACAGTACTGATACGCGTTATACGGTCACGGAACTATGTTGCGGTGAAATTAACGACCTTAAGATACACGGGACACCATATAAAACTTCTGTCGGTAAAGTGAGGACGAAATATTCGACGTAGAAGGTGCCTCTCGCCTGTGCCATATATCCAGCATACTACAAAGACGGAGATTTTTGTAAATCGGAATCAGAAACTAACAGTAATGAAAATATTCAACTACCTAGCTCTTAAATGCCATTGTAAAGCAAATAAAATGGCTACGGCTGGCCTATTGGCTAACGCACTCGCAATCGCAATCGAGTTCAAAGCGGAACAATTGTTTTCATTTTGTATGCAGATAAGCCTTCGATTTTCAAAATGAAAACGATTGCAAATGCGTTAGCCAATAGCAATATCAATAACAATAACAATATTTGACAAATATGTTGTTATGTTTGTTAGCAATATCTCAGGTCTCACGAGGATATTCCATTAATATTATAAAAACGAAAGTTTGTGCGTGTGTTAGTTTGTTACTTCTTCGAGCGATTTGGATGCAATTTGGAATGGAGTTAGCTTATACCCTGGATTAACACATAGGCTACTTTACATCCCGGAAAATAAAAAAGTACCTGAGGGTATAATGATACTAAAAATCTACGCGCGAAGAACCCAGTACCCTATATAAAGCTCTATCACGCGCTTACCATGCTGACGGCCTCCGGGTATATCGGTTCGGTGACGACGCCGCGCTGCGACGTTACATACTCCACCATCTCCAGCAGCGCCGCCCGCTTGACCTCCTTCCACTTGAGATCAGAGAGCGGCTCATCCGCGAAGTCGAAGAGCAGGCAGCATTGCCGGAGCTTCTGCACGAACAGCTGTTCGCGCTCGGAGGCTGGTGCATCTGAAATGAAGAGGTCATTGAAATTTGCTGCTCATTTTACGTGTCCTAAACTTTGGGACTGCCAAAATGAAGTGTAGAACTTCTAGATAATAAAACAGGGCACTAGTGGCATGAAAACGGTTGACGAATCTTGCAAAATGTGGCGTTCAAGTGGTAAAAACGAGCCAGTCTATTGTTTCAGAGAGGCTAGATGACCTCTTGCTTATTTTTACAAGTATCACACACAGGGCTGCTGTGAGCTGTTATTATGATACAATGATGATCAGGAGCGGCGATAATAACTACTATTTGTTTGAGTAGTTGCGCACTAGATCCAATAATTCGAACAATTGTTGCCATGCATTTTTTACGGACCCAACTTTTATCGGATTCAAAATATGAACGAATGGCGCGACAATATGTTATTTTCGGAGCATGAAGGTAATATTGATACAAAGTACAGTCACGAGCGTTAATTTGGGACCCATTTCAAGAAAAATATGCCTGAAGTCGTCGATGTCATTAGAGATGTCAAGTCATCTGTAACTTTAGGCAACTCAACATTATTGTTGTAGAATGTCAGACTAACTTTGGACCTAAGGTAAATTAAATCTCATGACTGGACTACCTTTGCTGCGTTTTTAGTAGCATAAAGGCATCACCCTTATCACCCTAGTCGGTTCAAATTGTATCCAGAGAAGGACTATTTTACAAGGAAACTGTACAGAGAAGCATCAAACACAAATCCATATCTAGACACGCGGCAGCGTGTCCAGCCAAGTTCAAGAAAAAGGAACTGGCGAGCGCAGCCGTGTGTTATTTACACGAACCGTTTGGAGCCACTTTTGACCCCTCAATAACTCCAAATCTACTTAACATAAAAACATGAAATTTGGTATATGTATTAAAACCCTTTAGATCAACTAGAACCCTAAATTTCATAAATAAAAGTGAAACGGTTATTGAGATATAAACGTCTAAAAATCGGCATTTTTACCACTGACTGACTGACTGACTGACTGACTAATCATCAAAAACCTAACCCACTTCCAGGTGACCTAGAAGGTTGAAATTTGGCATACAGATGGGTAATTATGCGTATACAAATAAAAAAATCTGAAAACAGTGATTTTATAAGTTTTATTATTATTATTATTATTATTTTATTTTATTATTTATGCTAGTTACCTCAGAACTCCGTCATTTATTAACCGATTTGGAAAATTCTTTTTTTGTTTGAAAGGGCACACTGTCTGATTGGTCCCAATGTCACCAGGTCAGAATCTGATGATGGGGTCCTGGAGAAATAGAGGGAACTCTTCAAATAATTTGGGTATAGCTATATCGATTTGGGTATTTTGTATATACATATATACGAGTATATAGCATACATATATTAACTCGTGCATATATGCTTTTGAAAAGAACTATTTGGTGAAGTAAAACTGATGATGATGAATGAAGATCACAGATTCACCGGAACTACTCAGTAATTAATGTTTGTTTATTGAAACGCATGCCAACTTATTTGACAAAAATAAATGATATCCCATCAAAAACATACATGTGAAAATGCAAGCCAAGTTCAATGTTAAGAATATTATGCAATGCGTGTTTATCGACTTCACTGACAAAAAAAATGAGATCTAGATGGGTGCCAAGTTCCGTAGATAATCCTGATATTTATTTATTAAGAACATACCTACAACATTCTAAAATAAATTAAAAACACAATTTCTTATTTTTTCTGCTACAACAATATTTGCTATTAAGTATAACTTCTTATATTTCAACACCCAAATTATTTACACAAAGCAAATAACTTAGGATAAACTGAAGCTTAAAATCTGACTTGGCTAGTTTTCATATTTGTTATACGCAAGTTACTGTATTTTTATATTGTATGGTCATATTTTACTCTTCGAAATAATTGACTTGCTAGTAAAAAACTAGCCAAGTCAGATTTTGAGCTTCAGTTTATCCTAAGTTATTTGCTTTGTGTAAATAATTTGGGTGTTTAAATATAAGAAGTTATACTTAATAGCAAATATTGTTGTAGCAGAAAAAATAAGAAATTGTGTTTTTAATTTATTTTAGAATGTTGTAGGTATGTTCTTAATAAATAAATATCAGGATTATCTACGGAACTTGGCATCCATCTAGATCTCATTTTTTTTGTCAGTGAAGTCGATAAACACGCATTGCATAATATTCTTAACATTGAACTTGGCTTGCATTTTCACATGTATGTTTTTGATGGGATAAATATTTCCTTTGAACCAAACACAACTCGTCAATAGTTTTCATTTAATAACGTTTTACCAGGAATATATTACAAAATCAGTCACGGCTAAGTCAAACGGCGGCTAATGAAATCTAATTATTCACGCGTAGTAAAATTATTCCTGCAGATTATTCTTGACCGCGAACAAATAAATGGTTCCGCCTGATAAGCTAGACGACGGATATATAACAGAATGAAAATGTTTTATTTTCACTCTACAACAACGACGTAAAATAAATGGTTTTGTTTTCAGTAGAACTGGAGTGAATAATATAATCTGAAGAAGGGAATTATTGAAAGTTGAACTAACAAGAGTGGCCACGGTTTTCTTTGCAGCGTTTCCACTCATTCATTTACAATTGAACCGTCCACCCTTAAGGAGTGCCTAGAGATTTAGAAGGTCCATTTGACTCATAATAAGGCAGAATGGAAGAAGCTTTGAGGGTATATACCCAACAGTGGGCAATAAAATGCTGCATGGCCTTTATCCAACATAATGAAACGATATCGCTTTTGACCTGTTATGGTATTGTTTTTATCTCTGCCGCCATTATTGTCAAGTAAATAAGACCTGTCAAAACGTTGACAATACGTCGTCGTATAGTACAGGTCCAGGAAAAGAAGTAGAAGAATGCCGAGTTATAGTTTGACATCCGTTCGAATCTTTATTACAACGTAGGGTAAGCAAAAAATCCTTAATTAAAATTCCTTAGTTTCAATCGCCTTAACCTCGTAAGGCCCACCATACTGCAAATGGACGGAAGGGCGGACAGCGTAGTTAGGCATATTAATAGGGTCCCGTTGGGTTCCCTTCGAGTACGGAACCCTAAAAACAGAACCCACGAGAATAAGGAATAAACTGTAGTAGGTTAGGTAGTCATGGCGGTACAATCGTTATGGATAATGGGAATAAAATGGCAGTTTATTGTCATCAAAATAATAGTAGTCATCATAAGCAATGCGGATAACCCTTATCGTGATTATACGAAGTTAAGGCGATGTTAAAACATTTGTTTGTTTATACCGGTCTAGTCCAGTCTTTAGGGACTTAAAAAGGTTTTGCTCAAGGAGCATAGATTTTTTTATGGATTTTGTTAAGGTTTGGGGTCAATTCAAGATGGCGGGTAACGAACGAAGCTCGAAAACTTGGATTTTTATAACGACTCCATCACTTAACAAAATAGATTTAAAAAAAAACAATGCTCCGCCTTTTGTAAACCAGAAACCCCCACTGGCCTAATTTGCTCTAAATATTATTATTGTGTTTGTCGTTAAATAAATTATTTTTCATTCCAATTTTTTCATCAGTAAAAATTAACAATATTTCCAACTCGAAAAACAAACACATGTCACGCACTGTGTAAATACGCGCCTCTGCGATTATCAAACAGCTCCGACGTCACACCTGAGCCGTAGGCGCGGGAGGTAAACATAAATTATTTGGCGTACAGATAACACTGCTCGCTTAGCTGCCACGTGACCTCCGGCGACTAATCACCCTCATTAACAGCACGCCGCATGACAAGAGCCATAACTTAAGCTATTTTTAGCCGGTTTCGACTCATGTGTATTGTGGATGGGATATCGAATGCAGGGCGCAAGGACGCATGCCATTTCCCATGGCATAGTTAATGACGGGGCCGGCCGCAGGCTAGCCGGGTCGATATATTTCTGCGGCAGTTTCGCCATTTGCCATATAGTTATTAAGTAGATGTAGCTATGGGAGGTTAGACCATGCCTGGCCTAGTAAAGTTGGTGCGAAGCTAGCGGGTTCGACTGTCGTATTCTGCAATTTGTGTGATGAGCGCGACTGTTTCTGACTGTGATGTTCTCTATATATTAAAGTATGTTTCTCTATACGAGTATAATTATGTTTATTGTTATTTTGTACCCATAGTACAAGCCTCAAGCTTAGTTTAGGACTAGGACAATGTGTGTGGGATTGTCGCCAGATATTTATTTATATTATTTTCATTTTTTGGGGCCCTGTACTCCTTTGTGAGCAGACAGGGCATTTCACAAAAAGCCCGACTGGCTGTTCACAATGGAGTGCTGGCCCATACCCTGATGTATGGTAGTGAATGTTGGGTGTGGCAGGACAAGCATAAAAGTCGTGTAAATGCCGTTGAAATGCGCTCTTTGCGTAGTATGTGTGGTGTGAAACTGATTGATAGAGTAAGGAATGAAAAAGTCAGAGAGAAATGTGGAATAAAAGAAGATGTATTGACTAAGATTGAAAAGGGCATGCTTCGATGGTTCGGTCATTTGGAAAGGATGGATGAAAGAAGATTGACGAAAGAGATATACACATCGATAGTGAGTGGACGGGTCGGAAGGGGCCGCCCTAGGCGTACTTTTTCGAGTCAAATCGGTGAAATACTGGAAAAGGGCCGAATCTTAAGTACCCGAAACCGACGTGCGTGCATGACTCGATGTATGAATGTGGAAGAAGCGAAAGAAATTTGTCAAGATCGTAGCAAGTGGAAAGAAGTGGTCTCTGCCTACCCCTCTGGGAAACAGGCGTGATTTAATGTATGTATGTATGTATGTATTTTCATTTTCTGTGGTGAGCGTGGTCTGTTAATAGCTCTGCAGTGATACCGTAAGTGGGGTTTTAGAGCAGTCACTGGCAGTTTAATCGTCCATTATTTTGGTAATAAATAACGCGAGATCTGTCGGTCTGTAACAGTGGATCTGTAATATTGCAAGGTGTTGCTGTAAGGAAGGTGACGAACCTTTTAATAAGGGCAAGTGAGCCATAAGGCTTTCTCTGTCAGCTGGTGGAATAGTAGGCCGTTCAGGCGTGACGGTAGCTTGGGGCGACCCGCGCGCGTCCGGCGGCGAAGGCGCCTTCTGCGGCGGCTGGCTGTCCATAGCGCCGTCTCCCGCGAGGAGCGTGAAGCGGAACGCACGGGCGACGTCCGAGACGCTCTCGGAGCGCTTGGTAGTTTGGCTCGCGACGAGATCGAGGCCTGAGTGGAACGACGGGGACTTGGGGATCCCGAGCGGCGAGACAGCGCGGCGCGGCTTCGCTTCAGCGGCGGTGAACATAGCGCGACGGGGCGCGCGAGCGGCCGGCCCGGTGTGGACCATCGCAGGCGGCGGCCGGCATCGGCGTCCGAGGCTCGAGCCGGCGCCGTACCGGAGCGAGCGGCGGGACCGGACTGCCGTGCGCCGCGCCGGGCCTGCGCGCGCACGCCTGCACGCAACAGCTCTATACAACCTAGGGTTGTCGGCTCGTGTCGCACGCCATTTACATAATAGCTTCTCGGAAGATGGACCGGAAGTGCATTTCGAGTTGCGGAGAAGTTAACGTGTGAGCGTTTAAAAATGCTAACGCTGTCATTTTTGTTTATATAATCTAAGACATAAACACAATATAAGAAAACATTAAAAATAACAATATTTTTTTGTTTCTCAACATTTTACACGGTTCTCGTTTCGTGGCTAGAGATAGTTGGATATAACATGGTAGAGCCCCTTTTAATCTTAAACATAAAACGATTCTCAGAACCAGGCAAACCACCTTCTTCGAATGACTGCTTAGGTAAACATAACGTATGCTGGAATAAAAGATTTATCTGCACCGCTTTGATTGGCTTTTAATTACACATCGGCAACCCTCACTCGTGGATCCCTTTCGCCGCGGGTCAGCGGACGCACCCTGCTATAATATAGTCACCCGTCCCTAGGGCTACCAAATCCATGCGATACATTTCCTATTATTTTTTTGTAACATTTGTCGCATTTTGTCAATTTTGAAATTGCAGTAAGACGTGGTCGCGATTTTCTTTTCTTTTACTTGTTTATTAAACACACTTGTATTGCTTATATATACTTGTCACTATGTACTTATCTATAGTAATATTATAAAGAGGCAAGATTTGATTGTTCGTTTGTTTGAATAGGATGAGATCCGAAACTACCGGACCGATTTGAAAAATTCTTTCACCGTTATAATCTTACATAATCCCTGATGTTTTATTTTTCAGCTATGTATCATATAAAGGCATGATAATCCATGGAAGAGGTATACCTCTTCCATGGATTATAGTTTAGCTGTGGACGAGCGTACGCTGAGAAGAGAAAGAACGAGAGACGAGAGAAGGCAATCGGAAGACCACCACTGGCTTAACATACCTACGACATATGCTAAGTTGGGTCCGTTTCACAACAACTGTGAACTGTGTTTGTTATTTATTTACATAATTTGTGCTCTTGTTGTGAATAAATGTACTTTCTATCCATCTTTCTTTTAATCGAGCCAGCAAGTGATCCGATGGAAGTAATCTCCGCCACCCATGGACACCTGACTCCAGGAAGGGAATCTCAGAGTCGTTCCCAGCCTTAAGACATATCGTCATTAATTTTGAAAAACTTTAGACATGAAGAGAATTAAGATTAAACTCCTAGGTACATCTCAAATATCAGACACGAGTTTTTTTCTAAAGTAGTAACGATAGACGAGTTGATTTCTGTCGTGTGGCTGTCTTTTTAATGTTTTCCCTGTTGAGGATGTATTGATATTTATTTAAGGATTTATATATAATTATCTGTTTATTTATGTAAGTCATTATATGTATATTTTGTATTTATTTGTATTTGTATATATTTTCTTACCTATGTATTTGTGTAGTATGCGTATATTTATCACTTTTTGTAGTTATTTTATTTTCATTTTTCTTTTTAAGAATCTCAAGTTTAATAACTAACATAGTTTTCTTGTTATTGCTCGCGAGAAGTCTACTCCAACTACTGTGTAAAATATTTTAATTTGACAACTTACTACTAAGGTTGTCTGGAAGAGATTGCTTATCAGCGATAAGACCGCCTGTTGTATACCTGTGTTATTTTTAATTGTACTGTTTCTCTGTAACGTTTTTGTTTGGTGTGCAATAAAGTGTTTTGTATTGTATTGTATGGTCGACATGGTCGTGTCTTACAGGTCCCTTTATCATCTTTCACTTTTCAATGTCCCTGTAGAAATTCCGCACATACCTATCAAAGAAAATTCCAGTCGTCAGGTAGCCCTACCCTACCTGCACTGCATCCCTCCGGCAATCAAACAACTTCGAAACTTCGCCTTACAATAAACACCGTGTACATTTCATGTTTACTATACACTTGTTTATCGCAGTATTCGCAGTTGAGCAGAAACTTGAGACGGCAGAATCGCGTTGCAGATATGCGCAGCTAATGACAACAATGCGCCAACTTGCGAGTTTGATGTCGCTGTAGACTGCGATCAAGTTTGATCACGTGGTGTTTTGTTGTAAGCAGTCACAGGTTTAAATAAAATTGTCGATTATTTTAAGAGACCATCGAAAACCATCTTCCCCGTATGGTAGCCGGATTAGAATAGTGCCACTCCGTATCTTTCCGTGGATGTCGTAAAAGCCGACTAAGGTAATAAAGGCGTGTAGTATTGTTAGGCGATGGGCTTGCAACCTGTCACTAACTAAGACACTGGAAAACATCTTCGCCTAAGTGTGCAAAGTGTGGTTACAGAAATATCAAAAAGTTTTTATAGGTAGTTGTTGGAAATTCTGTAGCTCTGCCTACCCCACTCTGGGAATAAAGGCGTGAGTTTATGTATGTATGTATGTACTAATATTACATAATATAAAACAATATCGTTTTCCGCATCTGTCTCTCTCTAGGTATATCCACTAACTCCCCCTAAACCATGCAATGGATTTTGATTAAGTTTTTACCATCAGTTAGATAATTTTTCAGATAAGTATTAGAGAAAACTCACATAAACCAAAGCGAAGCGAGTCGGGTCGCTAGTTTCTAATGTGACAAAGATCATTAAAAAAATCTTGAATGGTTTGAATTAGGAACGTGTACTTAAATCAATATAATTTTGACACGCTGCCACTTCTATTTCTACATCAACTGCGCAATACCTTTTAGACAGCTCAATCTCCCGAGTCTGAGCCATAACATGTCTGATTAAAACGATTCTCAGACTACAGACAGCAATCCCAAGACTTCCCCGAAATAATACGCCTACGCTATCGTAAAAATATAGATACTAGACTCACCCCCGGCTTTCCGAGAAACGGGAACCATAACGGGGGCAAAGTTTGTTTGGGTGGGGTGCTGCACCGTGGGGGTAAAACGTCGTATGAGCGTCAGGGTTTGTGAGATTTTACGTCGTTTCGCTGTTGGGGTAGTGCGCTACGCGATGCCAGACGTCGGTCCCATAAGATTATCGATCCATTTAATTGTGTACAAATTGTCTGGGGCCTGGTGACAGGACTGACAGGTAATCCAATCATGTGTTAAGGTATAGATACTGATTAATATGTATACCCAAATCTTAGCCTTTTGTTTGTGTGTCAGTGTGTACAAATTTGACACTCGCAACTGTGTTTGATCGCACGCAAAGTCCGAGATGTGTGTGAGCAAGTTTTGTTTTGAATCGTTGTTGTTAACTTTAGCTTTACGACTACATTCAACGATACTATCAAGTTCAAGTTCAATTCTTTGGTATATGGCTACTGTCCAGCGGAATATTCGTCCGGAAATACCTACTCGAATGATCGATTTATCTTCATAGAAAACGAAACAGCTTTCAATTTACATTCTACGGTTACGGTTCTCTATTATATTCTATTCTATTATTTATATATATATGGCCTTCCTCGGTAAATGGGCTATATAACACTGAAAGAATTTTTCAAATCGGACAAGTAGTTCTTGAGATTAGAGCGTTCAAGCAAACAAACAAACAAACACTTCAGCGTCATAATATTAGTAAAGACTAGTTATTGCCCGCTACTCCGTCCGCATGGAGGCCGTTTCGTCGGAGGAAAAGTACCCCATGTCTTTCCTCGGGGTTGAAACTATCTTCTTACCAAATTTCATCAAAATCGGTTCAGCGGCATAGCCGTGCAAGCGCAAGTAACAGACAGACAAAATTACTTTCACCTGTATATTATTAGTATGGATTGAATCAGAATGCTATTCGAAAAGTATTTTTTCTACTCCTGTACTTTTATTAGTCTTTTACATAGTCACGAACACTATTATAAGAACATAGATAATATGACTTCAGAAAAGTCTATAACTCTATTCCCCATAACAGCTCTCGGTGTCGTAAAGTCGCCCTAACGATACGCCACAGATTACTAAGTGTAGCCTGTTAATCATATTTTAACGATTGTGAAATAGGGACTATAAAACACCTAATGTTTTGAGAAATGATTTCAGTTATCTGATTGGTCGATTTTAAAATAGCTGTATTCTGATTGGTTGATACGAATTACAAAGTTTTTTTAAAAGATTTAAATTAGTTAAAGAGAAACACGTACCTAAAAGAACCTATCGTTCCGTTTGACAGTCGATGTGTATTGTGATTGGTGGATTTAATTTAGTGAAGTATTCTGATTGGTCAAATTAAAATGTTTTGGAATTGTAAATATTTTTTTTTTCCATTCCGTCAATTTAAAAACAAAGTAAACCATAGACACATATTTTGTCATTTTCTTGTTTCCCGCTCGTTTGTTGTTCTTTACTTCGTTCGTTCGTTTGTAAGTTTTTTCGCTTAATTTTGCATTTCATTTGAAACCTAGTCGTAGAAAAAGTATTGTATGCAACGGTGTATAACTAAGTCAAAAAACACTCGTGGCGCTTTCCTTTACGATGTTCGCCTTCGGCTCACATCGTAACTCACGCCACTCATATATTTTGACCTCTCTTATACAACTATTGCATAAACTACTATTTTTGTATTGATGTAGTTTTTTTGCTTGTGCCGTTAAATGTTGTACTAAGGAGAAAATTCATAGCAATTTAATTAACGTTACGTTATGTTTGAATATCGAATGAAGATGACTGGTTTGAGTTCCTAGTTTAAATCGACAATGCAATGCTGAATGTGACAGTCGCTAATTACTTTACAAGGGATCCTTTAGGAAGGCTTTAATTAAACCGAAAGCATAACTTTACAGCGAAACCTTGTTTCCAGAATATGTAAGGCTTAAGTGGTTACAGCTAAACTTTAAACTGTTACGTTATAGGTATTTAGATTACCTATGGAAAAGTTCTTCAAAGCATCGTGAATTTATAACAAAATGGAAACTGTTAATAACAACAAGGAAATATTGGGTCCTTACCTATGAAATTGGCGTTTTTTTACGTGTTTTTTTTCGTACGGAATTTATTCATTTTAATTTGAACTTCCAAATTCTTTTTAAATTTCATTAATACACTATGAAACAAAGGTTTTAGATACAAATAATATGGTTCAATTTCTTACTTAATGTTTAAAAGTGTGAACTCAACTCTTTTCATGTGCTGCGAGTTCAAGTGTTTCAATTACGCAGAGTTTTATAAAGCTAACTATTTTTAAGTAATTAAGATATGTATAATATAACTTAGAAGTGTCCAATATTCCTGACAGAATGTTGTTTGGTTTGCATTTGACGTAACTAAATAATCCGCAAAATTAAATGTATGAAAACCACCGTTTTCATAAAATTCTCCATATAAAACGGCAATTTCATAGGTAAGGACCTAATAATAAGTATAATGCATCAATTACACTTACTTCTTTTTCATGACTAAGCTTATCAGATACGACGCGTTAATTACTCTCTGTGTGTAAAGTTAAAATTGTTATTATGTTGGCAGAAGCACCTTATTTTTACAATTTTAGAATATGTATTACCCGTGCGGTTGCCTCGTTAGAATAGTGCTTCTCCATGTCTTCCCGTGGATGTCGTACGAGTAAGAGGCGACTAAGGGAAAAAAGGCTGGTAGTACTGTTAGGCGATGGCGTGCAACGTCCCTAATACACTAATAAATATCTTAACCTTATTTTGCAAAACGTGGTTACAGAATTATCAACAAGTTTTTAGAGTTGTTAGTAATTCTGTAGCTCTGCCTACCTCATTTTGGGAATAAAGGCGTAAGCTTATGTAAGTATGTACAGTAGTAAGTGTTAGGGGGTGAGTAACGTTATCGTTTTTTTATAGCTACGGGATTGACGCGTCGTTTCCCAATCACAATCCTCTTAACAATAAGTAATTATCTGGTAATCTAAAGTTATCGAACTACATTTATTTAATAGTAGCGACCCGCCCTCGGTATGATTTATAGCCTATAGTCTTCCTCGATAAATGGGCTATCTAACACTGAAAGAATTTTTCAAATCGGACCAGTTGTTCCTGAGATTAGCGCGTTCAAGCAAACAATTAAACAAACAAACTCTTCAGATTTATAATATTAGTATAGATTGAACATTTGCCACTATTCCAGAGTAGGTAGACTCAACCAATTTGATTCCTAGGCCATTTAAAAAAAATAATTTGATTTGAATAATTATGTCACCGTGACATAGTTCAATAGTGGCCTACGATTCAAATTGGTTGACTGTACACTGAGGGTAGGTACTCTACAGTGGCGTTTTTATGATTAATATGATTATTGAAATAATCAACGAAATCAGAACAGACAACGAGTAACGTATAACCACACATGCGAACAGCCTTGTAGCGAATCCCTGCTAACAATATTACTTAGCAGGTTCAGTGCGAAGAGCTCATTATCGAGTCCAGTTCGTATGGGCATCGGGCAGCCGGGCACTTAAGGGATTAAGACATCGTTAAACAGTACTAGCAAGGTTGTAGTTATTAAGATAAGATAAGATAGATAACGTCAAAGTACGTTGACCAGTGAGCCATCAGACCTAATAGCTACACGTAAGGACAGATTTTTCAATCTGCAGATAACAGCATATGTCAGGTAAATTGTAGCTCTGTAATTATCTTTCTTATGACAAAGAATAGGCTAGATCTACAACTTACCTGACAGATAGTGTTATCCGGAGATTGAAAAATCAGCCCTAGAGTAAAGCGTTATATCGTACCTTTACTTTCTCAACCTCGTAATGTTACGGAGTTAAATTCCTAGTACACTTTTGACATGTCAAAGTGACACTGTAAATAAAATCATAAGATGTCTCTTACGTTTTGAATGATTACGTCACTTTGACATAGTCCAAAGTCGACTAGGAACTAAATTCCTTGACTGTATCTGATCGAAAAGTTACAAAGGAAAAGCACTCGTGTTCTCTAAAAAATGAAGACTACTTTCCTACTTAACTATTTGATCAGATACGAGGTTGAGAAAGTAAAGGGACGATAATGAAGGGTAGGTACAGTCAGCATCAAAAGTAGCTAAAGCAGAATATCATGCTCACAATGGTCTAGAGACGACGTATTCTCTTGACAATAGTCGAGTGCAGATCTTTTTGACCACTTTGGTTGCGTAGCTACTTCTGCTGCTGACTGTACACGGAATGAAACATGTCTAGTCATCTCAGTAACTTTTTGAGGTATCGCGATTTTAAAGTTAAGTGCCATTTAATTCCATACGTAGTGTATACTCTACTATAACGCGAGTGAAAGTTGTATGAAAGCTAGATTAAGACATCGACAACACCAGATGTAGTTCAAAAATCATGTTTTTAATCTTAATCGGTCACTACAGTATCAAATACCTTTGTTTGTGTTTGGTAGTGAACCATGGGTATGGCAGAATAAGGATGAAAGCATGATGAATGCTGTTCAAATAAGTGGTCTGAGAAGTATGTGTGGAGTCAGGATGATAGGTGTTTAGAAATAGCGAGATCCGAGAACGATGTGGATTGACAGAAGATGTCAACAAACATCGAAAAGGGTAAGCTAAGACCTAAGATGGTTTGGTCATTTAGAAAGGATGGAATAAAGAACAATTACGAAAGAGGTATGGCGAGCGAGAGTGACAGGAAATGTCGGTAGGGACGCACTAGACGCACATAGTGATTGATCACTGATCACTATGATTCGTGCGTGCGGTACGTGTATGAAAAGGTTGATGAATGTAGAGGGTAGCGAAAGTTGTATGTTTAGACCGGTGCACTTGGCGTTCCATAGTCTCTTAGGTCCGCATTAATAAACTAATCTCAACTCTAATGCTCGTCTCAACTCAAGATGCGTCAAAAATGACAGCTTTCTATGGCTTGACGTTTACTTTGACGTATCGTGTGACGCGCATCTCAGCCAAGATGAGTTTATTAATACGGGCCTTATAATTCATGCTATCCATTGATCTCAGAGCTACACCGGGTGGCCAGGCCAGGCCTTATATTCTTGATTAAAGAACTATTTATATTTCCTCGAATCTGCAGTTCGAAAGCTGGGTTAAAGATCCCGCAACGCAGTTACGGCGACAGTGACGAAGCGAAATAGACAGAGCGATAGAATTATATATTGAAAAGTATTGAGGACTATTCTACCACTTTACCTAAAACCTCGTTGTTGTAAAGTCCCCGAGGGATAAATTCCAATTCAATAAATTATCTCGGTCTTTTCAATCGGTAAAGGGCTTATTATTGTTTGGACTTCGCAACAGTAAGACCATCTAATAGGTATTATCAGAAGATAAATTTGTGTGGTAGTTTATTTGTTTGTATGTTGGTGGTTCTCGCTGGAACTACTGAAACGATTTTGACAATTATTTCACTACTATGAAGTTAAATTATTCCTGACTAATATAGATTAGGGTTCGGTGAATTGTAAACCAATCAATCAATCGCTGAATGATTGAGATGAGATGAAAACATTACAAAAGACAGAAAATTCTCAGGGGTTATTAGCTAGGAGAGCTCGATTAAAGGGTTCCTTGTAAAACATTTTTTTTTTTTTTTTTTATGGCGTCGAGTAGACAAACGAGCACACAGGCCACCTGATGGTAAGTGGAAACTGTGACCCATAGACATTCGCAATCACAATACTGCAATGCAATCCTAAGACTGCAAATGCGTTGCCAACCCTGAGGCTAAGATGGAATGCCTCTATGCTAGTCATTTCACCGGCTGTCTTATCCCCAAACCGGAACACAACAATGCGAACACTGCTGTTTGGTTTTATATTAATTAAACTGTTTCTCTTTCGCACAATAAAGTGTTCACATACAACATTTCGTGCTTAAAATCCTTTTAAGAACCAGGCAATAATCTCCGATATTTCTGCCAGTACCTATGTCAAGAGTTCCTGCCGCGCATGACACGGCATCATACTGCATTGAGTTATAACTTATAAGTATTACGTGCTCGCTACGAGGTGAGCAGTTTATATATAGGTCAAGCCTCCTACGCGGGCTTCACCGCGCCAATTGCCGGTGGGAGTTCCCTGAACCATTTGACATTTATAGCATGTTACGATACAGATTGGAACGCTGGTGGAAGTGCGCATTGATTGGGTCTCGAAATTAATGATTCGTGTTCGTTTATTCCGTACTAGCTTCTGCCCGCGACTCCGTCCGCGTGGAACTCGTTTATATCGTAGCTCCATACAAATTTTCATCCCTTAGGGGATGAATTTCGTAAAAAAAACTATCCTATGTCCTTTCCCAGGATTCAAACTATCTTTGCACCAAATTTCACCTAAATCGGTTCAGCGGTTTAAGCGTGAAGAGGTAACAGACAGACAGACAGACACACTTGCGCATTTATAATATTAGTATGGATATGGATGTGGTATAAAGCTTTAATGACGCGTTTACCCCTTTGGGAAAAGCCCGCCCGACCTTAGGTACTAGGTACCTCTGAAAACGCACAGGGCCTCCATTCTAGGCGGTACAAGCCATATCGTCTTTGACCTGGGTAGTGATTCTCTGAACAACGACCGTCGGACGGACGGACGAGTGAATGTCCAAGCGGCGAGTTTAAATAGTCCCGTCAATTTCGCAGCATGGTTTCTGCCGATGGATCGAACTTATAAGGCTGCTTAATTGCAAATGCACGTGCTGTTTTTTGTTCGCTATGACGGGACTACCTAAACTCGCTGCTGCAATTTCGTTCGTTTGTACGCCCGTCCGTTGTTTCACAATCACAACCATGGGCGAATCCCTATTCTACAATGTTCATCAAAATAGAGTGCGATTACAAACAAACATACCTACAAAAGTATACCTACATAAATATATCTTCTGCCTGCGACTTCACTAGCGTAGATTTTGATCGTTATTGCCTCGGGAACCTTTAAATTTTCCGGGATAAAAAGTAGTGCTTCTAGACGATGTCAAATAATAAGATGACATGAAAATTACAAAACCTTTTCGCAACATGACAGACGGATGCGTAAATTCATAAGCGGATAGATTCGCGGCGGCGGTATAAAAAGTTACGTAAAGTCCACGGGTTCTCTGTCGTTTGCCCGAAAGTCATTTGCCATAATTCTATCACTTGCCATAATATTCATTCGCCATAAAGGCATTTTTTCTGAAATCGTGAACTATTCAGAATTGTTATAAAACAATCCTAACCTAACCTATTGGGCTCTATACGATGGCATGTAAAAATTACCTGAAAGGTTTACAGTTTCAGAAAAAATGCCTTTTTGGCAAATTAACATTATGGCAAGTGACACAATTATGGCAAATGAAATTCGGGTAAACGAAGTGATCCGAAGTCCACGTAGGTACCTACTATTTTTGTGCAAAATGCATGATTTTAATAAATGTGTGGGTATAAAAAGCACGCCTCGATTTTATGCCACGGTACTGAATACAATAAAAATAAATTATTTCTTTAGCGTATAAATAAATTTATTTGCTATGGAGCCGACTGCTATTTTATTTAATATTTAATACCTTTAATACATTGTGGAAACGGCCCATGTTCCTGATTCTTTGGGAATTTTCTATCCCTCCTTACCTTCGCAACATGCTGTACCCTATTCCCCTAAGTTTTAAGTTTTTTCCAGTTGTATTATTAAACTATTAATAAATAGATAATATTAATTTAAAATTTAAGGCTTGTAGTGCAGTTAGGCGATGGGCTTGCAACCTATCATTAATACACTGGTTAACCATCTTAGCCTGATTGTGTAAAATGTGGTTACAGAATTATCAACAAGTTTTTAGCGTTGTTGGTAATTCTGTAGTTCTGCCTACCCCATTCTGGGAAAGAAGGAACAGTGTAATAAGATAATGGTGTGGTTTAAAAGATGTAGTGACAACGATTAATAAAGTATAAGTTCGCCTTCGTACATAATTTATATTCATTTAAGTATTTTTTGTGAAACGATTTCTGTTTGTGCAATAAAGAGTTTACTTATTCTAAGAACGCATTAGCAACAGTATTAATATAATTTCTAGTTTAAGGTTGAGCCTGAGATATCTTAGTAGTATGGCTTGATTTACCGCATTTAGTTTTATCGAGGCCGTGGGTAAGTTTATGGCCGATAGGCGGTAAATAGGACTATTTGGCCGACCTAGACATGTCGACACCGAGGCTTTATGG
Source organism: Acleris laterana (assembly GCA_963966035.1). Taxonomy (NCBI): domain Eukaryota; kingdom Metazoa; phylum Arthropoda; class Insecta; order Lepidoptera; family Tortricidae; genus Acleris; species Acleris laterana. The sequence continues at coordinate 4,024,679 of OZ014456.1, read as the reverse complement.
CCCTCATAGTGATAATAAAGATTATAAGGCAGCTTATACTGCTGTGAACTAGGTTCGGTAGATACCGGAGTTTTTGTGTCGTTTTTTTATGGCATAGAGAGGGTAAACAAACCACACAGGCCACCAGATGGTATTCGGGATCTGTGACCTGTAGATATTTGCATTTTCAAGACTATAATTTTAAGGCTGAAATCCTAACACTGCAAATGCATTTCCAACCCTGAGGACTAAGATGGCATGCTTCTATGGTAGTAATTTAACCGGTTGCCCCCACCGTTATCCCCACACAAGAAGTACAAGAACACAACAATACTGCTTGGCGGTAGGTTAAGCCTTATGACTGCGCCGAGCAAACGCCGACCGTCCAGTGGCGCCCTCATCACTATTATTGTGTTTTCTAATTAACTAAATAATTTCCTTGGAATCAGACGATGCGTTTTTGTAGTGCAAGTATAAAGACAATTTATGGGATACGTAACAAACTTTAATAACAATTACCCTGTGAGTAGTCAGCTTAACGGGAAAAGGTGGCCACTTTTTTCCGTAAAGTTGATAACTCGAAGGTGAATTGTTATTAAACTATGTGATATACCTTATAAGATGTGTTTTCATTTGTAGTACAAAAACCTACCGACCAATTTCTTGAAAATACTTTAGTTTATTAGAAAGCACAATAAATAAAATAAATCCGGCGTACACTTGGCGCAGTCTCAACCTACCGCCAAGTAGCATCTTATCCCTTAGACGTTAATGGATAAGATGACGGTAGCGATTCGGATAGACCTCGCACAAGGTACTACAACCACTAACGCGTATCGTTTTGACTCGAACAATATTTATTTATTATTTATTATTTATTTAAACTTCTTTGCACAAAATACAATAAAGTACAAATGGCGGACTTAATGCCCAATGGCATTCTCTACAAGTCAACCAGTAGGCAAAACAGAAAAAAAAAAACTAAGGTCGGTGCGAAGAAAAAAGCGTTGAAAAAAAAACTGTTTCAATAAAATATATACAAAATACGGGTGTATAAAATATAAATATCAGTGTCAATTTTATATTAAAAAGATTACCTGGAACTGCGTTTAAATAGCTACGTAATGATTTTAAACATTTTTACATAGGGTTCAAAATAAACTGTAAATCTACAACCCATCTGTTATACAAGACTCAAATAATTAGTCTCGTGATGTTTAATTAGCGCCAGTAATTGGAAGCATAGCTTTCCTAAAACTCGTCAGTAAATAGAAACGGTTCGTTAACAACCTACACAGGTTATTTATAGACGGATCCATACCTTTTTAATTATAAAATGGGAACATTCATTTTGTGTTGCGCGTCTATGTATTGCCATGTTTTTAACTGTGATAATGGGCAGTCACACATTTTAAAAGCACATTATAAATCGGGCTAGATCAACCTTAGGCACTTGGTCATCGGAGGAAGCGATGAGCTATCGACTATTCACTCGCGCAAGAAACTAACAAAAGATATCTCGATATATAGTTGATCGCTAGCTGTACCTTAAGTGGTGAGACTGGTGAGTTTTAAATTTATTTTCATAGGTGGTGGTAAAATATAATGGTATTGCTATAGGGGTACAACTTAATTGAGAGTCGGGGTAAGGATGAGGTGCGGGGAGGGTGACGGTGACTAGTCAAGCTTTATCGAGCCTCACGTTTTTTCATCATTCTTTCATTGTCATACATAAGGGTTGAAAATGTTAAGATTTACAATAGGTATATACTTTTCTCGTATCTTTTTTGTGAAAAGTACCTAACTTGCGCAGATACCTTTAGGGCGGAATAGACTAAACAAGAATAATGTCTTATACCTAGATTAAACGCCGAATTTGTATAAACTAATCTTGGAGTAAGTCTTATTCCAGTTTCGTCGAATTCACCCTTAGTGGAATGAAAACACTACCATAGACACTTTAAAGCGTAATAGAATAGTTTACAGGTATCAGATGTATTAATCTAAACTAAGGCGTCTGATTAATCCTTGGAATTCGTATTGTGTAAGGATTTATAACGCCACATATACGTAACGTACCAAAATGGTTAAGATACAACAACGTAACTACAATAGGCTCTGGTGATCTGTGACTTGATTTGGCACTCCTTGCCTTTTGCTATTGGTACATAAATAGTGTGACACATGTTACCTTATATCCCGCAAAAATTACTAATCCCAAAGGGCAGCCATTCAACTCAAACTAACAACTATCAAAATAGTGCAAGAAGAAGTGTAATTAGAAATTCTTAGACATTGAACCTTATGTTATGGAGTATGTCAATAAAACCATCCGCATAACTTTCCTCACTGTGGTGTCCCTGGTCAGCCAAGTGGATAAACAAATTGAATGCCCATGAGCAACGGGCATAAGTTGCATGGTATGGAGAAGGTATAGATACAAAAACACCATGTTCCTGATTGTAAGAAGCATTAACCTCCTAAGGCCCACCATACAACGAAATTTGTCAGTGGAATATGAATCTATTATGAATGAAATAAAGTCAATTTTATAATTTGATCAGTAGTCATAAAAACAAAAGAAATTCCAATTTAATTCCTTGGCATTAGATCTTTATTCCAATGGCCGTATTTTGTACTACTATTAGTACAAGGAACCTCAGGAGGTTAAGTCAAGTTCATTGTCTTCTATGAATCTAAGGTTGAAATTTCAAAAATATTGTACGTAGTACTCAATTAAAAAGACCATTTTTTTCCATTGTGTAACGAAAGTCAGCCATTGTGATTGTATGACATTTTTTTCTTAGGTACCTACACAATGGAATAAAGTGAACGTTCTCTCAACAAGGCCTTCACCACGTACTATATTTTGGAAATTCACCCAAACATCATATTGCCCAGCCTAAGGACTAATCCACTTCCACCTACAAGCAATCTTCTACAAGAAATGTCCAACAGTGTTGTCAGAAAGTCACTTGAAAGTGTAAACTACCAGTAGCCGCAATTGGTCAGCAATGTCGCACATTTCTCGCAGCAATTTCTTGCAAGAGCATTAGCGGCATAATATGGCTAGTAAAATCACCGGGTCACTTCAAAATAAACACACTGAAAAATAAAAGTGCTAATACAAGCTAAAATCCACTCCGGACAAACCCTGCACAAGGTCCGCCCATGTCCCACCCACAATCGATTGCATTAATTATTTTAAGTGCACCCGCTCTTACCCCAGCTGTCTTCATTAAAATGAATTGCATTTATCAGGCGCAACATAGCCAGCAGAACGGGATATCAGTTACACGTCACTGGACAACAGAAGTTAACAGAACAAAGGCCGGCCCACACTAATAAACTATTTGATCACGGCACAAGGCATCAGCCCACGTTGCATACAACCCCCGCCCATGTTATTCTGTAACGCATCTGAAATAGTTTAAACTGAATTTCCGTCAGAGCTGTGCGAGGCAGCTACATAACGCGTTAGGAAAGTCTACCAATAGAAGTGATTTAATTTCTAGTCCGCGCCGGCTGTCATCCTAACTTTGGTGCTTGCTTGCACATCATTGGTGGATACGCAGCCAGCCTTTTATCCCTCCAGGGCCGAGATTCTACTGGCTAAAACTACCCTGGACTAGCCTATGACGTGTTTTCGTATTGTTAATGTTTTGATAGCCCTCCAATACGGTAACGTCCCCACAGTTCAGGAATTATGATTTGGCCGTTTGTTATTTACTTTGCGATATTTTTTTCTGCGTTTTGACTTACCGGACCTAACCTTAATCTTTCCACCAAAGTGCTGTGTGAAGAATGAGGGCAGTTTTACGATTACCTTTTGTTTTGATATTAACAAAAAGATCTTATTGAAGATCGCAGACGGCCAATTCATATTTCCTGAACTCTAACACGTCAATAGCAATGTTAGCTTGTTGAACATAGGCCCAGCAGAAACCCATTATAATGTATGGATTGACGAAGATTGACCGCGCACGCCAATCCTGAGCAAATTCTTTCATTGTTGCAGTTCACAGAAAGCAAGTTTTCTAACCCCACTGGCAGGGGTAGGACTATTATTTATGTAAATACGAGTAGAAATGGCCAAACATGTAAACAAACCAATTTACCATTATTACTCCATAATCACGTACCTACTTCTCGAGGTCGATTGCAAATTTATACAAAATGACCTGTTTTTTTAACAAAAAAATATTCACTGACACTATTAAATTGCTTGTGTATAATAATGGCAGTTTGTTAATATCTTTGACCATTTTCATAAATTTTAGCTGTACATGATCGCAATTCATATTAATGTCGCGTCAGAGAATACTACTGCCACCCCCGCACGTGTATACATTATACACCCACGGACCCACGTATTAACATGCAGTAGATACACCTACCTACGTTTCAACAGGGACGTCACAAAGCGGCGGAAACGGAACAAACACAAAGAAAGGGATGTTGGGCAAAAAGCTGAGAATAAGCCACTTTGCTTCGCTCTAGTTGTCTTTATTTGTCACTGAGTAAAGAGAAACGGCGTTATACTTTTTAAAGATACCAGAAAAGTTATTAATTTAGGAAACTATTTGGAAAAGACACCGTTTCATGTTTAACACGCGTTTTTTCTGAGCTGCGGTTGACCGAGAACGTCTGAAGATGGTAGGAATCCGTTTGCAAAATATAAAAGTATGTCGGATGTTAATTAAACTTTGTGCAGCTTGGGTGTTATTACTTGTTCAGTCTTCGCTCCAGTTGGTCATGACCAACTTACGACGAAACCCCCAAAACTAACTGACATCTGTCCTGCTAAAGTACGAATAATGTCCGTTTAGGATGTTCAAATGTTTACGTTGAAGTGTTCTGAGCGGACAAAGTTGCGAGCAAACCTAAATTCCTTTCAAAGATATCTTCTATAGCCATCCTGTTTCTATAAAGAATCCTGACCTAACCTACTTATATAAATTGTGTGAGTTAGTTACAATGTATATAGATGTTTTTCTTTCAATAACGCATATGAACAGCTTCAAGGCTATGAATACAATTTAGCACACAGGTGACACATGTAACCCATACCTTAACGTAACGTAAATAGAATAGATAGTATTTCGAAAATTACAGTTCGGAAAAACGATAAACATGTTATTCCGGGAATAAGTCGCGAGCAAAGGCAACATTTTCTCATGGAAACCGAGTTAACCGTGCACGTAATAACGAGCGGCATTATTTTGCTGTTCGACCAGTTGCCTGTCGGACCAATGTCAAGATCACGGTGCCATTAGCGCAATTTGCGAGCAAAAAACAATGGGTGTGTTGAAGCGAATTGCTATAATTGTGATGTTGCTTTGATTGACTTATTATTTTCGAAGTTTAATTCAAAAATATTTGTGTGATGAATGAATGATGAATGTACATTTGTTTCTCAGTCTTGGATTTCTCTATTATTATTCAGATATTTATTTAATTCTCTGTTAATTAGTTTTTTTACAATTAATATTCAAATATAAAAGTATAATAACATTACTAATACTAAAAATAAACAATACAAAGAACTTTATCGTTGTCTAGATCCATAGTACAAACCTAGAGCTTCGTTTGGGACTAGGGCAAAGTGTGTAAGATTTTTCTTTAAAAAAAAGACTAGACCAAACCAAAAGAGGTCCTCTATTTAAGTAATTCCTTAAAATTGGATAAGAACTGAAAATCATTAAAAATTTCGGGTCACAATTGCCATGAAGCAGTTTTGTATTCGTATGTAAATACTAAGACTTCTACGGCGGTAAGCCGGTAAAAAAGCGGGATATGTGGTTACGGAATTGTTAACAAGTTTTTAATAGTTATTTGTTCAACAAGAGAGCAAAGTTGGTTTTTGCTGCGAGTGATGATTTTGAATCCCGAGTAAGCGAAGGATTCTATTATTGAATCACGAGCGTAGCGAGTGATTCTAGTTTAGAATCCTGAGCGTAGCGAGGGATTCAAAGATACGAGACGTAAAAAACTTTGGTCTCGTGTGAGACATACAACTTTTCACCTCAGCAGCGAGAACAACACAGCGTGAAGCTGGTAGGGCCAACGCAGATCTTCCGTTGTGACCATTTGGTGAATACACGACTAAATAACGACACGATCGCATATGCATCAATCACAAGCAAAATACTAATAAAATAAAAAGTGGAAAAAATAAACATGAAACAGATAAAACCTGTCACTCAACTTGATAATGCCGTAGTGCAAACACAACTTTATACAGCTTTATGTAGTCTGTGGCTTTCAAAAAAACCTAACTAGGCCTTGTCTATGGCTATTGGCTATGGCGGACAAATTAACAAAAATTACATCGTCATTTACATTACATTACATTTATTTATTTTTAAGTACAATAATCCCGCTATTTTTGAAATGCGTTCTGAAACTGCCCCCGCGGTTTATGTCACGAAATTAAAGATTGTTAAAACGATAACAAAATTATGAAGATACATGATAAACTTCTTATTTTTCATTAATTTTGTCTTCAAAACATTAAATAAAAAAAATGATTGTACCTACTGTATAAAATAGTTATATTAAACACATTTCAAACTTGAACAGATAGTTTTATTTGCAATTTACGGTTATGTGTGCATCCGAACATGCGTTTCTTTTTGGGCCTACTATGTGTGGCCTTTGAAAATCGAACTTCGAATCAAGTTGTTTCTATCTCTCGCTTTTTTCCTATCGAAGTGAAAGTGACAGAACAAAGTGAAGTTAAATTTTTTCGAATGTTGTGAGTAGCCCCAGCACTGCTCACGGCATTTAAAAAAAATAATTAAAAAGCTACTTTGCCTCTCGCTCGCAGCAAAATTGAATTTTGCTCACTGTTTTTAAGCAGCAAAACCTGCTTGTTTGAGCTGCTGAGGTGAAAAAGTTCTTTGTAATTCTGTAGCTTTGCCTATCCCACTCTGAAAACGAAGGCGTGAGGTTATAGTATGTATATAATTTAAAATAAAAGCGCAACCTGAACGTGCAGCAAACGTCAAAGCCAACTATGGGCTGTCGTTATATACCTATTGTTAATTTTAAGGTGGAAAGCATTATTTTTTCTGCCAACAAACTATTACGCGGTTTGGAAGAATGTATGTGTATGTACTTCTACATATATAACTTCTTTGAAAAAAGCTCCATCCAAATCAGTCCATCCGTTTGGGAGCTACAATGCCACAGACAGACATACACAAATACACAAGCCCACGTTAAACCTATAAGAAACTTCTTCCGATACGGAATAAAATACATTTTGCATTGGGGGAAAAACCACGCTAAAGCATTTTAGAATAACAATAAAAACAATGACATGACATTCAGACTAAACTAGAGAACATGCGTAGGTACAATTCCTCGTTAACCTTTTCCGAATTTTAATTGTAGTCTCCAAGTGGACTATGAGCCGAATGAAAATAAAATAGAACAATAAATGTCAGCTTTGATTTTTCCGGCTTTTGTGATCAAAGAGAGCAACAGACTGACGTGTTTACCACCACAAGAAACCCCTAGAACGTTCGGTTTGAAGTTTCATTTGTGCTAAATAATAGCAGATATTTATAAACCTTTTTATACTACATCAAATATTTATTGCCTCTGCATAGGTAGGAAATGTTGACATTGTTATTATTCGATGGTAATACTGAAAGGTTTATTCATTTTTCAAGCTTTTAACTAACTTCGCATGTTTATTTGTTTCAGTATGTTTCAGTTTACGCAGTGAGTTTGCACGATGCAAGTTACTGAAATGAACTTAGCTTCGGAAAACATCATGTTAACCCGATGAAAAAGCTATATTATGGTCAAAGAGCTGATATGATGATGCAGTCGAAAGGTAGCCACAAGATCTTGGCTATACTTAACATAGGGCCGTAATAATAAACTCGTCTTGGCTGAGATGACCTTCACAAGATACGTCAAGAAAACTGTCATTTTTGACCCATTTTGATGCGATCATTACAATCGAATTCAGTTCAAACAACTTGGATTCGTAAACTTGGTCTCGTTTGTAAGGAAGACTATGCAAAAAAAACGGTCTTTATGCCCATCCGCTATGCACTGCCCCCGGAATGCAGGGTGGTGTTCCGAACTCGATACGTTCTTTTTACAGTTAATAAACTGCGCTCCATAGGTCTTCGGAAAACCTTGAGTTTGGATCTTAGATTTTTGTTGCACAAAATTAGAGCTACACAGTTATTGTTGCCGGCTATAAATTGCCGTTTAAACTTTAAAGTTGCCCATGATAATGAGCCGGAAGCGAATAGAACCAGCGATCACCTATACATACCATACATATGGGATTTATATATTTTACATACATACATACCTTGACGCCTTCATTCCCAGAATAACGTAGGCAGAGCTACAGAATTACCAACCACTAAAAACTTGTTGTTAATTCTGTAACCACATTTTGCACAAACAGGCCAAGTTATTTACCAGTGTAAATTACTTACACGCTCTATTCCCTTAGTAAAATAGTGATCAGAATTCTTGCAGTCAGCGTGAACGGCCAACGATGAACTATTAATATATGTGTCTCTTTTATTGACACGGGATCGATATCGTTTGTTAGTTTCCTAAGCGAGAAAGGAGTTGACTTAATCGTAGGCCATCACCATCCATCTTCGATATCACTGGATCCTTAAAAAATGCTTCGCCTTCGTGCTAGACTAAATAAATCTAATCGAAACTCTTATGCTATGCCTCGTTTAAGAATAAGACCAACAAGAACAAAACACATATATCTATCGAGCGGAGTATCGCGTGACAGAGTGACGCGGCATGCGTGACGAGTTTTTTTGCAAAAGAAAAGACAAGTGTCAGCGCTGCAATTAGTGTGCACGTCAGAGAAACATTAAGTATAGTGTAAGTTCGTTTTTTTTTAACTTTACAACAGCTGTAGCGTAAAGATATTTCGCAACAGGAACTTTTTTCACGAATTCTTATTAGTATATAGATTTCAACAACGGTGATGCTCTAAAAAATGTATAATTAAAGTTAAGTTATGCTTGTGCATCCGCTTATAGGGTATGTTATTTACGGTTGTATATTGAGATCACTTTTCGGGCTCGGAGCGGGGCTACAGGCGAGTTCATAAATATGTATACACTTTGGGACCTTATCACGTTAATCGCTGTGACAATTGGAGTATGGGTAAACATGACATTAAATAGATAAGGTACTAAAGTGTACACATATTTATGAACTCGACTGTACCCCAGCTCTAAGATACATTTATGCGAGCATTTCCCCAACAACACTTGACAGATTTAAAGTAGATTTATACCGAGATCGCTATAGCTATCGGAGTTGTCAACGAGTTCCATTTCCCCAGCGCCGCAGACTTCCGTCGCAGAAAATGGGAAACATGAAATATCACATCGAAACAAGGTCCCCTTTGATGTCTGCATAAGTTTGTTACTGCCAGGTAGATAACATTTTAGATGTCTCTCTCAATCGCGAGCGGTATCAGAATCGAGGAAAAGGAACAATGCTAACGTTACTAAAAAAATAACGATTTAGGGATGTCTTTCGCATCGATAGCATTGAAGCGAAAGACGGAAAGCACGCACGAAATTGAAACCTTTATAATGAGGTCAGTTCCTATGGGGTTACCACAAAGAAGCAGCCAAATTGGAGTACAGTCAGCAGCAGAAGTAAATGCGCAATCGAAGAGGTCAAAATGATCTGCACTCGACTCTATTGTCAAGAGAATACGTCGTGTCTAGATCATTTTGAGCATGTTATTCTGCTTAGCTACTTTTGATGCTAAAGTAACTACTAGTTGTAAGTTTGCGAGCCCGAGTGAAGGTATTAAGATGTCGATCTCTACGACCAATACTTGTTTTTATGGCACAGGCCACCTAATAACGGAAATGGTGGTCAAGACTGCAATCTCAAGATAGCAATCCCAAGACTGCAAATGCGTTGCCCATTCTAAAGAACAAGATAAAATGCCTCTATGCTCATTATTAACCAAGCGGTAGGTTAAAGGTTAAGATTGTGGTAGAGATCCGGGCGGATCTTGGCCAAGATTATCCACTAAAACCATCTAGTTTTTAAAAAATTAAAGTATGGTTATAGCACAGATCAAAGAATACAAGTACAGATACCCAATCTCATAGAGCAAAAGCGTGCCGTCCTAGTGTAGGCAATTCTGTAGGCAATTTTAGTCCCGTAGTTAGACCAGATGCCGTACTGAGCACCACTGCTATAACGCTGGCAGCCTACCTAATAGTTTTAGTAACATATTTGATATCACCATATGGCATTGACTTCAAGAAAATTGTTGACTTTAAAAAATTATATGTAGTCGCTATAAACCTACGTATCACATTGTAGTAGCGTTTTAGTAATTCAGATGATCTGCCCTGATTAATTATTGATTCCATGGCGCCATCTACTGACAGTACCCAATAAGACGTAGCAAGCTTGAAAGCTCACAAGTACTGTATGAGATTGATGGAGTAAATTTAAATTTTATTGCATTTATTTAACTTATAAAATTTACCCTTATTTTATGTAGAGAAGGATAATTTTGATATGATAATTAAGATACGTTGAATTTATTAAGGTGTAAAAATCATCACGATTACTGATTCAAATCTTTCGCTCGATACCTGTGACGCCATCTATGAGTTTATTAAAGTAATAATTATACGTTGCTCGAGTTGGGAGGCCATGGTAATAGTGATCAAGACAACGATCACAAGATAAGACTGAAATTCCATTATTCAAAATGCGTTTTCAACTCTAAAGAGATGCAATCCCTCTATACTCATTATTAACCTAGCGGTTGATTAAAGATGGTGGTAGAGATCCAACCGCCTGCACCAAGTCTTAAAGACTCAGTTTCATTGGTCGACAGCCCGCATGCTTGTAGCAATCAATTGAGGGGTTGTTTTAAGATTTTTGAGCAGATAGCTATTGCAGCGACGCAATGTATCACGAAAAGTATGCGCTACTAAAACCATCTAAAATATCCCTGAGTAAAACTTACCTTTAATAGGTGGTAGCTTCACTAGCTCCTGGTTATGGTTGTGCACGTTGAACCTGCTGGAGCCGAGCCTCTTGGGCTGACCGTTCCAGTCGGGGGGGCGCGGGCCGTCGGCGGAGCGGGGCACGATGGCCGCGGGGGGCGGGGCGGAGGCCAGAGACGACGGCTTCTCTGGTCGACCCTGGGGAAGAAACCAGGTTCAGTATATGCAAGGTAAGGAAATGCATTCCCTTTAAATATGTATAGCGGGGGGGTAGGAGCGCCACATTTTTAACTTTGAAAATAATTAGTATAAATACGATAAGGGCAGATATACGCGTGATAAGCGCGAGGATGTTTTCGAGGTATTTAAGTATGTATTTCTCTATATGAGTAAATTTATCGATGTCTAGTCACTATAGTACAACAAGCTCTACTTAGTATAGGACTAAGTCAATTTTTGTGACAATGTCGCCCGATAGTCCCCGAGGAAATAGCGCATACTTTCTGAATACAACCAATTTAAGTACGGAATCCTCGGTACGCTAGTCTGACTCGCACTTGGCCAGTTATGTCTTTGTTTATTTTTACTACATACCCACCGATGTTATGTAAAATAGCCTTACTGTGCCGTATTTACAATAGTACCACTAAGAATTAGTTTAGTGCAGCAGTTCATCACGTTAAAGTGACACAGCACTAACGTGTGCAGCATTTATAATGCCGACCGTCCATACATATGCTAAGAATATAGGATATCTTCCGTCTGGTTAAATTGGGACGGGCAATTGACATACTTTTCCAACAATCATATCGATCGGCAGTTAAGGAGGAACAAAGGCCATCGCCGCAAGGAACGCCGGAATATCAATAAAGCGGTAGTTTACGATATGCGACGCTATATAAAGAGAGCGTATAGGGTTGTCCAGATGTTCTCTATATGACCGCACACACTGGAAACGTTCTGCGTTCTGCGATCTGGTTAAGCATCATATATCTTTGTCATATTTTAACAAACTGATAGAGACGTAAGATGTTTGACAGATACTTTTGAGATAAACCTCTATAATTTTATTTTTTTTACAGAATACCCTTTATAATTTCTGTTGTCAATATATACCTATATTTTTAAGTTGCATGTTGCGAAAACTGCGGATAGATTTAATTAATACTTCAGTTTAAAATTTGACACATTCCGAACATTGCAAATGCCAATTTTGGGAGTAGGTAAATTTGTGTGCGATTCTTCCCCATGCTTATTTATTTTATTTGAGGTAACCTTATATTTTATCATTACCCATTATACAATGACCCGTCAGTTTACATATAAATTGTATGCTTGTATGTTAATGAGTTTGGTAGTACCTACCTAGTAAGAAACAGATCCACCATTTCCACCATAATCAGAGGGAGGAGTCAAAAAAGTTCGAGATAATTAGCAAATAGGTACAGATGTAGTCAATAATCCTTTCCCTTCGTTTTTTGTCGGATTAGTTCGTATTTATCTAGCTTTCTCAATTAACTTTAGTACCCATCAATAAGCCAACTGAGAAAGCAAGATAAATACGAAGTTATACGACCAAAAACGATGGGAAAGGATTATTCACTACATCTGTAACCGTAGTTAACCATACAAACGAACGAAACGAAGTAAAAAAATATCTTGATTATTTCAAACCCTGGTAATATACTTAAGTATTTCTCTGTCTCTTTCTCTTGCATATACACACACAATACCACTACATATGCAATTCCACGGTCTTTCTAATTCATGCGCTAAATGCGGGGGATATGGCGACACACAGACAACCCTATTTGTACTATGCATTCCAATATGTAGGACGATCGTTGTGGGACTCAATGTCAATGCCGTCACGGAACCGGAACTAAGCGGGATGAGATAGAGCTATTTTAGCCAATAGATAATAAAGAGCTATATATCAGGGGTTATCAACCTTTTTGCGTCGAGCCTTCCGAATAATCTTTAAGAAGAAACAAAGCTTTCCGCGTCTGTCTGTCAAGCCAACCTGTATTTTTGTGTCTAGATAAGTATGTATAAATAAAGCAGCGCTTCAAAGTTCATGCGGTTAACTAATTCCAATTAGAAAATTGAACCTTTTAGGGTAGAAAAGCTATCCTTCGTCATTAACATAATGAACACTGTGTTCTGTCAATAGAAACAAATAATATACGGGACAATGTCACGCAAATTGACTTTTTTAAATGTGAATAAGTGTCGGCAAAAATGTCATTTTTGGTAAGTACTAGCGTTTGTTGCTGCCTGTACTTTTTTGCAAAATGAATCTACTTATCAAAATCAAAACTATTGAGTTCTAACGCGGTGGGTCTATATTAAGAATAGCAGAGATCTTTTGTTTTTTAGATCTCTTAGATACTATCATATTGCAGTGTCATGTTAACACATGTGAGTGAATTGCTAAAATATTGTACTTACTTAAGGGCTCAATTAGAAAATCCTTAACAATGCTTAACTTTTTCCTTTGTGTAACGGAGATTAGTCATATAATCATATGGATAACTTTCGTTAAACAAAGGAAAAACAATGGAAGAAAGTTAACGTTGTCTCAATTAAGTCCTTAACTATGTATAGGTACAATATTTTTGCAATTTACCCATGTGGTCCAAATTTCTTTCCATTCCATTAACGGGAAGATTGTCAAATTTTATTTGCAACATTTACATACATGCATACATTGCAAGTTAAATAAAAGCTTGTAAAAAGGAAGCAGACGAGCTAGCGTCATTAATATCCGGACCTACATTGCAATCCTTCTCTGATAACTTCAGTGTTTTCTTTGAAAAACAATAATTGTATATGTGTGTCTTATGGTTGGTTAATAAATGTACAGATGTAGTGAATAATCCTTTCGCATCGTTTTTGGACGGATAACTTCGTATTTATCTTGCTTTCTCAGTTGGTTTATTGATGGGTACTGAAGCTAATTGAGAAAGCTAGATAAATACGAACTAATCCGACAAAACACGGAGGGAAAGAAGTAATCACTACATCTGTATTTCTTCTTCATCTTCTTCAACACCAGAGGAATCGCAGGTGCGCTGCCGGTCTTAAGATAAAGAGTAGGGTCGTTTGTAGAAGGCTTAAGCTCTAACCTTAAATTATGGGTTACTAGACAACGAAACATACACATAGAGATAAATAAATCGTTCATTGAATACATAACGGACACAATCCAAAATGAGTCAGTGTGGCATTTTAAAATTAGAAGCTGTTGGAATACGATTTTTAATGGAAGAGCAAATTATTTTGGAATGTGTCCGTTTTGTATTCAATGAGCGAAATACTTAGATAATATATAGAAAAACGTCCAAACCTCTAGAAAAAATACTCGCGCTCATCTCGCTCACTAATTTTGTTTATAACGTGTTTAGAAATCCGTATATTATGCAAATAAAGTAGAACTTACCTCGATTGGAAATCAAGAAATAACTTTATAAGCATCTTTAGGTGATTAAATTTATTGTAATTGACTATTTCCTACTTATGTTAAGTATTATTTGTGTTTATTTTTAAATATACAGGGTGGTTCTCGATAAACAGTACGTATTGAAAGGGGTGATATTTTAGGTAAATTAATCGGTCAAACAAATTTTTTTTCGTAACTGTTTTTTTTACAGATTTTTAAACTTTTTAATAAAGTTTGGGTAGTACACTTACTTGTGACGGTGAAAAATTACTGCAAAAATGTCATTTTGTTTTCATAAAACGGAATATTCTCAAAATTTTGCAGATTTTTTACCTCTTTTTTTTGCTTATTATTATTCCTCGTTTAATTTTAGAATCTAATACTTAGTAGCTAAAAAAAACATGTTTTACCGATAAATCAACCTAAAATTTCACCCGTTTCTATATGTACAGTTTATCGAGTACCAACCTCTATCTTCTACTAAGTACAGTCAAGGACTTTAATTGTTAAGCCACTATGGAACCCTGTCGCATAACGTTTATCATTAATTTTAGCGTAATTTCTTTCATATGGTTTGACGCTGTCATTATGACAGGGTTCCATAGTGGCTAAACAATTAAAGTCCTTGACTGTACAAGAGGACACCCGCGACTCCGCCTAATTTCTGCCAGTTGGAGATCGACACCCCTAGACCTCATAAGGAACCTACGTGCTAAATTTGGAATCTCTAGACCCAGTGGTTTGGGCTGAGCATAATAATATGTCAGTCAGTTTCTTCCATTATATTATATAGATTGCGAAACCAAGAAGCGAATCCCCCACCCAATTAAGGTTAAAAGTACGGTCAAAATAAAATAGGTATCTAATGCATATGAACGGAACATCTTACACGAATTGACCTAGAACCAAACTAAGTTCTAATAAGGGGAATACTACACAATGGTAAACACATATACGTATTATAAATGCGAAAGTTTGTATGTGTGTGTTAGTTTGCTACTCCATTACACTACAACGGATGGACTGATTTGGATAAAAAAATTAAATAGATTTAGCTTATGCCCTGGATTAACACACAAACTACTTTGACCCGGAAAATTTGGGAGTTCCATACGTGAACAAAGTCGTGGGCGAAAACTAGTACTCTAATATATTATATAAAATGTAATATTTTCCTTACGAAGATCTTACACGGGACTGAAAATATCGACGTATGTACGGTGTACAGTAGCCCCCCACTTTCAGAATCGAGATTTTATTTTTGCGTAATGGTTTTTCTAGTAAGCCATCTTTAAGTTACTCAAAATGTTGTCTACAAATACAATATTTTTAATAACAAATACTAAATAAATGACTCATGCTACAACTACACGGAAGATTTTATTACCAAGATAGTCTAGATACAAACAAACGCCAATCGATAAATCGTTTTCGACGCTACTATCTAGGTAGTAGTTTTACCAGAAAATATAACGTAAACGAACAAGACGAGTTTCTGTCTAGCGTACTTTAAAAACGTGAAGATTTATTTTATAAAAAAGTAAGGCATGCTAGACAGTTGTCTGCGTTGTATTAAATGTGGAAAAATCATACAGAAAACGGAAAACGTCTTGTATGGACTCGAAACTGACCTTTCGCAGCTCGAGGTTTATTTTATTTGACGTCACTGATTAATGGGAGATAAAAATATAATTTTCAATTTTCATCACAGTTTAGTCAAAACATTGTAACCTCTGACGCGTCATAACCGCTATCTCACTCAAGATCCGTAAAATACCACCGATACGTATGAAAATTCAACAGTGGAACCACCGCTATTGGCTTAGGAGGGCATTTGTTAGATGAGGAAACCTATAATTTCATCGAATTTCATTTCATCGAACGCTATTTTCTGCTGAAACTTTGATGTTTTCAGGAAGACTTAAATAATAAGGTTTTTTTTTGTAATCGCCAAAAGGGCTACAGAGAAAAGTCCTTGCTTTTGTTTGCTTTTTACTTGAATTACTTTAAGAAACAAGGGCAGAGGTGAAAACCCCTTCCGGAGACCTGGGAATGGAGGGCCCAGGTACTGCCGGCTAAAAACACCAATGCCTCGCCCCTTCCCCGTTTACTTATCCGAGGTTTGGTTAGAATAGTAAGTACCAAAAAAAAATTACTCATGCGGCGAAAAATGCAAATTCGAAGGTGTTTCGATAAGGTATCCGTTACTTGGTCTGATCATGGTTCTCGTCATCAACAAGTCTGCACCCACAACAACACCGCCCAGACCCGCCTCAATAAACACGAGTATTTAAACACGTATGTATTTACTCCGACATGCCCCAGCGACAGTCTGCGACATTTATTGATTTATACACCGACAAAATGCGGAGCGGAATTTACAAATACAAGCGTTTAGCACCAAACGGCATATCGAATCGGGCGGAATATAAATTTTGTTTTTATGAGGAAGAGTACCTACTCGTATTCACTGTCGAGAATATTCTGAGAATATGGAAGTAAATATAAGGTGGGAAGTTGAGATGGGTAAGGGCAGCAAATAGTCTATACTTTTAGGTGTTTAAAAAAATGAAAACAATCCAAACCATGTGAGTGATGTGACATTGTTAAACAGCCAATCAAAACTGTTTTATTGCACTTTGACGTATCAGTGTTCTGCTTCTATTGGCTGACGAACTATATCACGTGGTAGTCTTGTTTACATTTTTTTAAACTATAGAACTCTTCTCGCCTTGTAAAAATTACATCAGGAGCCTAACTAACTTTTTAATGTATGTTTTCAGTCTCCGAGAATCACTTGAGTTTCGGCAAGATATTTTATTAATGCCGATCGATTTCATTCCTTTTAGAATCAAATTACTCTTTGAGCCCAACGAAGGTTAGCCTTATTATGCTCAAGGATCATATAATAAAAGCATTTACCCACGTAGAAAAATATTTTCTTTTAATAGGGAACTTAAAGTAAAGGCTAATATAAGTTTCTGTCAAAAAAAACATTTTTGGTACCTGTAAGCTTTTGTTGCCCACTGTATTTTTTTGCAAAATCTTTATCTGCTTATCAAGACCAAAACTATTGAGTTCTAACGTGGCTATATGTATGTTAAGAATAGCGGAGATCCTGTCGCCACCTTAAGATTCCATCATCAGATCACCTCTTAGATACCATAATATTGCATTGTCATCGAGTTTACATAATTATGTGGTTGGGACTACATATGTAAACTTCAGCCATTTCTGCCCATTCCGTTAACGGGAAGTGGGTCAAATTCAATTTACAAGATTTGACCCGTACATACATACCTACATACATTGCAAGTTAAATAAAAGCTTGTAATAAAAGGTGAGGCATCTTGTGACACAACTTCCGCTTAGAATTTTATCGGTTCGATGAGCTAACGACTTTAACGTATAATAATGTAATGTCCTTCTTTACTATTATATATATAAAGGCTTTTAAGATCTTTGTCTTTTTAACATGCATAATACACAGAAGATAATTGGATGAAATTCGGCAATAAGAACTGTTGTCCATTTCCTGGATTCGAAGAAAGACACCTTAAAATTCCGAATTTTCCCGAATATTTATTTGAACGAATTTTCATTTCTCCAAAAGCTATGTTACGCTGGAGTTATTTTAGATTTAAGTTAAGTCTTCTATCAAAAAATTGCGTTCGGAATTATGAAAATTTGGAATTTTGGTCAATTCGGAATTATTACTCTGCGGAATTAGTAGTGTACCCTTCGAACAAGCGATACTTTTTGTACCAGCAAATTTGATAGTTCCCGTGGAAAAAACTATACCTAGGAGAGTTCTAGGCAGACGGAATCGCAAGCAAAAGATAGTAATATATATTTAGTAATCTGGATTTATGAGGCACGTAGCCAGAGATTATGTTGAAAGCCCAGCTCCTTGATGTGCATACAAAATTGACACAAATATGCACAATTAGCAGATATGACGCAGAACAAGAGTTCAAGCTAAGAATACTAGATGTTATATTTAGATCATAAAACAGCCTGCATGTTTCATTCTTAAAGTATTGTGGATAAACAATATATTTCTGTCAAACAAATCACAATGACAATATTTTGAGCATTCTTCATCTGGTTATAAAGTCATGACACGTATTACTTTTTTCCGTGTGGTTGCCGGCTTAGAATAGTCCCACTCTATGTCTTCCCGTGGAAGTCGTAAGACGCGACTGAGGAAATAAAGACTTGTAGTACTGTTAGGCGATGGGATTGCAAACTGTAACTAATATACACTGGTTGTTACAGAATTAACAACAAATTTTTAGAGTAGTTGGTAATTCTGTAGCTCTGCCTACTCCACTCTGGAAATGAAGGCGTGAAGGTATGTATGTGTGTATGTATCATGTTTTACGTTAAGCACATCGAAGACACTGTTGCAAGTTCTTAGAAATCGTAACATTTCATTGTCACCAGCCCCCTATTTCACCATCCTGACAATGATAGGTGACAGGTGACAATTTGGTATACATTGCAGAGTTAACAAGTTATACATCACTGGGACTCGTATAAGCTACTCCATGTACACTGAAATGTCACCTGTCACCTGTCATTGTCAAGGTGGTGAAATAGGGGGCAGGTTAACAATATAACTATTCAAAATTTGAGTCCGTTCCAATAGCAGTTCCAGCTAGGGTTTGCAATATTCGTTCAATTTTAGTATTCGAATAATACGAATATTTAGATTTCCAACATTCGAATATTCGAAAATTTCGAATAATTCGAATATTTTTGAAAATTAAACAAAATAATGATTCTAAGTTGTGTAATTGTAAAATATGTGATGTTAATTTAGAGTGTAATGACCTTACAATTCAAAAAAACATTTATGGTATCTTCTCCAGATACCTAGCATGTAGCCGAACTTGCTAGCTCCCTAGCTCGCTACCCTTTTACCAATTACGGTACGGTATTTAGTTCTTTTTAGGGAGTTTGATTTTGGCAAGGATAAAGCAAAATAGGTAATATATTGTTTGTCTTACATTTGTAGTTATTTTTAATATTTAAATCTATTTCCACTAACTCGTTAATATGGAGGATAATTAATCCTGGCATTTTGTTAATGTTTTGCTAAGGTAAATAATTACAGACAAATTTGTGCACTATTCGAAATATTCGTTTTATTCGAATAATGAATATTGTCGAATTCGAATAACATTTATGGCGAATAATTCGAATAATCGAATATTCGAATATTCGAATTGCAAACCCTAGTTCCAGCGCTTCAAAGACTTGCAAGATACGAATCAAATTAAACATTCTGTGAAACAAAACGCATGAAGTAAATAACGGCAGCCAGAATTATTTTAATCAATCAAATGTTATCTATAATTCATAACCAAGCCAATGTCAAGGTCAAGTTAAGATATCACCAGAGCTCAACATTCCGGTGGTGCTGTACGAGGTATAGAACTCTGGTCGGTTGTGTTGTGATCGATACACGTTTCTACTATTGACTTACTCGATTCCTTTGTAGCTACTTTGTAAAACAAGCCGAGGTATTGCGTAACGGCTTCTTACAAAGCCTCTAAGTAAATTAGCATTGACAATACTCGGTGGTTCTGTGAAGGATCTTCAATATTTCAATAGAGCGTAATGTAAGCGAATTTGCTTGTGTAGGAAAATTGTTTTGTTTTGTTATTTGAAGTAGGTATGTACGTTACCATTTAACGCTTTACTTAAATTAGATCTCGCATATTACTATGCACACAGATTATCCGGATCCTCTTTATATCTTAACGGCACACTTAGATAGTATTTATTGTATACCCTTTAAAGTTCACCATTAAACAACTATGCTATGCCTTCTACGGGCCGATTTTTTGATCAGTAGTTTAACTTTTAAAATTCGTAACCAATTGTTGAATATGTATCAAATGTGTCACATTTTTGATACGATTTTCAATTTTTATCCAAAAGTTCTGTTAAAAAAACGGTATTTAATCAACTGAAAGTAAAGAATACAGTAACTGGCTATGCGAAGTATCGACACATGCTTCAACGTACGTAATCAAATTTAATTCAAATTAGGAACGCTCAAGTTTATTTTCGCACCGGAATCAAAAGCGATAGGCTCAAAGCCCTGAACTATGCAGATCTGATCCATGTGCCGTTGCATATGTAAATTGCTGACGGCAGAGCGCGCTGACGCCAACCGAGTACCGTTAGCAGCCATTATAAATTACAACGATCAAAGCACCATGCTGGCTGGACAGACGTTTGTATAAAACTTCAAATTTAAAAACGGAATTCAATTTTTTTTAATTCTCTAGAATAGGTATATCAGTGTCAATAATACTGGCCGAATTCAACGCAAACATACAAACGTGTGACACGATTTGGCTATTTTTAATCTGATCGCATCCCACTCTCCTACTATTTTGCACCGCTTCAGTTCAGCTCAATTTTAAGGAAGTTGGCTCCATCAAGTGTTGACAATCTAGATAATTCTGACAATGTCAAGGTTGGATGATAAACAGAATTAATTTTACGTAGGTACATTGACGCAAGCGTGCAACGTCCATTTGATTTGGCAGGGTGCACCTTCGTAGATTGAAAACACTTAAGTACTAGTAAAAAGTACTGAATAAAATAAATTTAAAGCAAAAAGTGTCCTATTTTCTCTACTAGTTTCAAGCTAGACTATTTTCCCGAATAACTACTACAAAGGGTAAACGGCGGTAAGCAACAGTGTAGTGAACTTAAAGAAAAGGAGGTTTTTATTACATTCTCGTTTCAAGCGCTCCGGAGACTTAGGGTCGGACAGGACGCTAATAAAATCTACCGCAAACAGTTCCCCCAGCCCGAACTCACCAACTAACTTTTAAATAGCTCAAATGTTTAGCTCCAGAACACGTGTGAAGATTTATAGTCTGTTTATCAAACTCACCTGAACTTTTCTGAAGATAATAGACAGTGTACGACCGCTAAAATTCGCCGACGAAGACGTAGACATCAACATATTCTTGAAAAATTCAGTTCACGACACAAATAGACTACGCTATATCCAGCCCATTCGAAAATCGATAAGTTCCGTCTGCAACCCATGGAGTTAACACAAAAACACTAAAAGTTTATGAGTAAAAGTAGCTTCCAGTGCCTAGTTGGCGAGACCTATCACTTTCCTTGTTTGGGTAAAACGTAAGAACTTTCTCCGCAAGATAAACATTCGATCCAATGAGTCACTATGAATAAATTGAGCGTTCGACTTCGAACCGAACTCTTTCAAAGATTCCCTTTAAGTTAACCAAACAAAGGCAATGGAATAAACCTTGATATTTCATCAAGCAAGCTCGGAAAAGAAGTTTTGTAACCTAATAACTGACGTATTTCCTGAAACTTACGCGGCGTCTCGTTTCTCGTTTCCGTAAACTAAGGAACTTGATGCCCGGGGAATTATTTGCACTAATTAACTCGGTAGTCCGGTTTCACGTAATCTCAGTCTACCCTCAGGGACAGAAACGACTCTATGGCACTCACATAAGTCACAACTACTCTTAGCACTTCCTAGTATCTGCATCGTAAGATTTGTATAATGTTTTTAGTCGCACCCCACCACTTAACGTGACTTTCTGTCATACCGCCATACTCAGACATTTTAGATACAATTAACGCGTTCCTTTTTCAAACGTGTGTATGAGAAATCGTTTCTAAGGAACAATTTAATCGTCATTTACTGACTGTGAGTGCGATTTTTTTTTTAAAGTTGCGCAAATGGTAGGTAATCTATATTCTTATTATTCTTTTTTTAAGAACGGGGCTCTTGTCGGATTGATGCAAAATCCTCCACTTCTCTCTATCTCTACATAGAGCAATATCAAAATTATATCGTCGGAAATATGTTATCATAGCCCTGATGTAAAACTAGATTCAAAGTCAACCAAACTTGTGTGCTAAAAGTTTGCATCAGAATTTAATTTTAGAGTCTCGTATAATGATGTCAGAGTAAATGCGTCGTAAATAGAGATTACTCCGCACTGAGGTTTTTAAACAGTTTTTCATTACTTTATTATTTTTATCAGCGAAATTTAAAATTGGTTGGTTATTTTTTAAGATCTTTACCGTCAAAGCATCGTTTCAACGATGTATTGTTGACACAGTTAGCCAAGTTGGTAGAGACAAAGTTTAAGAAGCTAGCTTTGCGGGTAGGGAATGCAATTTAACCGGTTATTTGCCGTTTTTGTATGAAAATAACCGATTAAAACCGGTTATAACCGATTAAAACCGGTTATTTGCATTCCCTCTTTGCGGGGTTCGACCTGGTAAAGGCAAATATTTGGGTAATGAGCACGAACCTTTGATTCGAAGTCTAAGTATTACATTAATTTATATATATACACACACACAAGTTTTATTACACATAAAAGGTTATGGTAACCATTTAACTTTAGTATTACCCTAGAGCATAGTTTGGGACTAGGTCCACTTCTATGAGAATGTTCCCTGATATTTTACAAACAGTTTATTATAAATATGTGAGTAATTGTACAAAAGATGCTAAAAGATCGAAGTGTACCCGAAGTAGGTTCATTTTAATTTTTAAAAGGCTAATCATCCAGCTGGTAATGATTGGCTGGTATGTTTGCGGACGCGGGGGTCCCGGACTTCTTCGCCATAGGGCGAGATCGGCCGCCTTACGAGCCTCAAAAAATGAAATACTGTCGCTGATATCTGAGGATTTCAGTGACGTATTTAAAAAGTATTGGCTCAAGCTGCACCGGTCGGAGAACGGACAGTTGTGAGCATTTCTCTTTTTTTTTGCCACTGTTAGTGACACCTCCAGATTTTCAAAAAAAATGGCAGACAGGTAGAGACCATCGAACTATGCAATAATTAAATAATATTGTAATGTGTCCCAAAATATTTGTATGGAAAGTTCCTTTTGTGTTACCAAAAATGTATGAATATCGGTAACACAAAAGAAACTTTCCATACAAATATTTTGGGACACATTACAATATTATTTAATGATTGCATAGTTCGATGGTCTCTACCTGTCTGCCATTTTTTTTTTAAATCTGGAGGTGTCACTAACAGTGGCAAAAAAAAAGAGAAATGCTCTTCAAGTAGATGTTCATGCTTAAACTTAAAATTATATTTCTTTGTCCCATTTTAGTCCACTGTCTTAATTATAATTTTATTAACACGAGTATGAATTAATACTTTGAATGTTGTTCTTCTTTTATTTTTTATTTAATGTAATTATTTCAATATTGTAATATTGTATGAGTTTTTTGCCTTTAAATAAACAATTTATTATTATTATTATTATTGATGGTAAGTTACGACCGCTGCTGCCCATGCACACGCGGAACAGTAGGCTTATCGCCCAACACACTCGCAATCGCAATCGTTTTCATATTGACATTGCGAAGGCTAATCGCATACAAAATGAAAACAATTGTTTCACTTTGAAGTCGATTGCCATTGCGAGTGCGTTAGGTAACAGGCCACAGCTCATGACAATGATAGGCGTCATTGGCATTCAACAGGTTAATTTTCTTCGTAGGTACATGGTACAGTCAGTAGCAGAAGAAGATAGACAGTTGAAGGACTCAACGTTATCTCCACAGGCTCTTATTCTCTTGTTAATAGAGTCGTAATAAATATAGATAATTTTGAGCTCTTCGAATATCCGCCTACTTTTACTGCTGAAATGTACACACATTGGCTAGGATAGGATACCAAATCCAAGTTACCGTGTCTTTCAAGTATTTTGTCCTGTTACACATATCGTTATAATCATTCTTCTTGAGTTGTATCTTCAAATCAATCGCCTCTATGTCCCTCTCGTATTTAGTCATCCATTCTTCTACTTTTTATGGTCGCCTATATCGCGGTGGATTAAGCATCCGTCACTCTTACACTGGTTAGAAATGTTTTATCCACATCGATAAAAATTACTATAATAGGCCCGCTAGTGAGGAATCGCAGAATCCTCATCTCCTTCAGGTCTCGAGTCCGGGAAATACTGCCACAACAAGTCAGTATCATTCTCCAAAATATAAAGAAAACTACCTAATGTGCATACATACGAAACAATAGACAGCTAATGTTTACTAAATACACATTCCAAGTTCCAGCTGTTTAGGCCGCGTTCTATCTGTCAGTAAGTCAATCGTTTATTAGTGTAACAGTTTCACTCTACAAAAAAAATGTATTAGGATACTGGTCAATATTAAAGCAACAGATACTTGCAGGCCACATTTCACACGTTTAAATATCCTAACACTGGTATCTATGTATATTTACGAAATATGTAGACTTGTACGAAATCACAAAGCCCTATTTGCTCACGAAAAAAATAATAAATGTCCAATTAATCTTAGGCAGAGAAATAAGTTAATAAGCTCTTTTACTAATTTAAAAATTGTTAGCTCTGGAACACATCACATGGCTGTGAAAATTTATAATAAAATACCCCTTACAATCAGAAACATAACAAAAGAGTCTATATTTTGTAGTAAGTTAAGGAGCTTTTTGATTTCAAAATGTTTTTATAATTTAGAAGAGTTTTTTGCGTTTCAAGAGTAAATAAAATCTGTTAGCCTTGTATTATTAAATTTCATCTGTTATATATTATAATATAAATGTGATTTACTAAATAGACATGTAAGTATATTATTGTGTCTTGTTGCAGTGCCCTTGCAGGGTTTATGTTGAAGCTACCTACTGTATTTTTAAGATCTCATTGTACAACATAAAGCAATAAATGAATATGACTATGACTATGACTATGACTATGCATACAACTGGCCAGATTTTTTCAAAGCATTCGTTTGTTAGTAAACGAGAGTGCAAATTTCGCAGATCGTAAGATCTATAACGGTGTGTGATTCAACCTCTAAGAGAGTAGCAAGGCTTGGAAATCTACGAAAGTTTGTTAGAAGATTTTTTAGAAACTACATCTATCTAATGTTCTTCGCACGGTATCAAGTACTTTAAATGTTGATCCACCATAGAACCTCGTAGGAATTAATTGTTGGCTTTATGCAAGAAGGTGAAGGTTATCTCTTTTCATTTTTCCTATTAATTTTCTTTTTATTATTTAACGATTTATGCCATGTTCTTATGGATAAGTAGCTGCACTATTTTTTACCTTGCCGCTTTAACGTCTACACATACTTACACACACCACATAACACATTATTGGAGCAGGTCAAATTTCATATTACATTGATATAAATTCTTTATAACATTCTTTTGTTAGAGAAATAATGTTACAAAGTTTTTTATTTTATTTAGGTATTGTGTTTATAAAGTATGCCAATATAAGTTCGTTTTGAAGTTTACAATGACTAGCATAGAGGCATTCCATCTTAGTCCTCAGGGTTGGCAACGCATTTGCAGTCTTAGGATTGCATTGCAGTCTTGTGAATGCGAATGTCTATTGGTCACAGTTTTCACTTACCATCAGGTGGCCTGTGTGCTCGATTGTCTACTCTATGCCATAAAAAAAAAAAAAACTCAGGAACTAAATACTCGTACTCATCACACGAATATCTGCCCAAACCGGGAATCGAATCCGTAGCTTCGTAGTCAGGGTCACAACCAACTAGCCTAAACAAGCCGTCAATGATTTCACTATTCGCTTTTAAATTTTCACAACATAGTATAAAACAAAATTCAAAATTCAAAATTCAAAATATTTATTCAGTAAATAGGCCACATGAGGGCTCTTTTACACGTCGGTAATATAGGGTGAATCTACCAGCGCTTCGGACGAGACCATCATTGCGGAGAAGAAGCGCCGCAAGAAACTCCAGCAGAAGGTCATTGAACATTGAACAAAGTCGCTTCCCGCTGTCTGCCTGCATGTATGCTTAGATCTATGAAATTACGCAACGGATTTTGATGCGGTTTTTTTTAATAGATAGAGTGATTCGAGAGGAAGGTTTTTATGTATAGGTTCAGTTTTATGCACGCCGGGTGTTACAGAAAACTCATATAAACCGAAGCGAAGCGAGGGCGATTCGCTAGTATAATAACATACGCAACTTGTTGCAAGCGTGCAATATCCCGAATTTTCTAGACTTTAAATAGACCAGATGACCAGCATGAAGCAATTAACGTCAGAACCCGGCTACTTGAAATAGGGGCCAAACAAAGCGAGATATTTATAGGCGTGTTTACGTTTTAAAAGTAAAAGTAGTGGTTTACCGCCGTTAGTAACCGACACTATTGTTTCGGCATTGGTTAGGTTAGGTTATTGTAGGTTAGGCGAATGACATTTAGTTTAACGTTTTAGTTTTGGTTAGTAATCTAATCTACTTTACATAGTATTAACTTTATATAAGACGAGCCTCTAGCAAGCTTTCTTTCAATCGAATGCTTCGTAAGTATTTGCTGGAACAAGATGGTGCGTAGAATTTTAGGCTAGACCCATCATGGAATATGTTTTAGTCTCTGTTGTTATATCTATAGGTTTATACATTATTGTATTTATATAAGTACTTTTTGCGTGAAGTATTATTATTTTGTAAATTAAGTATCTTTGCTTTGTTTTCTGTCTTTCTTTTTCTGTGCACCACTTTTGTTAGTTTCTGTATGATTATGTGGATGACTGGTAGAGAATGCCATTAAGCATTAAGTTCGCCATTTGTACTTTTTTGTGAAATAAAGGTTAAATAAATATTAAACAAAATCTCTTATCACGTCCGTATATACGCTAGTTCCTTCTAAATCACGCAACGGATTTTGATGCAGTTTTCACGTATAACTAGGTGTCCGCGTGCGTCACCGTACGATTTTTTTTTTCATATAAACCTTATGTAAAATACTTTACATCCTATTTTCAAACCTACTGAAAATACAAACACAATTTCATAAGAATCGGTCAAGCCGTTTCGGAGGATTTTTGTTACAAACACTGTGACACGATAATTTTATATAGGTATTAGAAAGAAAAAAAATATTTGGTTTATGTACGGTTGTTACAGAAAATTTTCATAATAATGAATAACTATCAGATGAGATGGCAATCTGAGACAATTGGAAACCTAACCTCTACGCTGGAACTATGGGTACTAAAGAATAACATCAAGATAGGATATGTTCGCCTTTGTAAATTCGCCTTTGCACATAATTTTATTTAAGAAACGATTTCTTTTTGCGCAATGAAGATTTTATTAATTTAATAACTTTTCTTACCCCTTTAGTTACTGTACCTATGAAAGGTATGG
The DNA here is from genome assembly GCA_963966035.1 of Acleris laterana. Lineage (NCBI taxonomy): Eukaryota > Metazoa > Arthropoda > Insecta > Lepidoptera > Tortricidae > Acleris > Acleris laterana. Next base: position 3,997,053 of record OZ014456.1, on the reverse strand, counting down.
TACGGCTGCTAAAATTTACCTCACTGAATGAATTTGAATGAAAAAAGCTAAAAAATAAGTAATTTCTTAATTTTGAGATCTCAAAGTAAGAAGACAATAAACGTTTTCATTTGTATTATTTGTAATATCTATAGAGACCAACCTATATCTTATATATATATCTTTAAAGGACCTTGTCATTGACTAACAGCATACGACTACAGCCGCATGCGTTGCGACAGTTTCGAGCAATGATATGGAATTGGGGCAGTCCTTCGACCAACAGCGACGTTCTGAACTTGTAACACTGAGTACCAGGAGCTCATAAATGAGCAGAACATAAGACAAGTGGTAGGACCGGAGGAGACCTTGGAAAGAATCCGTTCTGATTTTCATCGAGGCATAGAGAAGGCAAACAAGCTCACATGATATGGAATTGGAAGTCATAAGACCAACAGCGACATTCTGAACATGTAACACTGAGTACCAGGACTTCATAAGCGAGCAGAACATAATGCAAAGTAGGACGGGAGGAAACCTTAACGGATTCCGATCGAGGCATGGATGCTAAACAAGCTCACAGGCGACCTGATGGTAAGTGGACCATATAAATTTTCAATCACAAGATTGTAATCTCAAGACTACAGCGTTGTCAACCCTATATCGAAATACAGCAATGCGAACACTGCTGCCGTATGTTCAAACTTTTACGCCTACCGTATGTTTGCATACGCCGAAGGAAACCGCATAAGAAAAACGTTTCGGTAAACCGCAATGTGTAAAACCAGTGATTAATCCGTAAGAGGCCACATATCGTTACTGCATCGAAAAAACTTGTATCTGTTATACGAGATGTATGAGTTTGATCTTAATTCTCTTCACGTTTAAGTTTAAAATCGTACGTCACAAAATTTGAGATACGAGTTTTTTTCAAAGCAATGACGATATGTTGCCACGCCCACACAAGTATGAAAAGGGATGGCTTTATGTGCTTCCGCGCGAAAAACGTCAGATGGAGATAGTTTGCGCGAGCGTCGATGGCAGCTGCAGCGTCAAATTCAAATAATGGCCTTTTACTTTAAAACCACAATATTTATTTAAAGAAACGGTTTAGCAAGAAAAAGCAAGGGTCTCTTTCTACTTGGTAAAACAATATTGCTTTTGACATGTAATAGTACCTATTGATGTTAACTCATATCACTGAATCATAGGCACTACTGAAATAAGACCTATGGTACCTAACGTTGACAGTACGACAACATGTCGAAAGCAATATGGTTTTACCGAGTAGAAAAGAGACCTTTTCTGTTTCCTGACTAACCTAACCTGGTTTTTTCACAAGTAAAAAATTACAAGGAATTGGTAAATACCAATCTATCACATTTCGCCTCGTGAATCTAATCAATATTTTGAGTGACTTTTAAAACAAATTTGGATATTTGAAAAACAACATTCATCAACTGGTGCTACTCGACAAACAGTTTTACATTTAAAGCTGAATTTTACAAATAATAATAACAAAATAGCTACAGACAAAAGTACAGAAATTTCCATATTTAGTCAAAAACAAATAGTGACATTCAAAATCCCCGTATCGCGTCGAGCTCAACCGAACATAGTCGATTAGACACGATCTTGGGTTTTACGGATATAAAAACAAACAATACCTACGTGAACAACGCCAACGCCACAAATGGAGGCTTCTTTAGAAAAAAAAACAGGGCAATATCATGTCGGACCATGCAGTGTAGGGTTCCGTTGCTGTTACTACAAACAAAAAACTATCTCCAAAAACCACAAGTAAGAGCAAATCCTATTTAAAATTATTTATGTTATGTTTTTCAGTAAGTAAAAACATTTTAATCGCCTGCGACTCAAGAACCAATAAAGTTTACTAAGTTACTTGTTTTCCTTTTAAATTCGTAACGTGTGCTTTCATTTACGATATTTTTAGATTTTTCGTATTCGTAGTTTGGCTGTAGGGTGTAAGGACTAGGGATACGTAACTGTAGTTAAATACATCGTTCATCGAATACTAAACGGACACAATCCGAAATAAGTCAGTGTTGCATTTTAAAATTACAAGCGCAAATTATTTTAGAATATTGTGTCCGTTTTGTATTCAATGAGCGACATTTACCTATAGTTATTATTATATAAACAACTATCGACCCGCCCTCGCTTCGGTTTATGTGAGTATGATATATAGCCTATAGCCTTCCTCTATAAATGGGCTATCTAACACTGAATAATTTTTTTAAATCGCACCAGTAGTTCCTCAGATTAGTGCGTTCAAGCAAACAAACAAACTCTTCAGCTTTATAATATTAGTATTGAAGATTATAACATATGCCTAATGATTTAAGAGCTATACAACAACCGGAGGTACGCTGTATTTATTTCCACCAAATTTCTACAAACTTTCAGTTGCTGTGAAAAAGTGAGTGTGACAGACAGACAGATAGACGGTCATAGCGAAACTATACCAAAAGGTTCCTGGACTACGGAAGAACCCTAAAAACGCCGCCATCGGAAAACGCGTGTTAATTAAAAACCTTATTCGACGAATCGATCGCATCCACGAGTTTCCTGAAATAGATGAATTAGTTTGTGTTCGAGTGCGGGTGTTATTCTTTAAAGGTGGAGTTACGCAACTACGTTCCAAGACGTGCAAGACTGCACTCTAGATTGCGTCTCGTTCTATCACACTATATCGTTCATTGAATACAAAACAGACACATTCCAAAATGAGTTAGTGTTGCATTTTAAAATTAGAACCTGTTCGTATAAGATTTTCAATGCTAGAGCCAATTATTTTGGAATGTGTCAGTTTTGTATTCAATGAGCGATATATCCAATTGTGGATTGAAGAGGTACGTGGGTCATACACAATCGCAAAAACAAAAGTTGTCTCTCCTGTGGTCAATAGTTAAGGGCTTGTGTGCATATAAGTTATTTTTTTATTTGATAGGAGTAAAGTAGACGTGACGCCGTGAATGCGGATGTGGGTTCACCCAGAAAATTAGGCCTTAAACACGTTAACTTCGGGTATGTCCACAGGAAAGACGGGAACCTAAATCTGTGTTTGACCCACGTATCATCTATCTATACTAATATTATAAAAGGGGTAATGTTTGTGATGTTGTAAGCGGTAATCTCTGAATCTGCTGAACCGATTCTGAAAATTCTTTTACCAATAGAAAGTCACGTTATTTGCGAGTGTTATGGGCTATACATTATCCCAAAAAAGTTATTTTCCAACGCAGTGGGCACAAGAACAGCTAGTAATATAAAAAGGTCAAAGTACATTATGGGTTAAGTATATCATAACATAATATTTATAACGTTTTTTTTACTAACAAAGTAATTTTTCAGGATTGTTATAAAACAAACCTAAGCTTACCAAATGGGTTCTAAAGAATGGCTTTTTAAAATATCCTGAATAGTTAATGGTTTCAGAAATATAACCATTATATATTACGACCATTATGTATCCAATATGTATTTTGAACCTCATGTATTTATATGATAAGACCCCGGATTGAAATAGTAATAACAGATTTAGGAAGGTTAGAAGGTCAAAGCAGAATAGTGCATGGGTGAAGTCGATGTCGAGATGAACGGTGTTGTTTTTGCAAATAATTGGTGTTAAGAATAACCTAGCTGTTGGAAGGGCAGTTCAATTACACCCCGCATGTGTTAGGTATCTCACGGATGTAGCTTCCTTGTCGTGCATGCCCAGTTGAAAAGGGATGGACCATCCATGAAGGTCAGAAGACAGCACGAATGCGCTTTAATTAATTAATTGCGTTGTTTTTATCGATATGGGTCAATTGATATTAATGATGAGATGTGATAATTATGTGTTCGGAACACGTTCAATGCCGATAACACTACAACGGGTCAAATTTGTATGACATCAGTGAGCCCGGGTAGTTCTTTGAAGATCGAAGTTACGTTAGCTAGATCTAGGTTTAGTCACGAATGACATGTAAGAAGAATTACGATGCGAATATTCAAATTTCGTGCGGAAAAAGTACTAGGACGCCATACATGACTAAGAGGTTCTGGTTATGAAAATGGAAAAAGGCATGGACGGAGGGCGTTTTAGTAACCTATCCTGCGCTGCAAGGGTCGTTAATGTTAACTATACTTGAACAAGATGCCCGTCTCATGATACGTTAAAGTAATCGTCACGTCATAGAATTCTGTCATTTTTGACGCATATTGAGAGGGGATCTCGAAGACAACCCTTAAGTTCTTTTCATTATCAGTTGTTCTAATACTCTACGTAGTCTATGAAGTAACTCAAGAAACGTTAGCTGTGACGTTTTACCCAATTTCTTAAAAAAAAACTCACCTCACAGTATTGTAGTTCGTAGAAGCATTGCCGAATTCTTAACTTCGCGGTCAATTAAATACAATACAGCTTCGAAACATGGAATTAAAGTCGAAGCCAGCAGTTCTCTTGCCTGCATATACACGTAGAAACGCATGTAAACTGCGCTACCAAGTGCAGTTGCGACTGGGATGAATTTGCGCACGAACAACATACAAAGAAACCTTTTCCAGTTTTTATTTAAGAAAGACAAAGAACCTTGCAAGTCTTATCTATTGATCGGAAACTAATGGAAAGTTCCACAGTTATGACGCCATCTCTCTCATTATCGGGAGCTAGTGGCAAAATTAGTTTATGATTTCTCCGAATCGACTTGTAGGTAAGTACAAAGTTTAGCTTTATTATCATACAAGAATAACAATGGTTACATATCTAAATTTTCTGTAAGAACCGAGACAACCAGAAAAATATTCATCTAGCTTAACTTAGCTGTTGTAAAAAACAAATGACAGTTAATTATTCAAAGCTAATGTATTTTAGCAAATTGTAGGAAATGTTTCACAAAAAAAATACACAAGTGCAGTTAAGTATAAAAATTTGGAAGAATGCAACATCTCAAAAATATTTCCCAGTGCACCTTATTCCAATGTAATAAGAACTTCGTATTATTTATGAGAGGATTTTTTCGATAAGTACATATTTTTGCACTTGACTGCACTAAGCCATCAATTACATTGTACTTAGATTGGACCATACAAGCGCTCACTCCCAAAATACCACAATTTCAAAATACCAGACTACTTTTTTTACCAGATTCCCAAATCACCAGCTTCGAAATATTAGGTAAGCATAATCAACGATACCGAAATTTAAATGTTAATTTTTGAGATTCAAGTATATTGAGAATCTGGTATTTTAAAATTCTGGTATTTCGGGAATGAGCGCATACAAGATGATTAAATAATTAAGCAGGCTTTAAAGTAGTTGCGTTTATATATTTTTGAGAACCTTACTTATTTCCAATACAATTCATAGCGACTGACCTCTTAATTTGTATAAGTTCACTTAAGCAATGCGTACAAATTCTTGTATACTTCAGCCGCATGAAAAATAACAAATTGTTTTCTCGCACAAGCTCCCCGACTATCATACCTATATGAAACCTATCCAATTTCATTATAATCATGTGTTGACACTCGCTGGCGATGCATGTACATCCTTTCCAGGTCATCGCTCAGATTACACTGATCCAAGTGTTCAACTCATGTTACGTCTACTTATTCCAAGCATAATGGGCATTAAGTCCGCCATTTGTACTTTATTGTATTTTGTGCAAAGAAGTTTAAATAAATAAATAAATAAATAATGCTATGCATATTTATGAGAACTGATTATTTTGTTTTACGGTTTTAACTAATCTAATTCTTGGACTCCCGCGCTCTAAAGATGTCACTGTATTCCACAACTAGTGATGATGGGTAAGATTGAAAGAAATAGCTCAGTTAGAAGGAAGATACCTTGGTCAAAGAATTTGGTTGCTTCTAGAGACAAGATCGCCATGCTGGTTGTCAACCTTGGTGGTAAAGTAGCACCTTAAGATCTTACATTGGTAGGCTAATGCAAGGGGCTAGCCTGTTTTATTATATCTATTGGTATTAACCCTTTTCCAGGAATAATACATTTCATTGACCACATTCATGTCGCTCAAAATTGAACTTACCTACATTTATGCGGGCCTAGTATGAATCAAAGTCAAATGTGGATAAGGCATCCATCACACGCGTACTTATTTAAGTGTCAAAATTCAAATGGTGACAGATGCCTTATCCAAACTTTATCCCACGATAAACGCAGCCATATTATGGCCCCTGAAGTATGACTTCATGGATCAGTATCCTTCAGGAAGTTACGAATTCGTGGCTCTATTCCATTTCGTGCTTATATCCCTACTTTAGCAAGGCCAGGGTAGCAGTGCATTTTCAATTAAGCAGCCTTATACGTTCGACCCATCGTGCTGCTAAATTGAAAATGCACGCGCTACAATGTGTTTTGTTCGCACGGGACGGGACTACTTAATCTCGCCGCTTGGTTTCACTCGACAGTCCGCACGACCGGCGTTGTTTACAGAATCACTACCCTGGATAAGGGTTAATACCTATGTACTATCAGCCCAATGGAACCCTGACCCACCATAGAACGGTGTCACAGTGACATTACCTATAAAACAATTTGTTTGACACTTCTTATGACTTGAATCATAACGTCTCTGTGACACAGTTCTATGGTGGGTCAAGGTTCCAATGGTCTGATAGTACCTATGTACCAGGAATAAAACAAAATCCTTGCCATATTGAGGAAAATACATAGGGTGACGGCACAAACGAAGGACACCAGTAATGCACAGTTCAATCTTAATCCAAATTTCATACGGTCCTAAATTGATTGTTGCAAAACAGTTGAACGGTTCCTTAGGAATTAACTACTTCTACGCGGGCTAGTTATTTAGTTAGAGCAAAGGTCGGAACATTGCTCAGGTATTGCCTCGGTGAATACCGGGATTCCTGTAAGAGGTAGAGGTACCGGTGAATTTCTAGCGGATATTCCAGCCCCTCTAGGGTTGCCGACCATACTTTATAATAATGTATCCTACGTTATTTTCCTATAGTACTGTTAGGCGATGGGCTTGCAACCTGTCACTAATACACTGGTAAACATCTTCGCCTAAGTGTGCAAAATGTGATTACAGAATTATCAAAAAGTTTTTATAGTTGTTGGAAATTCTGTAGCTCTGCCCACCCCACTCTGGGAATAAAGGCGTGAGTTTATGTGTGTATGTGTGTGATTTTCCTTTATTATTCTCCTTCATTTATACGTTTGAATAAAATAAAGGTATCGAAAATACTTTATTTCTGACATGCGTGGAATGGATCGAAATTGATGACCGGAACGCAGAATCAAGAACGAACGAAATTTCTGAACGTGTGTACAGTTTCATTATATTAAGAGTGTGCTAAGAGCACAAAAAATTATGTTTTCAAACAGATCAATAAATAAATTTGAAGAATACTTTTTTTTTGGAAATAGGTACTTTTATTTTATACTCGTCAGACTGCTAAATAGGTACGTAATTTTCCTAAAAAAATGTTGGCAACCCTAGGCTCCTCTTAGACTTCGAGTTCCACATAACCCCCCCCGATCTCCCCAGTCCGGATGGTATGCGTAAATGCATTTTCACAACGTAAAAATGGGATAGGAAACATTTCAGACAGCGTTTAGATTAGTCAAGCGGAGCGGATGAGATTGATATTTCGAGATTTTTGTAAAATCTGCGACTAGACGACTTCTGCGCGGACAGAGTCGCCGACAACACGTAGTATTTAATATATTTATGAGGATGGGCAACACTTGAGCCGAAAGGTACGATGGCGTGCGCGTGCAGAAAAAGTTAACCCCTCTTGCATAGAATTTAACACTTTCATTGCCAAGAGCTCTGACTGTGGTGGCAGTTAAAGTGTCTAGCAGGAGGGGTCACTTTTCTCTACACCTAATAATGAATACAATGGGTAGGTACCTAATATTTTATCTAAACACCTTTCAACGATCGTACCTATCATTACGCGGAATTTTAATTTCATCTAAAGGCATTTCTCGTCGCATAGTCAAATAGAGTTCGATGAAATAAAATTTGATGAAATATTGGGTTGCCAGGCCCAAGATCAAATTATAATACAAACAACAAATAGGTATAGTTTAATAGTGAAAACGTAATCAGATATCAACTAACCAAATGTAACAAGATAACTTGCACACAAAGTACCTAAGAGTGCAAAGCAATTTTGCCTTCCTAATTAAAAAAGGACGTAAGTACACGTAACTTGATAGTCAATGTAAATTTTATCTCCTATCTTAAGAACTAATGACACTTATACCATACCTAGGTATGCGGCTCTTTGAGACATACGGCCTTTTTTCCAAGGAGGGCCGAATGCAACTTCGTACCTATGTTGTTTACTATAGGTATTTTAAATACCTAGCCACACCACCAACGGCGACCGCTTTATTTGCGCTTGCTATACGATTTAGCCAAATTTGGGAGTGGCAAAGTCCTAATGTACCTAATTGTGAGTAGGCATTCCATTATGTTATCACGACGTTTATATTAATTTACTGCGTTTTCAAGAGTTTATAAGATCAAACAATAAAACGCTATCTAATCTGAATCGATTGGTAATTGAAGATGCATGTAGGTGGGCATAGGGCACTACACAAATGCGGGGAAAGTTTGTTATGCCTTGCAGGCGACACTGTTGGAACAATCGATTAAAAAACCGTAATTAACAAGAAAACTTGCATCCCGAAGCAATATCGATACGATAAAACATCTATCGATTAAAATTCGCGGGGGCTCGGCCACCCGGCCTACCTATATATTAAAAATAGCAGACTTAAAAAACCCGGTATTTCCCGCCAACTGCACTAAAGCACATCACACCTAAACAGATTTCAGCTGTCACGTTTTAAATTTAAATATAGAACGGCAACGGATTTTTTCGAAAACGGCCGACGCAATCGCGTGCGTCTCATAAACCGGCGTCAGAGACTACGGAGAAATCATTGATGGTGCCAAATCTCGGTGTTTACATGCTATAAACAATAATACTTGGGTAAACTGCTAAGAGGCCACACCAATTTAGAGGCTATGTGATTCGCAGTAGGTTTGTAGTAGGATGACTATAGTGGGTATTGAATATTCAAACCTACGTAACAATTCGTGGTGCAGGTTAATGTGTGCCTAGTTTTATTTTTATCACATGAAGTAAGACGGTTGAAGAGCCCTTTTTTTGTTAAAACTTACAGAAACTATTCGCAATTTTATATTGACTGTGTAAGAAGAAAACAAATGATGAAAGTTTACAAATTATGTTATGCAAATGTCACCTCTCAAACGTTGTTATACAAATTTTTTGTACTCATTAAATTAAAAAAAAAGTAGCTACCACCTCTTTTTAAAATCAAAAAGTTTGCACCTAACCTGTGGCACTTGGTAAATAAATAGAATAATAAATATTAAGGGACAATCTCACACGAAATTACCTAGTCCCAAATTAAGCTCTAGGCTTGTACTATGCGTTACTAGTTAAGGATAAACTTAGGTACTTCACATCTTGACTGCGAGCTGTGAATATACTCACAGGTTTTTCTATCAAAAACTATTGAATAATATTGTTTGTTACATGAAGAAATACATACTTAAATACATAGATAACATTCAAGACTCAGGAACAGATATTGGCGCTTATCATAAACATTTGCCCATATCAGGAATCAAACCTGTGACCGCTAGCTTTACAGCAGGGTCACTAGGCCACTACCAACCAGGCTAAATGCATCATCAACCTCATATATCAGAAAAACATATGTTTTTAACACTGTTTCTAAATATGCATAGTGCATATTAAATTTATATCAGCAAGCACAGCAAGTAATCTTTTAGTCCGCTAAGATAGTTTTCAATTTAAAACATTGAGACAAGGATTAGAGTTGCCTGGTTTTTTCAACGCAATGAGTTATTAACTCCACATATGTAGGTGTTACACTAAAGAAGAATAGTAACAATTGCAAGATATTAGCGATACTCCAATTCTGTATAACTAACCAATTCTTTAAGTTGCACAATCTACGGTCGACCAAGAAAATGGTCGACCAGTTTTGACAAGTTTCTAATCTATATATCGCTTAAGTTGACATTTGTCACTGTCTTTATGATTGCAATGAAGGGAATTTTAAAAATTGCAAAAATGAAGGAAAATCAAACTTGTTGTATGATGACGTCCGAATTAACTTCAACCGTAAGGTGGTAGACACTTTTGGCTGACTGTACCATACTGACTAACTTCCTAAGGTGTGTGTATGTATGTATTTAATCTAAAGAAGATTATTATTGTGACATAAAATGACATCTTTGGGATAAACTTATTCCATGTTTTAAGTAAATTTTGAGGGAAGATGGCCAATTGAAAAATGTTCAGCATTTACGCTAATTCATTTTCTTTAATGATTATACCGTCACTCAACATTTGCAAAATTTATGTGGAATCACGGCGGTCTGCCAAAATTAACGGGAGGAAGAAGGAAGACTTATTTCATACAAATTGTAAAACAACAAATGCTTGATGATCTGGTCATGATACATATTAAATTCTAGTTAAAAAGTAACATGATTAAACATAACTGACAGCCAAAAACTTGTTTGACAGCTTTTTAAACTTTTACTACATTATTTGCATAATGAGTATAACTCGTAGGAAATCTTTAAGACTTTTATAAAATATAATTGAGGAAGTAGGTAAGGTTATTTTTAAATACTGCAATACCAGTTTTCTATTGCTTGTCAACTATAATTGTTGTGTGGAATATATTAAGTAATTACCATTCAGTTTATCATTTATTCCACTGAGTATATCAAAACTATACAATTCACAGGACTACAGTTAGATCCAGAATAAAGGCACAAGACTACAACCTAACTTTGCATACCAATAGTACAATTTTATCATAACAATCTTAAAACATAGATAATGATCTTCTGCAAACTAACCAAAACCAGTAGTTAAAGGTAACCAGCATAAAGTAATAACTTTTAGCTTGAAGATTTAAATCGAGACGAAATTAATTAACATAGACCAGGAAGAATAAAGAAGATTATCAAGATTACTTAATAATGGGTTTTAAATGATATAAAGAAACGATAAATTAACACATTCGTGCTAATAAAACAGAAAATACCTAAGGAAACCGAAATTGTATACTGGCTTCAAATGGATGTAAGGAATACCATAAATATTTAAACATTTGCGAGCTCGTCGCAGTTCTCGATTATCACATTAATTAATAACAACTCACCTCAGAGTCACTGTCACTGTTCTTGTTTTTATCCGTTTTCGTCTTCATCTCCTCCTGCGAACAACAATCCTCACTCAAACTCACACTGAACACCGATAATTTGGCAGCAAAACGATTCGAAAAAACTTATGTTATGCAGAATTGCAAACCAACAGCGAACTGACTGACTGACATGGCATGTAGGTACATACTTACGTTAGGTGAAGAGCGAAGCAAAATGCCGATAACGCAAATCTTTATATTTTCAAGGCGTCAAGTGCAAAACTTCTAGGAAGGCGATTTATTCTGAGAATCTTCTAAGCGGTTCTTTAACTCACCTTTTCTTTTTTGGGCATGTTTTATTAGTAAATAAAGCTGAAAATTCAACTTTTTCATAAACAGACATGTATAGGAAGACAGTTTTGCAAAACGCGTGTTGTGATTGGTTGTAAAGGTCACGTGACTCCATTGACGTTTGCAGTGCTGGAATGTAGTGATGTGGACAGTAAAGTTGAATGTCAAATTAATCGATTCTGATAATCGACTTTTTTAATCTGTAAACCAAAAAGATCGAAAAGTAGTATCTCTTATTAATCTGTGAACGAAAACACATAATTGATTCGTAAATAAATTAATAACACCTGTTATACACGTAACAAAATTTCATTTAGCTTTATTAGTGCAACAATAACTGCAAAAATGTATCGATAATGTGTATAAAAATGTAGAACCTTTTATCATAGCCACGATCGATAAATATGCATAGGTCGGTTTGCAAACTCAGAATAATCGCTCAAATATATCATTATGCCGGCTGTACACACTAATTTTCATATTATGGTTGCCTGTCTAGGGTTTTCTCACTGAGTGTGGTAGGTACTTATGAGTGTCTATTCTTCGATCGGTTGAGGCGTTTAAGGTTCGACTATCATCATCATCATTATCATCATGTCAGCCGAAAGACGTCCACTGCTGGACATGGGCCTCCCCCAAGGCTCTCCACTCAGACCGGTCTTGTGCTTTTCGCATCCACTGCGTTCCCGCAATCTTCATGAGGTCGTCACTCCATCTTGTTGGAGGCCTACCTACAGCTCGTCTCCCGATCCGCGGACGCCACTCAAGAACCTTCTGACCCCATCGGCCATCAGTCCTGCGAGAAATGTGCTCCGCCCACTGCCACTTAAGTTTAGCTATTCTTCGGGCTATGTCGGTTACCTTAGTTCTACTGTGGATATCATCATTTGTGATTCTATCACGCAGAGAAACCCCGAGCATAGCCCTCTCCATAGCCCTCTGAGTGACTTTGAGCTTCCTTATGAGGCCCATTGTTAGCGCCCACGTCTCAGATCCGTAAGTCATCACTGGCAACACACACTGGTCAAAGACTTTTGACTTCAAATTCGACTATATCGAAGCATATAAGTAAATAAACCTCGCTATACATAGATGCGTAAATTCATTGACTAAAGTCCCAGATAGACGGGCGAGGAAGTATGCGTACTTAAAGCTCGACGACCTTTTTCGTCCATGATTAGGTACTCTGATTATTTTTTCTTATTGTGCGGCGTACTTACTCGCACGTCTATCTCGGGCTTTAGACAACTAGACAGCATTTGAACTGCAACTAAGCTACAAAATGGCAGTTCGAGTGCAGTTGGCGTACGTAAGTTTCGATGCAGATACGTCAACTGCATCGGAACTGCACTCGAATTGCCATTTTGCAGTCCGTCTGTACCAGCCCTAAGTGGTACGGCGACCTTTGCCTTCGTGAAATGAGAAATTAAAACAAAAAATCTTCGTTAACTTTAATATCAAGGACAAATCTAAACCTCTCGCTACTTCTTTGCCTTTGGCTTCTTCTTGACTTTGAACGGCCCCAGCTGCTGGCGCACCATGATGCCGCGCCACCAGGCCTGCACTATAATAGCAGAGTTGGTCATCCTCTCCCTATACTGGCGAGCCTTCTCGCGCTCATCCTTGAAGTTTATCCAGTCGTTCATCAGCTTGTCATGCGTCTCGATCTGCAATTTGAAAAACTCTTAATAAGCCCTTGAACACCTTCTTGATAATTACAGGTGACAGGTGATATTTCTATGTAAATGGCGATGGCGTAGCTTATATGAAACCCATTGATGTACCCAATGTATACCGAAAATATTCGTTCATTCAGAAATTTTTCACAGCTTCAATAAAAGCAGATTCACGTAACAGTTGAGAAAAATCATATTTTGAATAGCTCTAAAATTACCAAGATATAAACCAACAAAGATTTATTCTTATCTCTTTCTAGCAAAATCGAATTTAACATGGACTTTATGTGGCCGACCACAGTGCAAATCGGATCTCTCTGTGTAATTCGCAGTTTAAAATGCTTGTATCATCCTTATAAATTTTTAATTTCAATTGATTTTAAGCAAGTCTAACCAACTTTTACCCAAAACCGAATCATTTTTCTCAAACCTATCGCACTTTTTTTTTTAAATTATTAATTATACAGAAGAAGATAGACAGTTGAAGGACTCAACGTTTTCTCCACAGGCTCTTATTCTCTTGTTAATAGAGTCGTAATAAGTATAGATAATTTTGAGCTCTTTGAATATCCGCCTACTTTTACTGCTGAAACTGACACATTGGTTAGGATAGGATACCAAATCCAAGTTACCGTGTCTTCCAAGTATTTTGTCCTGTTACACATATCGTTATAATCATTCTTCTTGAGCTGTATCTTCAAATCAATCGCCTCTATGTCCCTCTCGTATTTAGTCATCCATTCTTCTACTTTTTGTAGAGTTTCCTGAAATTTAAAACAAAGTTACTGGTTTAGGATTTCGTACCACACATATAAACTCATAAATAAAGACCACTCGTCTTGTTAGTAGTGTCTGTTCGTCAATGACATGTTTCTCTATTCTTGTATTTATATAGTTGTCTAGTACCCATAAAACCGTGCATAGAACAAGCCTAGAGCTTCGTTTGGTTGGGACTACGTCAATTGGTGACATTGTCAATTGAAAAAAAACTATGCATTCGACGTGGTCAACCGTTTTTGTACAGGCATTTGGTCCACGTGGCAGCGTGTGGCGGCGCGACGTGTTCCACTTTATGCCCTGCCGTCCACCGATACACCGACGACGTGCTGTTCTGCATCGTTGCCATCCTGTGTGCTTGCGGCTTTACAATATACCTATACATATTATATACCTTTGGTATGGTTCAGCTAAATCGGTTAAGATTTGCCACCCCTCCACCCCACGTGCTAATATGTCGCTACCAACCTTCAAAATTAGCTTTCATAGCGTGACGACCCACAGAGTGCTCTAATGCACGATTTGACCGACCATATTGTTGATAGAATATAGACAGGCACAGTCACGTCTAATAATATTATATTTGTACGCTCTTTATTAGGTATAGGTAGGTACAGCGTAGCGTAACGTTCCCTTGCAACTCGCTGTATTGTAGCCGAGAGCTTGGTGCAGGCTGAAAACCAGCGCTGTGCAGCTGACCCAGCTCGCAGCATACGCTGAGAACTGAGCCTGTTGTCGCAGAACAATTTATCTTCTCTTTTTTATGTGACAATTTTTTTTTTATTCCAGCTAGCCACACTTGGCTCGGTGTAATGCAGAGCTAAGAGACATCGGGCCGATGCACGATTATCTACCTCTAAAAGGCTCAGCTACACTGCCTAGCCCATCATCGAAAAGTTGCCTGCGTGTCGGTATTCTACAGACTGTACGGGTAGTGTGCACAAGAGCTCACGTCACGAGCTAATCGTATTTAATACCGCCGTTTTATTTCTACCATCAGATTATCAGACGCAGGTGGGTTACCATCCGTACCTGGTTGAAATCCCGCCTTCTCGAACGCACCTCTTTGCATCAACCTTTATAATGAGTACTGCAAAAGAATGGAATGCGCTTTGAGCGTCTGTCTTATGCGTTTTCGAGTGCATACAATCTGAACCTAGTTAAAACTAGGGTGAATAGGCATCGAGCTGGGTTCATCGAGAGTTAGTGAAGAGCAAACCTATTCTAGAGCCCGGATTTTTCGCAAAACAAAAGACTGTCGCAATCTAGTTAGTGTAAGAAATATTTTTTTATCGATATCGAGTATTATTATATTTACATTACTTTCGCGACAGTGTTTTATATGTGTTATTCCATCTAAATTTTAACTCCTACTTTTTTTTATCAAGTAATAAAATAAAATAACCCGTCGTGTAACTAGGAGGTAAAACTTTGAATGAAGTGACTTTACTACCTCATGTAAAATAATATACACTTCAGAAACTGTCTACTGCCAGAGAATGTTGAGAAATTAATGATTATCTACTCCTATCACCATCACAAACCAAATAAAATTTCACGTGCTACTGTGTGTGCTGACGTGGATTTCGAAGAATCTGTATCTGTTTCTATAGAATTTTATACAAAACTTACGTAAAATGTTTTATTTAATATTTTTTTATTTCGTGGACCTTTTAATACACAACTATCGATAGGTATACCGATACAAAAAATATTTCTAACACTAGCTAGATTGCGACAGTTTTTTTGTTTTGCCGCAAAAAATCCGGGCTCTACCTATTAGGTACTAATTGTTGAAAATATATGTGTTCGTACATTTATGACGATGTTGGTGACCATCTCCACTTCCGTGTGGATCCGGTGCTCATGGTCGATCTTATGCTTGAAGTTCTCGGTGGCGGAGGCGGGGACGTACTCAGTGTTGTATATCATCTCGACGTGCTGCTCGGTGCGCGCGCGCTGCCAGGAATCCACGTAGCGATTTCGAATGGCATCATTTAACGTAGAGTCCTTTAGTGACAAAAAAGTTAAGT
Source organism: Acleris laterana (assembly GCA_963966035.1). Taxonomy (NCBI): domain Eukaryota; kingdom Metazoa; phylum Arthropoda; class Insecta; order Lepidoptera; family Tortricidae; genus Acleris; species Acleris laterana. The sequence goes on along the minus strand of OZ014456.1, from coordinate 3,981,013 downwards.
ACTTGTAATGTGTTAAATTATATTTATAAACCATACCGATTAATGTATCATATAATGTACACATACGGTCCTAGTTTAATTTGTGATAATATTAATTAATTCACTTGACGACCTCCTTTATCTTGGCCAATGTTGGCTGAAAAGAATATGGCAACATGCAGCGCTGCAAGGTGATTCTCTCAAAAACACGGTCGGACGAATGAAAGAGTGAATGTCGCAGCCAGCGGCGAGTTTAAGACTGCGCCGAGCGTACGCCGGATGTACAGTGGCGCCATCATTACTATTATTGTGTTTTCTAATAAATTAAAGTAGGTATTTTCTTAAAATTTGTTGATAGGTTTTTGTACTATAAATGAAACCACAACTTATAGGGTATATCACATAGTTTAATAACAATTCACCTTTGAGCTATCAACTTAACGTCAAAAAAGTGGCCACCTTTTCCCGTTAAGCTGACTACTCAAAGGGTAATTGTTATTAAAGTTTGTTACGTATCTCATAAATTGTGTGTTTACTTGCGCTACAAAAACGTATCATCTGATTGCAAGGAAATTCTTTAGTTATTAGAAAACACAATCATAGTAATGAGGGCGCCACTGGACGCTCGACGTTTGCTCAGTGCAGTCTTAAGTATAGTCCCGCCAGAGCGAACAAAACACTCGCGTTTAGTGAAAAAATAATTAATTTTAGGGTTGTATTAAAACAACACTAAAAAGTTTTATATTTAAGCAGAAATGGCTTTACGATAAACGAAACTTCGGAAAAACGATGCATCAGGACAAATGACAATGAGGGATACCGTAGGGGACCGTCACAGCAGCGGAGCAATCCTCTTTCAAAAATTCATTTGAACTTTTTTAGCGATTTAACGAATTGAAATATGCATTTTGAAATATTATTATGACAAGAATATCTACTGAAGGTCAGAATCAAGGCGGTATGTTTATAATAATTATGAAGTGGCGACTCCATAGATTCTAGAACCAAGATATGCCACAAAAATGCCTAACCCTATGGATAACTCACATAAACTAAAGCGAAGCGAGAGCGGGTCGCTAGGTATGAGTTTAATTAAATTGTTATTAAGTAAATTAGGTTCGATACCTCGACTCGTGATCTTAATTCTTCGATCATGGCGTCCGTTTCATACGTGACCGACTTGATGTGAGTACGTTGCTGTCGAAACTGTTTGTTTAGCTCTCTTCGTGTTCTAGAATTATACTTAATAATTAAAAGAGAAAAGAGCCACCCTCGGCGAGGAGTCGATTACCTAACGACTATTTTCTCGCCCAAGAAACAAACAAAAGATATAATAAAAGAGAGACTACGCCAGCGTCCGCTCCGTCTCATTATTATTACTGTGTTTTGTTCTAATAAACAAATCTCTTGAAATCGAAGGATGGTTTTTTGTCGTACGGTCACCAGCAACAATATATATTATCCACTATCCAGCAATGGACTCACAAATATCTGACACGCTCTTATACCTCTAGTAATAAGGACGTGTCAGATATTTTCGAGTCTACACACATATTATTGATGTTGACTGTACTTTAAATGAAGACCCGACCGAAATGTCGGACTTTTGCCTCCCATTTCTGACTTTTACAGTGCTCGGATTGCAATTAATCATTCACACTAATATTAGGGGACAGATTTGTATTTTTGTATGCTCGTAAAGAATAAACTCAAAAACACCGGATTTCAAAAAATCTTTCACCATTACAATACTACGTTATCCCTCAGTAACATAGGCTATGTTTTGTTTATCTGCGCGGACCTAGTCGCGGGCAATAGCTAGTATTTCATATAAACATGTACCTACATTTGATCCTTACAAAAAACTGAATCGATTGGAAGCATTTTTCCGTCTGTCGCACAACGGATCTTTTTCAGCTTCGTTGTTTGTATGTTTAACTAAAGTCGAGTCCAGAATTAGGCGAACTAACTTGACAGCCGAAAATGTTGCCAGACATAGGAAAAAATAAATAGTGATAGGTTTATGTCGACACGAATTGTCGATATAACCTTGTGCCTTCTATAAATCTGATTCTATTTATATTTTAATCAAGTAATTGTCGTTGAAACTTTCACACTCATACATACTTGCCAAATAGGGACGAACTACAGAAATTTTTATGATGTACTATGATCTGAAGGATGTACGGTTTAAAGCGGATATTTACAATACTTACTCCTCAAATAAGGTATAAAATACAAAAATAATGCTTTTATTACAACAGGCCATTGTGATCCTTTAAGTTAGCTCTGTCGGGCTTGTACGGTACATTTCATTTACTATGCATATAGCATTCATCCCTTTCTTTCTGGCAAAAATGAAAATGCGATAGAGACAAACGCTATATACCGTCGATGATAATTCCAAATCCGTTATGTGTTCGATTAGCTATCGATATTAACAGCACTAGCCAAACTGTGCCAACATTAGTGTACAATGAACTGTCAAGTTAGTTCGCCTAATTCTGGACTCGACTTTCCGCTTAACTATCTGCTAATTCGGTCCAATTTGGTCTTCACCCTGTGGCGTCCTTAACACTGCCTTAATGCTGAAGAGGGCAACTAACTGCATAGTTATAGTATAGGCATTTTGAATTTGATGTGGTGAACAATAGAGCATAGAATGCTTCGACTACCCACTACATTGCAGTTAGACACCTTCTTAGGTATTATGACTGATTTACATTGGTCCAGCAAAAGCATGCCACTAGAAGTACACTGCGTCGTTACAATAGCTCTCGCCTCAAACGTGAAAACCAACTCGTCAATGTACTTCTACTGGCATGCTCTTACTGGACCAATATGCACAGAACAAACGCACTTACACTCGGTTCTTCGCTTCAGTTTCCTGCAAATCGGCTCGATACTTATCTCGGTCAACGATAGCAAAAACATATTTAGCCATCAGAGCCCTAAAACTCCTGTTTAGCGATAAATCCATGTACGTGTCTATCAAAGCAGCGTTCAAGTATCTCCTGTAAAAGAAACTGTAATCATTAAACCGCTTTCCAAATATGAAACACAGCGGGTGGGACGAGACACGAGACGGCCTTGCAATTGAATTTGTCGACTTCAGGCTTGCATTTCGGTAAAGTTATTTTCTGCTGAACCCGTGGTAATTTCAGGTTATCTTGTGATGGTTACAAGTCTAACCTAACCTAACCTACGTGATAGCTTTCAATGAAACGAAAATTCTGCGAAGTGATACGTTCTATGAAAATTAAAGTGTCTATGAAACAAGGGAACGCCTTGCATTTTTATGTTGTTGATGGCTCAAGTACTATAAAACAATATGGCGCCGTACAATTTCAATTAGTTTATCAATACAATTGTTCTCCATTTTTGTATTTTAATAAAACGCTGCCGTCCCGTCGAGCGTGACGTGCTCCCGTCCCGTCGGTTTTCGGGGAGGTTAACATGACATACCTTCTAAAGCAGTTCACTTTAGGTTGAGGGAAAGAGTAACATCTTAGCTCTCAATATTGGTAATGCATTATCAATATGAACAATGCTAACGTCCGTCCATGGGCTTCAAAGTGCAAATTCTAGCCAATTAGAAAATCGCTATTTTGATTAGTCTGGGTCTCTATTCTATTGGGTAAAACGATATTGCCTTCCAGCTGTGATCGTATTGTTTTTAAGTCGGCCGCCATTACTGTCAAGTAAGTTCAGTTATGGTAGCTGATGGTAAGGGATGGTAAGGTAAGTACTGATCCCGTCACGTAAAAAGGCCGCTGGCGATGTACCTGCGCAGTCGCGCATTTATGGACGAAATCGGTGGTATGAGGGAGGCGAGACGGAGGAACACTCCGCCCGCCGTCGGTATGCGTATGCGCGCACGCTATTGGTTGGCCACTGTGCCCATGCGCAAACACATCCCCTCCATTGCCCAGCGACCTTTTCACGTGACGGTATCACCTTACCATCCCTTACCATCAGTTACCATAAACTGTACTCTACGAGTCTGCTGCTCTGTACCTCACAGTATACTTATAGAGTGCGAGGGACAGAGCGTTCGACTCACCAGTAGGGGATGCAATTTAACCGGTTATTGGCCGTTGTTGTATGAAAATAACCGGTTATAACCGATTATAACCGGTTATTTGCATTCCCTGCTCACCAGCGAGTACGGTAATCGTACCTCACGGTAAGGGTACTGTACCGTCCTACGTGCTGTGTGCAGTGTGTCCGTCCGTTTGCCTTCTCTCTATAAAGTGGTTACCTATCGGCGTCCAGCTTGTTTAGTTTGTACACGTCACTATCTAGGTTCTCAGTGTCTAAGCCGTCGAGCTCATCCTGAATCAGAGGCTGCTTGACGTTGAACTTCTTTGCGAAGAGCAGCCCCATGTCCGACTCCAGCTTGAGAACGCGCAGCGATGTATTGCACTCAACTGTGAACAATTTATCCATCCATATACCATTCCCAGTAAAATTCAAATTCAAAATTCAAAATATTAATTCAGTAAATTGGCCACATGAAGGCTCTTTTACTCGTCGGTAATATGGAGTGAATCTACTAACAGTAGTGGTTTATAGGGCTGAGAGAAGCAGTTATTTCGTTCTAACACTTGCCTTTTTTCGTATGGGTTTGAATGGTAGATTTCGGGTGCCGTAGAAATCTCGCCTAGGACGCTGGTAGTGCTAAAACCGGCACTGTCCATTCCATACTTTCTACACTTATATTTTAAACTAGCTGTTCGTGCCCTGGATCGCCTGGGTGTTTTTATTTTCAAACAAACTAGTCCTGAACACAATGAACATTTATTTTTAACTCGATTGAGCCAATATTTTTTATTTTATTGAGGAGTACTAACATTATTGCGCTCGGAACTATTGCAAGGATGCAATGTACAACTAAAAGTGTGTGGGTTATTGACAAATGTAACAGAGAAGTAAGGGCCGGTACAGACGGACAGCATTTGAACTGCAACCCAGCTGCAAAATGGGAGTGCAGGTTGACGTACGTACGTTATGATCAACAACGTCAACTACATCCGAACTGCATTCGAACTGCCATTTTGCAGTCCGTCTGTACCGGCCCTAATAGTCCCCTACTTTATCCTCGTAAGGCCCACGTCAAATTTCGTTAGTTCAAAAAATGATTTTGTGTCGGTTAACTAAAGTCAAAAATCACTGACAAATGTCCTAAATTTAGGACATCAGGCGTTATGAGGATGAGTAGCTTACCGAGGATACGAAGAGCGGCAATGGTGTCCTCAAGGACCGTGGCGCAAAGAGACGCTTGGAAGTATGGCAACCTGAAAATAGATAAATACGTACGTGATTTTCTTAAGCAATTTCGCTCGCTAATTTGTTCGATCGCCCACCACCACCCTTTTCTCGTCTTTCCTACCCCAATATCTAATGCCTAGGTAGTAGGTAGGTAGCTAGCTCTTTAGTCGCATTTTCACTTGCACAGCTTGAAATCAAGCAGGCCTAATCATTTTAATACAACATATCTAGTCACCACACCAGCACTGTGAAAGAAAAATCGAAAACGAAAAAAAAACACGCTTAATCTGAGCAATGATCACGCTAAAGGATCTATAGGGCTCCGAGTGAGTTTTTACCAAGAACCTGGTTAGGCTGCGTTTCCACCAGAGATGTGCGAGGTAGCTAAGCGGTGCAAGGCTGTGTAACGGTGTGAATGTTTCCACCAAAGATGTGCGAGGTAGCTGAGCGGTGCGAGGATGTTTAGCGGGCTCTTTTTAAATAAGCGGGCGGGGTGCGGTGAGGCGGAAGCGGAGCCAGACGCCGCCTCGCAACACATTCCTCGCACACATCTTCCCTTCTTTTGTATGTACAAAAACCTCGCTCTGCTGAGCTGCTTCTACCAGAGCTAAGCTAAGCGAGGAGAGATAAATAAAGTGTTTCTATTGGTTCATGATAAACACATCCCTCGCAACGCATCCTCGCACATCTCTAGTGGAAATGCAGCCTCGAGATCCATAATTTCTTAACCGTTATTTTTCGAAACGTCACCAAGCCCCGGTCCTAAAGAACACCATGTTACCTTTCGCCGCTGAACATTTTGTCGCTTGGATACCACAAACCACTAACTTCGGAACTTCGTGTCCGAATACAGTACCTACTTACTACAGTACTACTTTTCACTCAGCATTCTAGACTAAATAGAAATGGAGATAACGTTACATCGACTCGATTTAAAGTATGTTTTATGTTTGGGTATCATCGATCCTTAAGAGCTTAAAAATATGCCTGGCTGAATTAAAAATATATATGTCGGTAGTATCATTACGACGTCAGTACCTAATGATGGAAAATACAGTCAGCTTTAAAATAAGTTTTTATTTAGGTAGATATTTGTTATTAACTTACGCATAAAGATCAATTTCGGCTTTATCCGTTGATGGCGCTCGTTCGGACCTCTAAAAGAACGATTAACAAATGAATTAAACGAATTTTAACTTAAGCTAACCACGGAAGGTACTAAAATGTAGTTAGGTTCTGCTACTACCCGATATACTTCTGAGTTTGACCACACTAGAGTCACGGTTTTTAGGTCCGTGACTAGACAAATGGGGTTAAGTTTTCCTACGAATCCAGCCGCACTCAGGTTCACTTTGTCCACATTCCCATCTCGTCCGCATTCTCATCTCGGCCACATTCCCATCTCGGCCACATTCCCATCTCGGCCACATTCCCATCTCGGCCACATTCCCATCTCGGCCACATTCCCATCTCGTCCTCATTTCCAACTCGTCCGCATTCCCATCTGGTCAACATTCCCAATTCGTTCACATTCCCAACAACTAGTGACCAACCGAGTGATTGAAATGATATCGAACAGCCCTATAGTCGTAAGTTAGATTGCAGACTAGTTAGGAATGAAGAAGAGTTGGAAATGTAGACGAGTTGGGAATATGGATGAGATAGGAATAGACCATTTGGGATTGGTATGTGGACGAGTTGGGAATGTGGACGAGATGGGAATGTGGATGAGATAGGAATAGACCATTTGGGATTGGTATGTGGACGAGTTGGGAATGTGGCCGAGATGAGAATGAAAGTGAACGTGAGCGTCCAGCCGTCTTGGATTCGATCGTTGGGTTTGGTTTATATGAGGAACGCGACTATTTGTTCCCAAGTTTTGGATGTGTGTACTTGTCAAAACTAAATCTACATCTGTTTATTTTATATTTGTATATATGCCACACGAGCGCAGCGTTAGAGGAAATTTCATAGATACTTAATAAGTTTCCAGATTATAATTAGTTATTATATTTATAGAATTATACATTATGACCGTTACAGATTCTGATTTGCTACATAGGTATAGCAAATGAAATTAGAAATTATGAAATTTGATATTAGACCAAAAGAGGGTATACCGTACAATGCATAAGGTCCTAATAACAATAACAAATTAGATAGATACATCCCCGATATAATGGAGACCCCTTCTTTCAGACCAGATCCATAAAACGGCCGAACTGATTTTCATGAAACTTACTAAGAACCACCGCAAGAAAACCTGCTTTAACACACACACACATCGTTGCTTAAATACTAAAGGGCCTCAAATCAAAATGTGTTTGTGTTGCATTTAAATTCGGAATGCTATATACTTTAAGTTTTAAATCAAACTATTTCTGTTTTTGTTTTGAGGCGCTTTAGCATTTAAGCAGCGACATACACACGCAATGGCATATTTTGTATGGGTTTTTTTAACATAGTGTCACAGTTATATTTAACGTACGATATGTTATGTTTATGTATGATGTAGAGTAAAATAAGAAAAACGTTACCGATTCAGACTTAGGCACAGAGTCATCCGATTTGTTAAAGCGTTCTCGAGAGTACATTTTGTAGAAAAAATATGTATCAAAAAAACAAACTTCTATAAAATTATCCTAATTCACCCATACCATTGGGCTTTCTCAATATAAATTTAAAGTATTACAAAAAAAAAACGAAAAATAAACACAGTGGTTTTCACCGGCTGATGTATCAAAATTTATAGTTAGGTATAAAAATAATAACAACACTTAGGTAATCTATTTCATAGATTCACCGTTTGACATTTCTGACTGAATGTTTTTTTTCTTTTTATGGGGCTTCACATGTTTTTTTGCTCAGTTTGATCATTATTATTCACAACCGCAAAGGTTTCACTGTAACCTTCTTAGTCTGTGGGGACGTGGTAGGTTTAGAGTGTTTAGACTATAGAATGCCTTAAAGCGAGCAACATATTCTTGCATCTCACTCTTACGCACTACTCCGTCGTCCCTAACTTTGACCCATGAATGATCTTCGAGAATCACGGAATTCGCACCATTTCCCCTCTGTCATAATATAATAAAGTGGTCACTCGGATTATTAACTAGACAGTGTCCAAGCGCGAGTGAACGTTACCTACACTTAAAATGCTCTATGGCCCGTATTAATAAACTCATCTTGGCTGAGATGCGCGTCACAATCACAAGATACGTCAAAGTAAACGTCAAACCATAGAACACTGTCATTTTTAACGCGTCTCGAGACGAGCATTAGAGTTGAGATTAGTTTATTAATACGGGCGTATGTCTGCTATAAAAAGGGGTCTGTGCATGGTCTGGGACATCAGTCTTACAAAAAGATAAGAACTATTCCGATCTAGGTACCATACAGGTTTAAGTAATGTAAAAAAAAGTAAAAAAGATGACGAAGAATATTTTCAACGTCAAGTTAGTTTGTCAAAAACATTTTCACAAGAACCTTTGGAGAAGACTTAGCGTTGTTGTTTTTTACTACATTTTTAGATAGAGCTGTTAATTAATTTGTAGAAGTATATTTCATAAATACGTATAGTTTTTGGATATAAATGGCAGGTGCAAAGGAAGTTACGATTATCGAGGCTATCGGCCACAAATTGGTAATGTTTCCTGCCATATTACAAGCCTAGACAGTTGGGACCCTGGTTGGGACTAGGTCATGTGTGTTAAGATTGTCATTTTTATTTATATTCTTACGAATTCACTTTTATACTTGACGGATGAATTAATAACTGGCGGCTTTTTAGGGTGTGAAATTTCAATAATTGTATTATAGCTTTAAGACTGCACCGAGCAAACGTCGAGGGTCCAGTGGCGCCCTTGTTACTTTTATAGTATTTTCTAATTAACTAAAGAATTTCCTTGCGATTGCAACGTCTGATTAGACGATACGTTTTTGTAGCGCAAGTAAAAACACAATTTATGGGACACGTAACAAACTTAAATAACAATTACCCTTTGAGTAGTCAGCTTAACGGCATAAGGTGGCCACTTTGTTCCGTTAAGTTGATAACTCGAAGGTGAATTGTTATTAAAATATGTGATATACCCTATCAGTTGTGTTTTCATTTGTAGTACAAAAACCTATCGACCAATATCAAGAAAATACTTTAGTTTATTAGAAAACACAATAATAGTAATGAGGGCGCCACTGTACATCCGGCGTACGCTCGGCGCAGTCTTAAACTCGCTCGTATAGCTTCGCTCGCTCAAATTATCGTTCGACAAGCCGTTGTCAAGAGAATAACACAACACCTCTGTTTAAAAAGGTGTTACCAATGTTACCATGACATTGTTAATAACAATACAATTTGTTATGCAGTTCAGTTTAGGGTAAGGTAAGGTAGGTTGTAGGTAAGGTAGGTTTCGCGGGTGGTAGGACCTTGTGCAGGGTCCGTCCGGATCGCTACCACCATCTTATCCATTAACCTACCGCCAAACAGCAGTGTTCGCATTGTTGTGTTCCGATTTGGGGATAAGACAGCCGGTGAAATGACTAGCATAGAGGCATTTCATCTTAGTCCTCAGGGTTGGCAACGCATTTGCAGTCTTAGGATTGCATTGCAGTCTTGTGAATGCGAATGTCTATGGGTCACAGTTTCCACTTACCATTAGGTGGCCTGTGTGCTCGTTTGTCTTCTCTATGCCATAAAAAAAAAAGGTAAAGAGAGACAGAACCGTATAACTACTATAGCGCTGTCCCTTACCCTAAATTGAATTGCTTAGTCATGTCATGGTAACATTGGTAGTCTTCCTAAGGCCCTACTTTGAAAATCGAAGTTCGAAGTTATGTTAGCTCCATCCCTCTCACTCGCCATTCGAGACTTAATGTAGAGAAAGGGATGGAGCTCACGTAACTTCGCTTTTTAAACTATGTTTAAGACAGCGTACATCCTGTTACTACCTTCTGATTTCACCGCCAGTTTCGATTTACTTTAGCTCCATCTCTTCCTCTCGATTTAGTCTCGACTCTCGAGTGACGAGTGGCAAAGACTCTGAACTCGAAAGTATCGAATTTGGTTTTGCGTATATTAACCATCCTGATTACATATACTTAGTACTGTGGTAAGTCGAGAATGTTAATAATAATAATTGTTTTAGAAAATGGACGACGATGGGGAAAGCGAATCCACGGAGCACGATGATAATAGGTGAATGAGTAGGTACACTGTAGACACAGTAAAAGCAGTATCATCTTCGACCGTATGCGCCGCGAGCCACCACAACACTAGCAGTTTGCTAGTTTGCTACTAGCAAACTCAACAATACCCTTACCATATGAGTTTCAATTAACACGTACTTAAGAGTCGAATGCTCTGTCACTCGCAGACGTCGCAGTATTCTTATAGAATGCGAGGGACAGAGCATTCGACTCGCTAGCGAGTAGGTACCTACGGTAATTGTAATTCATGGTAGGGGTACTGGACGCACCAAGTCGGTTTAGACCAGAGGGCCCAGACAAAATGCATTACGCTAACGTTCTATTCGTTTAGTTTTTAAACCAATCGCGTCACTGGCACATCACGTGACTTTTCGTATCATCATCTACCAGTGACGCGATTGGTTTAAAAACTAAACGAAGAGAAACGCTAGCTAGCGTAGTGCATCTTGTCTGGGCTCTCTGAAGGCTTATTGTCTAAAGCACTCGCATCGTAATCGACTTTAAAGCGGAACATTTGTTTTGATTTTGCATGGAGACTCGCCTTTAAACTGTCAAAATGAAAACGATTGGGAGTGCGTTAGGCGAAAAGCCTCTGCCGCACCGTCGCCGCGTTTGTTTGCGAACGTATTAAGTATCGAGCGGCCCTAGCGCCCAAGCGGCAATAGGTAACAGAAACCTTAAAAGGACTGGAGACTACTTTTGTACTTATACTATGCTGAAGACTATGGTTCATTTTCATTTTCCTATGCAACACCAACTGCTTTACAATGGTTTATATATAGACTGAACTCATTATACCTATCCTTTTTAAAGTCTGTTCCTATTCATTCGGTCACTCATATAAACAAATCAATTCACTATTATTAATCCATATTCGCTTACTTTTGAAGGTTGAGCATGGTCATATTATTTATTTATAGATACTCTTAATCATTGTCTTCATGTTTATTTCGAGATAGTAATCTTCATTTAATCTTGTATTTTTTGATGAAAAGCATTTTCGGTGAAAATGCCGTGACACTGACTGAAGCCTGTTATAGACATTTTATTTTTTCGAAATATATTGGTTAATGTATTGAAAATGTAGTGATGGTTGATAGATTTGATAAAGGATTGATTGATAAGAGAGGTTTTCGTCAAGTCACACCCAGCATAATAATACGATGATGAATACGAATATAATATTCAACCCTTTTAATAAACTAATAAGTAACATTATTTTCATCACTATTAAATCCTCTATCTAAAGACATTTAAGGTGGACTTCCGACCAGCGCGGCTCCGGCGTCACTAACGCAGCGACAGTGACGCCGGAGCCGCGCTGGTCGGAAGTCCACCTTTACAGTCAGGTATACTTCTTATAGTCATTGGCTGTCTGAATAGGAACAGACTTTAGGTAGTCCGAAAAAAATGCGAAATCATATTTATATATCTGTTTCTTTCGTTTTCTACTTTCTACAAAAATTGGTAGTACCTATAGAAATCTTATAAAAATGAGGAATGCTAATCGACAACAGTTGATGCTTTTTTTTACCCTATTTATTATACTATTTACGTTAGATAATTATGTCGCTGTTCAAAACATAAATATGTTAAAGGTTTTTTTCAGAACGCCGGTGAGCAAAGCCTCGTATTAAAGCTAATGAGGTATTATTAAAAATGTGTCATTCCTTAAATTGTTCCAGGTTGTCTTACTTTCAAGCATCTCTTTTTGCTTCAATATTGGAGGACACTATTACTGAACTTCGTATACTTAGTAAGAAAAATTATACTTGTACCGATAGTCTTCTTTTAAAAGCAAGGTAAAAAACTACAAGCTGTCGTGCGTGAGTGCATGTACTTGTGTGTGTCGCGTGGACAATGTGGACATCCCTATGCATCTGATTTGGTCTTGTATGTAATGTATCTCCCAAAGTTACCTAAGACGAAGGGGTGAGTCATACACAGATTTAGGTTACCGTCTTTCCTGTGGGGGTGGACGAACCCGAAGTTAACGTTTAAGGTCTAATCCCCATAAACGGCGTCAGGTCTACTTTAGTCCTATCAAATAAAAACATAACTTATATGCACACAAGCCTTTAACTATTTACCACAGGAGAGACAACTTTTGTTTTTTCGACTGTGCATGACCAGGGTAGACAAGACCTTCCAAGCGCTAACTTCCTGCTGTGTTTTTTGTCCTCCTACCAAAGTATTTTTTCAGGATATCTGTAATTTCTTAATTAGGTATCTACATCAGTTTTTTTAAGCAATTCAAATGCAATATACTTGACCAAAAAAAGGAAAAAGTCTGGAAAATGTTACAATGGAAAGGTAAATTCGGTACCCCTTGGTTGGACTCAAGTAGCTACGCTTTGCAGGCGAGTGCAACAACGAGCTGCGCGTCCTCAAGATGCACACCGACATGGCGCTGCTGATCGCATTGAAGTTCGACGTGAAACAGCCGGTTTTGGGCGAAATATTGGACACCTACGACGAGAAACAACTGGACTCGGACAAGTACAAACTTGACAAGCTAGAAGCTGACAGGTATTTGACTTCCACATACAGTCATCGTCATATAGTACGTAGCAGTCATGATTACCAAATCTCCGTCCAATTCAAAGATCCGTCTCTCATGACATGACACCCGTAGGCCCAAAAGACCCATTTCTCATCGCATCAGACTATCAAAACACCCGGTTCTCATAGCATTCGTATGCCAAAAGATCCGTCTCTCATGACACCCGTATGCCCAAAAGACCCGTTTCTCATCGCATCAGAATGTCAAAACACCCGGTTCTCATAGCAACCGTATGCCAAAAGATCCGTCTCTCATGACACCCGTATGCCCGAAAGACCCGTTTCTCATCACATCAGAATGTCAAAACACCCGGTTCTCATAGCATCCGTATGCCAAAAGATCCGTTTCTCATGACACCCGTATGCCCAAAAGACCCGTTTCTCATCGCATCAGAATGTCAAAACACCCGGTTCTCATAGCATTCGTATGCCAAAAGATCCGTCTCTCATGACACCCGTATGCCCATAAGACCCGTTTCTCATCACATCAGAATGTCAAAACACCCGGTTCTCATAGCACCGTATGCCAAAAGATCCGTCTCTCATGACACCCGTATGCCCATAAGACCCGTTTCTCATCACATCAGAATGTCAAAACACCCGGTTCTCATAGCACCGTATGCCAAAAGATCCGTCTCTCATGACACCCGTATGCCCAAAAGACCCGTTTCTCATCACATCAGAATGTCAAAACACCCGGTTCTCATAGCAACCGTATGCTAAAAGATCCGTTTCTCAAGACACCCGTATGCCCAAAACCGTTTCCGACCCGTTCAGGACATCCGGGTAAGGAATATTCACATCGAGAGGAAACACGTTAAGGGTACGGAGTTATTGATAGTTTTTTTTTTTTTTTTTTTTTTTTTTTTTTTTTTTTTTTTTTTTTTTTTTTTTGACAGGGTGGAAAATCCTTTAACTAAAACTGCATACTACTCGAATAAGCTACTCGACAATCCGTCGAGGATAGAATCAAGTATCAATATATTTTATAAATTGCTTTCATTTAATTACTTTACACGTTCGTGTTGGGGTCACAGAAATGGGAACGGGTGTTTCAGGAAACTGATTATTTAGGAAGCGGTAGAGAGGGGAACGGTCATTTCGGGAATAAGTATTTGTGGGAAACGGATATCAAGCCAAAGCAGCCAAACGTATCTGTTGGGTGAAACACATTTTGGGAAACATTTATATCGGAAAACGGATTATTTGGGAAAAGGTGGTGACGTGAACGGATGTTTTGGAACGGGTGTTTCGGGAAACGGACAGAACGTTCCGAAAGGATCCAGAATGCTGATTAACTTCGACGCATCCTAAGTGATTAAATTTTTCGGGTCATCCACAGCGCACAAAAATACCGGAGCACACACAACGGCAAATACTTGATAACATTCAAGACGCCGCTCGTACAACGTTACAACCACACCACCGCTGGTAGCTTAGCATCCGAATATTTTCAATATGACCGGAGGAGGATTTTTTAAATCAATGTATTCAGATTTTCTTGTCGCTGAAATCGATGACATGGTTCCTAAGGATAGATCTTTGCATATCTTATAGTTACTGACCGATCTAAATGTGCCGATGGGCTTGTTTTTTAGGAAATACGCATACGACGTGTTCCTTGATACCTACATGGATTTGTCATTGAAGAAGAACTTCGGGGCTCTCACTCAGTATGCCCAGAAAGTGGACGCGAGGGACCAGCACATCGTCGACGTGGAGGAGGAGGAAGCCAGGAACAGAGTGTAAGGGTGCTTACGGTTACGTATTGATCTATCGTCGGTGATAGTGCAATACCGCGTAAGTAACAAATTCAATCAGTTGCAAAATGCACCTTAGGGCCTTATCACACCTGCGCTTTGCGGGCGAGTTGAAAGCGAGGTGAGCGCACAGCGAGTTCGTCGCGAGTGCGTAGTACGATTTTGAGGCGAGCCCGAAACGAATTCTCTGCGTACGCAATCCCGCAAATCGCAAGTGTGATAAGGCCCTTACTCACTCATTTGCCAAGGAGTATTTTGCACCTTATTGAATTTGTTACTTACGCGGTATTGCACTGTCACCTACCCCAAGCAGCAAAAATACGTTCTTTAATGATCGAGACAACGTTTCTTATTCAGTCTTATCGGATTAAATATTGTCATATAAACATCATATACACATTTATATAACGCGATTTGGGCGCACTTTACTCGACTTATTGGTCGTATACACATCGCATAATTATCATATAACTATCCAGTATGTCATATAGAAGTGGTAACGTTGACTTCTATAACACTCGATTGTTCAATGAATGCATGTTATATGATTGTTACATGTCTACTGAATCGAATAACTGCAAATAAAATGACCATATTGCCGCATAATAGTGATTTATATCACTATGGAAGCTTTTAATATGACTAGTTAGTCCCTTAGACGCAATTTTCATGACAATTACATGATCTATGGATCATATTAGAGCGGATTATGTGTATTTAAGCCTGAACAACCAAATGAGTATACGCGTGGGGAAATATATATTTACTTATTTTCTTCGGAGGAAATAATTGCTGGTAAGTATTTAAGTTTCATGTTTTCTACTATTATTTTGGTAATTAATGTTAAGAGCATATAAACGTTAAGCATAGTCATATTCATAAACGGTTACCAGTTTATCGACTAAGTTTTACTAGTGTTATGTTTAATTTTAATGCCCCCCTTTTATTTTCTCAATTTAAATACTATTTATTTAAAAATAATATGTGGTATCAATTAATTCTTTGTTATTCGACACATAAGTTTCGTTCATTACAACTATTCATCTAAATGGTTGTGTAATAGTTACTTATTCAGCTAACCTGAGGCCATTATAGTTCGTTTTAGGGTTCTCTAAGGTTAGCTCAAAACTCATTTTTACTATCTAAGAACAATAAACTTATTTTGAATTAAGAGTGTGTAAGAACCTAACTGTGAATTTAATAAATTACTTAGTATTCTTTTCGCGTTCGCGTGCGTATTTATCCAGTAGTAGGTATCTATGTATTTATGCCGATAGGTACGTAAACCTGTATATGTACGTTTTTTTGGTGAGTTAAGTAAATACAATTATAAAGTTATACATATTTTTAATGTTTATTTTAGATAACTTATTATAAAAGGACTTCCTAAATCTACCTTAGGTATATTAATTGATAATAATAGCGTTAAATAGGTGTCGTTGGAGGTTCGGTGTGAGAGACGCGTAGTTTCTTTTATTTAATATGTCGCAAAGTTCTTTTAGCGCGCTATGTGAAATATTGTTATCCAAAGCCCATTTTGTAATTTCAGTGCGGCATTCAACGTTACTGAGATGTTCATTAAAATCACCACTATGCTCTGAATTAGTATCTATTGATGTGGTAACAGAATTTGACGTAGCGTTATGTTCTTCACTTGTATATTGAAATTCATTTAAAAAAATATTTTCTACTGAACCCCTTTCTGTCACAATATCATTTGTCACTTGACTTTCCGGACCAAAGCGAGAAGATTCGATGGTCTCGACCTGAGATATTGTACTTCTATGCTTTTTTGTCACTTTCCTCCTTTAACCACCGCTTCTTTTAAACTTTAACCACTTTTCCCCATTCCATTTGTATTAATAAATTTAATGATTTGCTTCATGCAGTTAAGGAAAAAAGTTGACTAAAAGAAATGATGGCGACAGTAATATGAAATTTCAGTCATATAATTGCGATTAATAGATTTTAATACTCGATTAAGAACAACTACAACACCGTTACTCGACCTGCCATATAAACGTTTAGTAAAAGAATTTTACACCACCAATGAATCGACTAAGATTTGTATACGAGTTTCTTATATAGGCGATGTTAAATCGATTAGACGTTATATAATATAAGGATTTGAGTTGCCGTTTACTCGTGATTTTAAATGACCAAAAATATTGCCATTTATTGCTTAGTTAAATGCTTATATATATAATATTGCTGTATTTGTATAAGTTCTGCTTTTATAACATCATAGTCCTGTAATAGCAACCTATAACACTTTTATATGAATTGTTTTAATTGGTCGAATAAAGGCCATATTAAAGGATTTTACATGCCCGATGTGTCATTTAAAAGCATTAGAAATGCAGTTATGTCACTATCCCTTATACGACTAGATCGTTATGTACAACAACCGTGTAAACGTCAACTCGACTTCTCAACATGCCTTAATGGTTCTGTCGTTTAAAGATCGGATAAAATACTATAATGTGATTAATTGGAATACAATCGCTTTTATACGATTGTTATACTATAGCATTATATAAGTTGCGGTTATACTACTTTTAAAAGATCTTGAATCATGTAATTTGCGGTTATCGAACTCTTAAAAGATCTCAAATCATATAAGCATAAAACTATAGGACTACTTTGCTGCTTGTACGCTATGTAGATAAACTAGCGAACCGTTTATAGGTGGTTTTCTGTTATACCCGTACATAATCCAAAATCAGAGGCCGGAATCCTCATATCACTTTTGAGCTGTCATAGGGACTTCTCGTCTATCGACTTCCGATATACATATGTAAGTATATCGATAAATACAGGATACAATCAATTATCATTTCCGCAGCCTCAGCACTATAATTCAGTAATATGAAGTTTATTTGCAGTTCCATTCCATACCTTACCAATCATATAGCATTCACTTCCTTATCTATTTCTAGACTGCGGAAAGAGCTTTACAAACAGTTGCGGCTCCAGCGTAATCATATTAAATCTGTCACGTACGACACTGACGTCGTGATCGAAGATCTGAAGACACAAGTCGAGGTTCGGAACTCAAAGCACCACAGAACTATATAGTTCCGTGGTGTCAGGTGATCTACATTACTATTTTAGACTGTTAAGAGCCCACTATGATATTATGAATATGCAGCAATGTTGTTAGTAATTCTGCAGCTCTGCCTACCCTTCTCTGGAAATAAAGGCTTGGAGGTATGTGTGTGTGTATCTATGCAGCAATGTGTCTCCTGTCATTTGCACCTCCGATCTCTCCCGATGAATGTCAAGAATTACCGAGTGTCAAAGTTCAATTAATCGTACTATAAGCAATGTCAAACAAGATCGTCAATTTCAAATCGATTTGTCGATTATAGTTGAAATTTTATAAGCGGTCCGTTTCCTTATCTTATACACAATGTCATTGTTCTCTTTTGTTGAAGGCTACCGCTAATAACAAATCATAGCAAGTAACAAAAAATGCAAACATATAGCTACCGTCTTTTACAAGTCAAAGGTTGAAATTGCACATTGCAATTGTCGTGGAAACGCAGCCTAAATGTGAAGACCGCCTTAGTTTGAGAGAGAAGGATAGTGTCGAATAACTGCTATAGGTATGTCCCTTTCAAAATGAACTTTTTTTCAAGGATTACACGTTGAACGAAGCGATTCGCAGCCGCTACGTAGGCTATTGGCAGAGGGCGCGGACCGAACAGCATCTCCATACCATATTCAATGCAGAGTACGAGCCTAACAGGATCATCTACTACTTCAAACAGAGGACGGACCACGAGCACAGGGTCCACACGGAGGTGGAACTGCTCACCAATATCATTATAAATGTAAGGTGTAAGGTTATTCTTTAACCTCGTAAGGCCCAAGTCAACTTTCGATAGTTCGAAAAAGAGTCAACTAAAGTCCAAAGTCAATTAGACAAAAGTCCTAAATTTAGGACTTTTAGGCTCAAGCCTTACGAGGATAAGCCGGGTAAAAAAAAGCTAAAACTAATCTTTACTAATATTATAAAGCTGAAGAGTTTGTTTGGTGGCTTCAACGCGCTTATCTCAGGAACTAGGTACTGGTCCGATTTGAAAAATTCTTTCAGTGTTAGGTAGCCCATTTATCGAGGAAGGCTATAGGCTATATATCATACTCACATAAAGCGAAGCGAAGCGAGGGCGGGTCGCTAGAATAAGATAAAATAACAAAGTAAAATTATTTACATAGAATCTAAAGGTATTCGGAGCTGTCCGACGTAGCGGAGCGATGCTTACGGAAAAAATCCACCCACTGTAAAGGTAAACTTGGTGGATTTCGATAAACAGCGGTGTTCTCTCCTTACAAACTTGTCAAAAGTCGCCCCAAAATTCCGGGACTTTATTAGTTTCCGTTTCACCTTTCAAACGTCAAGAATTTTTCATCAGACTTGCCCTTGCCCATCCAAAATTTTACAAACCTATGAGCTCGTTATATTTTGTAAATACTGTTAGAATGCCAATGATACCGTGCTCAAAAACATGAAAAATTGTTGTTTTAAATGTAAAAAGGCAGCTGCAAAATAAGTTTGCATTTGATCTGTTACATTTCAGACAACGACGGTTAATATATATATTTTTATTTTTATTATTTCGTAAACAGTTTTTATTTCTACACACCTATCGATGTCGTAATATCCTATGTCGATAAAAAAAAATCTAACACTAGCTCGATTGCGACAGTCTTTTGTTTTGCCGCGAGAATTCCGAGCTCTGATAATTAGCACCAGTGACTTTTGTTTTTTTTTCTAGGAAACATTGGAAAAAGTCGAGGAATGGATGGAAAAGTATGACAGAGACATAGAAAAGATTGATTTGCGGATACAACTCACGAAGAACAAGTATCAGGACATGCGCAAAAAGAGAATAGGCATCGAAGAAATGGTAAAGATTTCGTTTATTAAGTTCATTGATCAAGCGCCGCAAGACAAAACATAGGACACTTACCCCCTTACTTATAAACGTGGAATAAGGCTGCGCCCACACCACTGCTTAACGGTGCGTATATTACGGTGCGTCAAAAACGGCGCCATTTTGTTACTATTTCTCCGTCTTTTGTTTACGCAACGAAACCGTAATATACGCACCTTTAAGCTCCGGTGTGGGCGCACCTTAAGCTTGCAATAGTTTATGCCATGCTTTGTCACTTTCTGTCAGATGCAAATGTCACAATTACAGATAAGAACAAAGTATGGTATAAACTATTCCAAGGCTTATTACACGTTTCTGAGTAAGGGGGTTAAAGTTATTTTATTTGAGATATAAAAGAAAAGGACTAAGCTAAAAATCTTCTGGTTGAAAAATCAGCCCTAAGTAAAAGAGATAGAAATGCCGTAACTCATAGAGCAAGAGTTCGTGTGAGATGATCGTTTTTTAAAATTACAGATGGCCACTCACGAGCAAATGATGACGGACTGGGTCTACTTCAAGGACGAGCGAGAGAGGGCTCTCCAGTACAGGAACACGATGACCAGGTCTGCCATCATTGTGCAGGCGTGGTGGCGCGGCATGCTGGTCCGCCGGCAGCTTGGCCCTTACAAGCAAAAGAAGAAACCCCCTGGGAAGAAGAAGTAGATTTGTACGAGTAGATCCGTTTCGGTAGTTTTGTAGACATTAAAATTAATTAGGACCTACATTGTGTTTCATTTACACGTTGTTAGTGTTTTTTTTTCCTTTCGGGGTAGTGGTCCAACTGCTTTGACCAACTGACCAAAATAATCATGAATATGGGGTAGGTTTAGGTTGTTAGTTCTTCAGCCCGAGGGGCAAACCACCCAGAAATAGGAGCTCCGCGAGCCTATTAATTTGATATTCAGATGGAAATGTTTAGTCAGTTGGATAAAGCAGTTAGACCACTGCACCGAAAGGGCGTCGCCGCGGCTGCGTTGTTCTACATCACGGCAGATTGTCCTCATAGTAAAAAAACTCGCATTAATAATCTGTGGTTCACATATTGAATATGACAGATTCTCCCCTCTTCATACTTACTTCTTTCCTCTGTGGCCATGTCATCTGTCAGAGCGTGGTGTTTTTTTTGCTGCTGTCAACTAGTTCTCAACTTGGTCTGTGTTCCACATCTAGACACGCGGCAGCGTGTCCAGACAAGTTCAAGAAAAAGGAACTGGCGAGCGCAGCCGTGTGTTATTTACATGAACCGTTTGGAGCCACTTTTGACCCCTCAATAACTCCAAATCTACTTAACATAAAAACATGAAATTCGGTATATGTATTAAAACCCTTTAGATCAACTAGAACCCGAAATTTCATAAATAAAAGTGAAACGGTTATTGAGATATAATCGTCTAAAAATCGGCATTTTTACCACTGACTGACTGACTGACTGACTGACTAATCATCAAAAACCTAACCCACTTCCAGGTGACCTAGAAGGTTGAAATTTGGCATACAGATGGGTAATTATGCGTATACAAATAAAAAAATCTGAAAACAGTGATTTTATAAGTTTTATTATTATTATTATTTTATTTTATTATTTATGCTAGTTACCTCAGAACTCCGTCATTTATTAATTGATTTGGAAAATTATTTTTTTGTTTGATAGGGCACACTGTCTGATTGGTCCCAATGTCACCAGGTCAGAATCTGATGATGGGGTCCTGGAGAAATTGAGGGAACTCTTCAAATAATTTGGGTATAGCTATATCGATTTGGGTATTTTGTATATATATATACGAGTATATAGCATACATATATTAACTCGTGCATATATGCTTTTGAAAAGCACTATTTGGTGAAGTAAAACTGATGATGATGAATGAAGATCACAGATTCACCGGAACTACTCAGTAATTATTAGTATTTCATGGGCTGCGATTCGATTTATCGATTACTTGAATTTATTAATATGGTTGCTCAGCAATACTTATATGTTTTTTAATTATTATTAGTAGGAAGCTATTTATGACAGAGAGGTCATGCACATCTTCTTTTATTCGAATAGAATATGTATGGTTTAAGAGTCCACAGGAAACTGGGTTCTCCATACAAATGTAAATTTGCTCTCATTTTTAAACGACTTGCTAGAATACTTACCTACCTATACTTACTTCAAATAATAAATAATTATGGTTGCTCAACAATATACGAGTGCAAAAGCACTAAGCAAAGCAAAACACTACTAAAAAGTACCAAATTATGAGAGAGCGGTCTTGCACAACTTCTTTTATTTGAATAAAATGTAGGTAAGTATATCGTTTAAAAGAGTCCGCGGGAAGCTGGGGTCTCCATACAAACATAGTTTCGCTCTCATTTTAAACGCAGGAAACGGGACATTTTATGAATATTATTTAATGTTTGTTTATTGAAACGCATGCCAACTTATTTGACAAAAATAAATGATATCCCATCAAAAACATACATGTGAAAATGCAAGCCAAGTTCAATGTTAAGAATATGCAATGCGTGTTTATCGACTTCACTGACAAAAAAAATGAGATCTAGATGGGTGCCAAGTTCCGTAGATAATCCTGATATTTATTTATTAAGAACATACCTACAACATTCTAAAATAAATTAAAAACACAATTTCTTATTTTTTCTGCTACAACAATATTTGCTATTAAGTATAACTTCTTATATTTCAACACCCAAATTATTTACACAAAGCAAATAACTTAGGATAAACTGAAGCTTAAAATCTGACTTGGCTAGTTTTCATATTTGTTATACGCAAGTTACTGTATTTTTATATTGTATGGTCATATTTTACTCTTCGAAATAATTGACTTGCTGGTAAAAAACTAGCTAAGTCAGATTTTGAGCTTCAGTTTATCCTAAGTTATTTGCTTTGTGTAAATAATTTGGGTGTTGAAATATAAGAAGTTATACTTAATAGCAAATATTGTTGTAGCAGAAAAAATAAGAAATTGTGTTTTTAATTTATTTTAGAATGTTGTAGGTATGTTCTTAATAAATAAATATCAGGATTATCTACGGAACTTGGCACCCATCTAGATCTCATTTTTTTTGTCAGTGAAGGCGATAAACACGCATTGCATATTCTTAACATTGAACTTGGCTTGCATTTTCACATGTATGTTTTTGATGGGATATAGATTAGCACGACATGACACACGATGCGTTGAATCACTTGTGTCGCTCTATGTGGAAATAACAGTGTTGCGACGACGCATCTCACGGCAACGCTCGTGTGGCATCGCTCTTACGCAGTTGAGTTTTCCAGTTTTAACCCTTTGAACGCTAAGAACCACTAAAGTGGTCGTGTACTGTCGTGCCTACGACGCCATCGAACCATATAGTGGTCACAGATGCAGAACAAAATAGACTAGAGTATTTTTGACGTAAGGTTGACATTAGTTGTGGTTTTCAGCTGTCATTGGCGTTTATCAAGTCAAAGGCGTTCAAAGGGTCAGTGCCTTGACCACGTATGTAGGTTTTTATTAGTTTACCTTTAAGGCACCGGACCCTACACCTACACTACCAGCTACACCGGAGCTTAACAGTGCGTATATTACGGTGTCGTCTCGTAAACAAAAGACGGGGCCATAGTAACAACATGGTGCCGTTTTTGACGCACCGTAATTACGCACCGTTAAACAGCGGTGTGGGCGCAGACCGTTCGCGTCCGTCAGATTGCGCTATAATCATGTCCATAGGTATGTCTACATTACAAATGCGAAAGTAACTCTGTATGTTTGTCTGTTACCCTTTTATCGGAAAATAAGTTTATTTTATTTAGTTATTCAATTTAGTAGAGATGGACCCAATTTTGAATTGGTGCCTTTAATTGCTTACCTTTCGTTTTGATTTTTAGCGCGATCTGTTGCTCGTTGACTGTCCCGTCTGCCCCTGGAGAATCACACTTACCACAGGCCTATGTAACCTTATGTAATTTCACTTTATTTCGAATAACTTGGACCAATTTTCTATGTAAAAAGCAATCTTCTTACTAATATTATAAATGAAAAAGTTTGTATGATTGGATGTTTGTTACTCAATCACGCTTCAAACACTTAGACCGGGAGATACTACCACAAAATTTAGGCCGGTCATTTGTACCAAAGGGTCTAATTACGTAATGACGAATAAGAACGAATTTAGTGGCTACATAACATTAAAACTTTGCTTGGCGACATAGCCAAATAAATAGCTACTACTTGGTACAAATGACCGGAAATGTTGTGTCACTATCTCCCAGTCTAACTGAACGGATCGGGATGAAACTTTGCACACATGGACCGTTTTCAGGAACATTGTACATAGTAAAGGACAGTTAAGGCCTCAATTAAAATCCTTTTTTTTTCGTTTCGTAGGTAACGAAAGGTTGCCGGAGGTGGAATATACTGGGCAAAACTAAATGACAGCTAGGCATTGCCTATATTGATAAACTCAATTATCGATGCTTTTCCCATATACTAGTCGATATATAGATCGCTCCAAGTTTTGTTTGAAAAAATATTTTTTTATTGAAAGTAGCGGGGCTCCTAATTCTGGGCGGTTTGCCCTGTGGGCAACTAAAGATACCTAACAAACCTAACCTAGCTACTTAATTTTCCGGGTTTCTGGAAAAAAATCCGGAACCCCGGAAAATTCCGAATTTCCGCTGTAAATCAATTCTGACGAAAGCGAATAAGAGTGGGACAAACAGGTATGGTATACCTACCATTACTAAACACGTTAATGTGGGTGCAGACTCGTGGTCACCCCAGTTTGTCACCCCAGTGCCTTTCGACGGAGCCCTGCCTATGGCAGGGCTCCTATTTCTGAGCGATTTGCCCTTCGGGCATCTTAAGATACCTAACGAACCTAACCTACCTACTTTTGCGGAATAAAAATTATTTCTGACGAATAACCGACTAAAGCGAATAGCACTGGGGTGACAAACTGGTGTGACCACGAGTCATCCGCTGTTAATGTAGCCTTCATTCATAAATAAACACACTATCTATTATTGAATCCGTTTATTGTTTACAATCACAAAAAAACTATCAAAACTACGTTATCATATCAATGATACTTAAATATCAAAACTGCACCCCTTGTGTCTTGGACATAACTGTGGTCAGATAACTGGTTACAGTCAGTGAGCACTTAGATGCTTCGGTTTTCTACATTTCTCTCACTCGATCTTAATAACATCGTGTCAGAGTGAGTGAAAGATAAGTACAAACCCGAAGTATCTTCTAAGAGCTATCGCACTGTACAGATGTAGTGCAAAATGATTTTCCTTCGGGAAAACTCGGATCTCAATCGGAATACGATGGCACCCGAACTGTCAATCAATGATTGTATTAAATGAGTGACGTTTTCATGTCCATTAAAATGGAACTTTATTGTTTAGTGTCAAATGACAAATGCTGTCATTTGTCACTTTGTCATTTGACACTAAACAATAAAGTTCCATTTTAATGGACATGAAAACGTCACTCATTTAATACAATCATTGATTGACAGTTCGGGTGCCATCGTATTCCGATTGAGATCCGAGTTTTCCCGAAGGAAAATCATTTTGCACTACATCTGTACCTACATGTAACGATTTTTTCCTCCTGAATCCTCGAAGGCCCGCGTCAAAATTCGTTAGTTTTAAAAATATTCTTATGTCAGTCATGTAAAGTCAAAAGTCACTTTGACAAATATCCTAAATTTAGGACTTTGAGCCTTACGAACTTACGATAACTGGGTTATCTTCGAGGATTTCATTTTCCTCACAGACACTGTTCTTTTTAACAGTAGTCTGTAAGGACACTTTAATAGGCCTATTTTAGTATTTTTCAAATATTCAAATGTTACCAGTAAGATAAAAATCAAACAGACACAAACAGAAACAGAAATTAAAGTGTCCTTACTTAACTGTTAAATCCTCAGAGATAACTAGTTATACTGGAGAAAAATAAAACTTCACAGAACCAGTTACCTGGCCACGGTTACCTCCAAGGAACAAGGGAACAGCACCTGGTCTCCTATCAAAACTTAAGTTATCAATAATACTTAACTATCAAAACTGCACTTGGTCTAGAATAACCTATCAAAACTTCGCTCAATGAATACAAAACGGACACATTCCAAAATAATTTGCTCATGAATTAAAAATCTTATACAAACAGCTTCTAATTTCAAAATGCAACACTGACTCATTTCGAAATGTGTCCGTTTGGTATTCAATGAACGACTTTATCCTTATTTCTTGCGTTTCTTCTTCGCTGGCTTAATCGCGAAAGGTCCCAGGCACCGGCGCACGAGCATGCCGCGCCACCACGCCTGCGCCGAAAAGAAAATAAATTTCATTTTGAAAAAAAATACATGGTCTTTCTAGAATCTAGCTAGCTAGGGTTAGAAACACTTTTTTATCGATATTGAGTATTGTTATATAAAAAAAACATGCCGATATATTTGCATTATTTTACAATCATTCGCGACAGATGTTTTACAAGTGCTATTCCATCTAAATTTTAAGTTCTACTTTATCATTATCAAATAATATAATAACCCGTTGGGTAACTAAGAGGTAAAACTTTGAATGTACTCGTAGTGACTATACTACCTCATTGAATATACCTAATAGACACTTCAGAAACTGTCTATTCCCAGAGAATGGTGAGAAATTAATGGTTATCTATCTACTCCTATCACAATCACAAACCAAATGATACCTAAGTCATGTGTGCTGTGTGTACTGACATGGATTTCCAAGAAGAAATTGCATCTGTTTCTATGTAACTTTATACAAAACTCACGTAAAATGTCTTATTGAATATCTTTTTTATTTCCTGGACCGTTTTTTTCGTCTATTACACAACTATCGATAGCACTAGCTTGATTGCGACAGTCTTTTGTTTTACCGCGAAAATTTATTGAAATTGGACGGTAAGTTTTTGTACTACAAACAAAAACACAACTTATAGGGTATATCACATAGTTTAATAACAATTCACCTTCGAGTTATCAACTTAACGGAAAAATGTGGCCGCCTTTTTCCGTTAAGCTGACTACTCAAAGGATAATTGTTATTAAAGTTTGTTACGTGTTCCATAAATTGTGTTTTTACTTGCACTACAAAAACGTATCGTCTGATTTCAAGGAAATTCTTTAGTTAATTAGAAAACATAATAATAGTAATGAGGGCGCCAAAGGACGCTCGGCGTTTGCTCGGCGCAGTCTTAATCGCGAGGATTCTCAATTAGGCAGCCTTATACGTTCGATCTCATCGACAGAAGTAATGCTGCCAAATTGAAAATGCACACGCTAAAGAGTGTTTTGTTCGCTCTGACGAGACTACTTAAACTCGCCGCTGCGACATTCACTCGTTCGTTCGCCCGCCCGCGCTTGAGAGAATCACACCCCAGGTGATGTGATGAGTTATATGATCATGTTATCTGACCTGAACCATAATCGCCGATTTGTGCATCAACGTCCTGTAAGCAAGTGCCTTCGCCCGCTCGTCTTTAAAGGTAATCCATTCGTTAATCATCTCTTCATGTCTCACGATCTGTAAATATGCAACATAAGGTTAAGTCACCAGTGGTCACAGAGACCAGCAGTCGGCCTCTGCCTATACTTTGTATGAGTGGGAAGAGTACGAAATATAATATATTTCTCACTCTTCACACTCATAATCAGGTAGACTGGTCGACTACAGGGGACCGATTTTTGACTTTCGAGCGTTCGATTTCAAATCCGAGCGGTAGAAAATATTCGAATGCGACAATCTTTCACGCTTTATTGTCGAATGGTCCGTAATTTCCTATTTTTGAGATTCTCACTCGAATCTGAGGGATTGACTAAATAGTATTGTTATGTTGGAACGTGTTTCATTATACGCAGAAAGTCGATGTTTTACCGGTTTTTTGTAATTCATATTTCAAATGCGAATAAATGTGTGTAGCTAATAAAAGTTGAAATTATAATAAGGAATTTATTATTTAATTGCGAATGAGATTTTTTAACGCTTATTTTCACTAATTCTTCATTAATTATTTTCGCTTATTGACTGGTTATAAATTTCGGAAAAATGGAAAGCTTTCTCATCTGTGGATGTCTATGGCGTTGCTAGGTTTCCAGGTTTGTTTCATGTTATAGCTTTAACAAGTTTGACAGATGTCAGATGATACTTTCTATTGATAGAATTCAAAACGAATGACACGAACCGCTCGTGTTCATATTTTCTATCGGTCGTAAGTCAAAACTACAATTTCATTGTTTTTTGTCACTTTCGATTGAAACTTTCGAACGCTCGAAAGTCAAAAATCGGTCCCCTGGTCTCTGGCTGACCACTGTGACTTTACCCTATGTATGTAGTGAGTGGACGGGTCGGAAGGGGCCACCCTAGGCGTACTTTTTCGAGTCAAATCGGAGAAATACTGGAAAAGGGCCGAATCTTAAGTACCTACCCGAAACCGACGAGCGTGCATGACTCGATGTATGAATGTGGAAGAAGCGAAAGAAATTTGTCAAGATCGTAGCAAATGAAAAGACGCGGTCTCTGCCCACCCCTCTGGGAAACAGGCATGTATAAGAAGACCATAGCAGGGAATATTCAGTTTGCATAAAACGTTGTCAAAAAACGTTTCAGAAACTGATTCATTTCACAAACATCATTTTGCAAAACGCTTTTTTTCCGAAACAGTAAATACTTACTTTAGGATTTTTATAAAACTAACCTAGCCAACAGTTCTACAGGATGGTCAAAATGACATCTTTGTGAAATGTTCTTTATAAACTTGGGAGCAAAGAAATCGAGCCACTTTCAATACTAAGTGGCTAGATTTCTTTGGTCCCAAGTGTAGGTAGTATGAGGAAATTAAACCGAAAAGTAATAACGATTAGTAACGTTTGCATCTTGACTGATCTGTGTTACCTTGTCTTCCAAACCCATACGTTGCTTAAGGATGTCCACATATTCATTTTTTTTGAGCCGGATCCTCAGCTCTATCTCTTCAGCGTCAACATCGTATTTCTCCATCCAACTTTCGATCTTTTGTAGCGTTTCCTTAAAAATAGTTAATATGAAACATTGGTGATGGTAGAAGTACAGTAACCCAAAAATATATTTGGAACCTTGTCATTGTGAATGTCATTGTCATTGTCATGTGTGTCATTTGATGTTCTGTTTGAACTTTACTATGACAACGCACTAAAGTGCTTTACATTTTCGTTGGGGTACACAGCAACATAAACTTATCATCACTGGTAGATCACGTGACTTTTCGTATCACGTCATCTACCAGTGACGCAATTTATTTAAAAATGAAACGAATAGAAACGCCACTTAGCATAATGCACCTTGGTAAGGGCCTCTGAGCTGGAATAGCCAACACTGACAATATTTCCCACTGCAGGAAGAATCAAAAACCAAAAATACCAGGGTAATAACGATCGATCCCACTCCGACCGAACGTTTACGAAAAATCTGGCTAAGAACATAATAAAATTGGGTCTCTATTGACTGCCATAATTATTTATAGTCCTAATTTTTGCAAGTCATAATGCAGTTTTCTCAGGACACGGTTATTTTTCAGGATTGTTATAAAACTAATCTAACCTAACCTAAATAATCTACACGATGAACGTTTATCAAAAACTGTAACTTCAGCCTGGAAGAAGTTATGACAAAAATATGACCAACAATACATTATTATGACCAACGATATTGTATGGCAGTCAAGGGATCGTATTTTTCGAACCGTCCCCAAGCCCTACTTCTAAATAAGGCCAGAGGGAGTAAGAGCGTCTACGCGGCAAGTGTGACGGACCATATATTTCAAGGTTTTTATCAGAACACCTTTACAAAAAAACAGTTACCTATCAATTGTTTCGACGGTTGTACGTACATTTATCGTAATGTTGGTGAACATTTCTACTTCCGCATGGACCCTCTGCTCGTGCTCTTCCCGTTTCTTGTAATAGTCAATGGTCGTGATGAACTTAAACTGTTTTCTGTGTATATTTTGTTCGTGCTGCTCCGACCGCGCCTTCTGCCAGCTGTTCACGTATCGAGTGGCAACTCCGTCCACCACCTCACAATCCTAAAAAAATATTGACACTTGCCTTTTTATTTTAGAAGACAGCCTCCGGAAACGTTATTTCATGTATAAATGTATTAAGTACATTATTAATCATAGTTCGAACCACAGACACAGAACAAGTAATAGTACAAGTACAGAAGCGACTCTCTGTGACAGCAAACATGCGAATTTAAACCTACTCAGAACGCGGGAACGATAATAATACAAGTGCACACGCGAAAGGTTATTTTTTGCGATCGATGGTGGGGGCGCCTCTAACGAGGCAAAATGCACCTTAAATCTGCGCCGCGAGGCCCGCGAGTCTGTATTATTTCGTGCGTCATGTGCTTTACTGACTCCGCCCACCTCGTAGGGCCGGCAGTTAATTGAATTTATTATTAATTGTAGTTTTCTTATGTTGTTCGCTTACTTAAATGACGAGAAAAAATAGTTCATGCCTGGAGGGCTATAAAAATGTTGTCCGCGGCACCACAGAGCAGAAAATACTTCTATTCCGTGGTTCGAACCAATCTAGAGTTCCAAATTTAAATAATCCTGTTGACTAACGTAGTCTACAAGACAATCCACTGGTAAGAGTTCGGACTAAGAATTATAACTAGGGTTAGGATTATGGTGGCATACCGTGGTTTTAGAATCCATAGAGTCGCTATTTCCTAATTATTGAAATACATGATAGGTACTTCAATTTTGACAATGCCCGAAGGCCAAGTCACCCAGAACTGTCGAATAGCAGTGGTAAAAAGGTTCCATACCTCTTTCTCTGACCTCAGGTTTTCAATGTTTGCATCCATTTCGTAAGTGACAGAAGTAATGTGGTTACGAAGCTGCCTCAACTGTTTGCGCAGCTCTTTACGCCATCTGCAAAAAAATGTGTGTGATGAGCGCGAGTTGTATGTTGTTGTGTTGTCATATATACACGAAAAGCCCAACGTTCTAAATGTAGGACATTAATTTGTCAAAGTGACATACATATACATACCTTCACGCCTGTAATCCAGGGACCGGAAAACCCCTTCATTTGACTAACCCTATCAATAGGCTTAGCCTATCATTCGGTTAGCCAATCGACGTGCTTAGCTATGATTGAGTCACCTTAACGTTAGGGCGAAACCCTTTGGAGTAGTTAACCGCATCCATAGAGCTTACCCGGTTCATTAGCGTTTCGGTAGTTTAATATTTAAGCGCTTAGCATTGACTGGGTACTACCCCATTGATCGCCTCTCTCTTTTCACTATTCGCCGTCTCGCTTAAGCGGCTACTGCCTGCCGCCACCCTATCAATTGTTAGGTAATTCAATAATAAGTCTAAACTCTTGCGCATAGAGGTTAAACCAGCTCGAAACCGTTCGAATAAGCTTGAATAAGGTAACAGACAATAGGGTATTGGGATAGGCTTAGCGCTTAGTCGAATTAACCGTATCGTTTGGTTGCCCTTTCTTTGAGCTAAGTCGACGATAAGCTTAGCGCATCCTTGGGGTTTGTAACAACAAGTCTATCAAAAAGCATATCGAAAACCCCTTTCGCGCTAAGCGGTTCCGGTCCCTGCTGTAATCCCAGAGTGGGGTAGGCGAGCTACAGAATTACCTTCAGCTTAACTTATGGATAATTCAAAGTGACTTGTGACTTTAGTTGACTGCCACAAGATTATTATTCGAACTAACGAAATTCGACGAGCCTTATGAGGATTAAGTTATGATCCCACAGAACTAACATAACCTAAGCCAGGGTTGAATCGAGCCAGAGCCCGGAAATAGAAAGCTCAGTGGGAGCGAGTTTTGCAAGCTTTAGTCCGGCACAACCACGCTCGCAGAGAATTGTACGTGCGGACACGACCATGAGAAATCTAAAACTACAGCCACATAAGCGTGTACAACATAAAAAAAGAAAACAAAGAAAAATCTATGCAAGCATGAAATATAACTGCTAAAATTAGAAACAGTCTTTACACGGCACAGTTTGGACTGCGCATCTGGGACTATGGTGTAGTCCAAACTGAGTCGCAGTTTAGAACGACTCACCAAAAGTTGCAGCCGCGTTTTTCATGGATTTTGTATAACATCGGCGCAAACTGAGCGTTTGAGTGGCCTAGCTGCGGGAGTCGCCCGCGTTCGCTAGGTACCGTAAAACGGGGTGAGTAGGGATTAAGGGGTGAATACGGATACAACCTAAAATTAAGCATATGTTACTAATTATAAATCAAACTATTTCCAATAGACGTAGCGTTACTGTTCTTATTTGGAATAAGTCATGACTTATTTTAGGTTGTGTCCGTATTCACCCCTTAATCCATACTCTCCCCTATTTTACGGTACGGTCGGCAAATAAGTGGTCTACCAGTTTTGACAAAAGTTTCTGTGAGATTTAATTATCGCTAAGGATGCACTTGTCACTGTTATAAAGAAGGAAAGTTGGAAAGTAAGGGGTTTCCTGAAGAGGTGGTTAGTAGGCCGAGCAATAGCGAGGCCTGCTAAAATACGAGTCAGGAAATCCTCGTTTTCGCCGAGGCATACATAATGCTTTTCTCAAATAATGCGAGGAAATGATACAAAATAATTATAAGTATTTTTAAAAACCTATGACAGATTCGGAGAGAATGTTTGATTGAAAGCTACGCGTATTAGTTAAGAAACTTTCACGCACAACGCACCGCCGCCGGCCCACACTGCACCCACAAGTTGGGTGTGCGGGATTTTTTTCACGTTTCTTTCTATTTTGTATGCAATAGAGAGCACTTTTAATAAACAATATGGACATGGACGGAAAGTGTTTTCATATGGTTTTTTTACTCCTAGGAGTAAAATGAGGCACTTTCGGTCCTTGTGTTTCAATCGGAAAACCGTTCTTTCCGAGCATGTTTGAGAAAAGTCAATTTTCTAATTTGATCATTAGTCATAAAAACAAAAGAATTCCACTGTACTCCTCGGCACTAGATCTTTATTTCAATGGGCGTATTATGTACTATTTTTAGTACAAGGAACCTCAGGAGGATAATGTGATTCAGCTATAACTCACTGTCTATTCTTAGCTTCCTCTTCCACCAGGTTGACACGATATTGATCTAAATCAATGATGGCCGTCACGTGCCGAGCCAAACCCTCATAGCTGTTATTAATTGTCAAATCCTTGTACGTATCCAAACACACTTGGGTAAAGTATTTCCTGGAAATATAAGTTTATCTGTTAAAAGCAGTACGGGGATTGCGATGGCGTTAACAGATTCCCTGTCCCATGAATATAACATAATGGACTTTTGGTGGCATACCGTGGCTATCGCTATATCTGATATCACTAACATTCTTAACAAATGTAAGTAACTTGTTGTACCGGTACATTGAGTGCCGAATTAATTTGAACGAAAAAAAATAAAGATATCAGATTATGTTCATCAGGGCTTATAATTTGAGCCTTTAAAATATACAAGGTGTCGGCTCACCAGAGTGGTCCAAATGAAAAAATTAAATAGGTCACCCCCGGGGCTACTAAAAACAACCCATGTATGTTCAGTGATTTTTAGTAGTTTCGGAGATATTGATCGGAATTTTTGTAATTTTTCCTTATGTCCATGTTACGAAAAACTCATCTTGTTGATGTATTATCTCAATATTTGTTCAGTGGTTTCTTACATGGATAGAATCATTATGAACATTTATAATGTTTTTAAAGCTACTTGCCAGTTTTTTTTCATGTAATTTTTTTGTGTTATCACACAAAGTTACTTTCTCCATACTAAGTGGAAAAACAAACTGTGTGATTGCACAAAAAGTTCACATGAAAAAAAAACTGGCATGTAACTTTAAAAACATTTCCAGAATAGAAACTGTAGTTATCAAAAATGGATTGCTGCAAAAGAAATGAACCTTTATCTTGTGTTGAATCAAGTGTCCATCATTGGTCCTTGTTCAATACTAGTTCCACCAAGAAATTGATTAATTGAGTTACCTGTCGTTATTAAGTTTGTCCATCTTATTCTCATCGGAATCTTTATCGGCGCAATCGAGAACGTCTACAGGTTCCTGCTTGATGCCAAATTTAATCGCGAGCAGCAGCGGCATGTCCGTGTACAGCTTGCTTACGCTAAGTGAGTTGTTACACTGCGCTGCAAAGTGGTATTTCATAGGTAATAAATAGCAAAGGCCCTATAACGGAACCTTGGGAACTCGGCGACATTAAATTGAATGTTTTTTTTAATAATTAAGAGGACAGTGTCATTATGTAATCAGATTTCATGTTAAAGACATGCGATACCCAGTTGGTGATAGGGGAGAGCCGACTCTAAGGGGCTGTTCAGACGGACAGTATTTGAACTGCAACCCAGGTGAAAAATAGTAGTTTGAAGGCACAATCTAGCTGCACGGTTGTAATACGATCCTGTCGCAGTAGGACAAACCGCGATACGACGGCAATAGAACTGTATTGTAGCTGACGTAACTGCGTCAAAACTGCAAAGCAACCGTGCAGCTAGCTTGCAGTCGGACTGCACGCCAACTGAACTGGACTGCACAGTTGTAATGCTTCAGAACTGCCCCCGAACTGTCATTATGTAGTTTAAATGCTGTCTGCCTGAACCGACCCTATGCCAGTCCGCCACGCTGACGCAAACCGAACATTTGAACAAATAACACATACCAAGTATACGGATTTGAGTAATGGCATCCTCTAATATTGTAGCAAACATTGATGCTTGAAAATTTGGCAACCTGAAACATTACAATTACTATAAGCAAGTAGGTTAAACAAAAGGGCCGTTTCCTCGTGGTCCTACTATTTTTGTCCTACTGACTTTCGACGGAGCCCCGCCCAAGGGCGGAGCTCCTGCTTCCAAGTGGTTTTGCCCTTCGGCCATCTGAAGATACCTAACGAACCTAACCTACCTATTTTTAAAACCACAATTAGTATTTAGTGATCAAATCTAGGTTCGCTTTTTGACTAGTAGGACAAATTAGTAGGACCATGAGGAAGTATGCAACAAAAGTCAATAGGGAGAAACGGAGAGCATGCGGAGAAGGAACGCGTCGCTTGTTTGGCCAGTTAAGGGTGGAGTCACATCTATCAGTATTCGCATTTTGTCTATAGAAAATGACCGTTTTGTATGAAGATATATAACGCATGCGAAAGGAGAATTGATGCGTACGCAATCGCGTCTTGATACAAAGTAATTATCTATATACATAACAGATATACAGATCGAAAGTGAGAGGACGGATCGGAAGGGGCCAAAAGCGAAAGTTTGTCAAGATCGTAGCAAGTGGAAAGAAGTGGTGTCTGCCTACCCGTCTGGGAAACAGGCGTGATTTAATGTATGTATGTATGTATATAAAAGAAGAAACTGACATATCAAAGCACAGCCCAAACCGCTGGAACTAGGGCCTTAGAATTTTAAGGAAATATTCCTTGGGTGCACTAAAAAAGGATTTTTCGAAAATCGACCTCACTCGGTCCTCTGTTAGTCTCTACTGCTAAGTACACGCTACACAAGAAACCCAACTGCCCAACCCAGAAGCATACTCACGCATACTCAGATTCGTTTTTGTCCTTTTCCATAGGCTGGATAGATTGCGCATGAAATGCATCCAACTGAAACCAAGAATGCCATTATTATTCGGCAATTATCGGCGAGATCTTGACATGACTACAGTAGTGCAGTCAAATAGGTAGACAGCAGTAGAAGTAGTTACGCAACCGAAAAGGTCAAAATGATCTGCACTCGAATCCATTGTCAAGAGAATATGTCGTGTCTAGATCATTTTGAGCATGTTATTCTGCTTAGTTATTTTTGACTGTACGGTCACGAGCGTTAATTTGGGACGCATTTCAAGAAAAATATGCTTGAAGTCGTCAATATCACTAGAGATGTCAAGTCATTTGTAACTTTTAGGAAACTCAACCTTGTTGTTGTAGAATGTCAGATTGACTTTGAACGTAGGGTGGGTACCAAATTTAATCTCGTGACTGTACCTACATAAAATTTAATAAATCGACGGCTGTTCGAAATCATTCACACACCAATACATACTTCACAGACTTCATAATGAGTCTAGAATAGAAGCACTTACAATTCTCTTTCCACTGGCATTACGGAGGGACGTTGCGTCCTTTTGCATATTTTACCGCATAATATCATGGGGTAAAATATGCAAAAGGAACTTCACCCCTGTTTCTATTCGCATGACCTGTTCAAAAAAGCTACCATGTATCATGATTGCTGCTGTTTTGGATACCCAGGTTCTTAATGACTATGGGCAATATTCGTTTTTCTCATGGAACACGACTGACAAATACGTTATTAATAAAAAGCTGGGAGTACGTGTAAATATTAACGGAAAATATACCTCTGCCACAACGTTTCTGACCACAAATTCTCCCCCCATTCTCCATTGATCATGCAGTCGTGAAAAACTCATAGTAAATATAGGTAGTGATTTATCCAATCCAATCCAATTTTTGTTTTAGTGGTAATCGGTCACTATACCTAGTCATTAGAATCAGTTCTTATCTGTCGTATTTACGTTTGACTTTTGAGTTTATGCTTAAATACGTTTGAACTTAGAATCTACTTTTCGTAGTGTAGGTATTGTACTTAACCTCTATGAAGGATGAGCATAGGATAAATGTGATTATAAATAGGTTTTGTTGTACTTAGTCATACTTTTATACTTAGCAGGTTAGCCAATGAGGTTAGCAGCAAAAATATCAAATGACCAAGTTCTAAAACTAACCAAAACTATTTCCAAAAGACAATTTTTTCAAAATAACGTCGCGTTTTCATATTCATGCAACTTCGGATATACAGTATACTTACGTGTAGAGCCTGGCCCGAGGTCCCTGTGCGGCACAGCTGTACGTGTCCCGATTATATTACTCTACGGAGGCGAAGGAACTCGTAGGTAGAGTATGCACGAGTTAAGACCGGAGTCACCCCTAGGATCGAGTGGTTGGAGCCCCGCCGAAAGGTTAAAAGTCATTTGCGGTAGTACCGATATTGAACCCGACCAAAAATCTGTCGACAGTTTTTAAACGAAGAATTCTGTCCGATGGGTGTCATATTTCGGTGATTTCGTGGCAGCCGGCTAGCTGACACCGCAAAAGTCATGTTCATTTTAAGTTATAGAGGGTGTCCCAGAAACCAACATCAACCCGCCTAGGGCTGATAGAGCAGCTCATAAGCTATCGATGTAACCCCCATATGTGTTCAGCCCATTTATTGATCATTTCAGTCGGATTTTTTGTCATTTTTCCTTATGTCCGTGATACGAAAACCCCTAAATTCATGTGTTAATTCCTTTTTTTTTTTCAGTGTTTTCCTGCATGATTAGAATCACTATGAAATAAGGAAGTTTTTAAAGCTACATGCCAATTTTTTTCATTACAACTTTTTGAGTAAACGCGCAAACTTTGTTTTTCCGTACTTACTGAAAAACAAACGCGGGGTTCTCTTAGTATGGAGAAAGGTAACTGTGCGTTTACACAAAAAGTTGTAATGAAAAGACTCGCTCCGCTGCGCTCGCAGTGGAAAGCGGGCATAAGGACACGCCTAGTCAATCGCTATAACTCCATCTTTTTGACAATAGGTTTAAAAAACTGTAGCTTCGTAAGTCCTAACGTCCTAAACTTAGGACATTTATCAAAGTGACTTTTGACTTTAGTTGACCGTCACATTATTCTTTTTTGAACTAACGAAATTTGACGTGAGCCTTACGAGGCTAGGGTCCTTAGCTTTTAGAGGTTCTTAGTTAATTAAAAGACAATGTTCTCTAGTAACATTTATTGTTGTTTACATTCATTTTGTGATATTTACAAATACATTAAAAAATATGACAAGCGACTAACTAAATTAATTTAATGAGGTAACATATCATTTTGAAAGCACAAACTCTTTCAAATATTTTTTAAGTATTTATCTTGCTTAGTGACTGTTACTCGGTGTCGAAATTATAAATTAAAAAAACTTATAGGTATAATATTAACTAAATACTTTCTGTACAATTTTGTGAGGGAAATAGATAATAAATACATCTATTCGAATGATGAAATCGCTTACACATTTTAATGATTTTTTAAATTCAGTCTTAGGCTGGTATAGATCCGCTAAACTAAAAAAAGAAGTATAGCCACCAACCCCCTGACCAGTAAAAGTCATTATTTTTTTATAACTCTATGAGTTTACTTATTGCTTGTTACAGAAGTTGGTGGTCACACAAAACTATAGAACTGCCATTCCTTAGAATTCTAGATAATTCTGAGGACCGGCGCATCGCCACAAGACAAGGTAAGTAAGTATAAGAATATTGCACTGAAAAGACTTAACAAGAATAAACGTCTGCGGAGATACCAACGGCCAATAATATGAACTAGTGAACTTTCGACATAATTATAATACTTTAAGGGCCTATATTTACGACGAATTGACAACAAAAAGTACTACTTACATCTATCTATGCTACAATATGACTTTTCTGTCCTCTGACAGAGCCGCTTATAATAAAACATACTCGTATAACAAAATATACTGATGTAGTATTTGCAACATCATAGGTAAATACCCTAGACAATATGCAGAATTGACATAAGCCGTCTTACGCGAGCGACCGGCAGCTTAAGACTGCGCCGAGCGTACGCCGGATGTACAGTGGCGCCCTCATAACTATTATTGTGGTTTCTAATAAACTAAAGTATTTTCTTGAAATTGGTCGGTAGGTTTTTGTACTACAAATGAAAACACAACATATAGGGTATATCACATAGTCTAATAACAATTCACCTTCGAGTTATCAACTTATCGGAAAAAAGTGGCCACCTTTTCCCGTAAAGTTGACTACTCAAAGGGTAATTGTAATTAAAGTTTGTTACGTGTCCCATAAAGTCTGATTGCAAGGAAATTGTTTAGTTAGTTAGAAATCACAATAATAGTAATGAGGGCTCCACTGGACGCTCGACGTTTGCTCGGTGCAGTCTTAAATATATCCTCGTAAGGCCCACCATACTCGTACCTCAAACAGGGTTATTATTGCTAGTGAGATTGAATCTACCACCAAGGCAATAAAGTTCAATAACGTTTGTTCGACAATGCCATTTTCAGTATATGAATAAAGGGAAATAAACTTTATTCTTATTGAAACAGTTCAAATTAAATTGCCGTGATTATGTACATCCTATAATCGCCGTCAATAGAACTTGCAAATTATGTAAACAAAACCAAACGAATCAATTCACCATGATCACTCGATATTCACGTAGTTTTCAAGATCAAGTGAGGTCTTTGCAATTACTTATATACACCAGATCATTATTTTCATATTAAGTTTAAGATGAAATAACTGTTGCTTGGTGCTTGGTGAATATTTGAGGTTATGTGTCAAACAGTACAAACTTGTTTACATCGTTCACAAGTTGTATTGACGGCAATCATATAGGACACTGGGCCTTACGAGGATATCTATCCTATGGCATTTTCGATGGTAACGTACCCAAAATGCATCTTGTCTACAGCCACGGGTATGACATACAGTGGCCGCCATATAATTAGGAAGGCACGCTTGCGTTTTTCCCATTCAATTGCCTAGAAATATTATTTTTCAATTTTGAACACAGATCAAAAAGCTCTTGTCCAAATTTCTAAATACAATTTACTTTAAATCATCAACTAAGATTCATACTGATGTACAGGGACCTTATATTTTATAGGGATTTAAAAATGTAGTGCTGACGCGTTCATACAGTTGTTTTTTTAATTTTCAAATCCTTATAAATAGAACATGTCGTTTTCAACAGCGACAAATTGTACATACATTTAAACCTTAGTTTATTAGTTAGCGACATGTGTAACTAAATTGAAATTTGGTAAAAAACGCTAGCATTCCTAATTATGTGACCACCATACTAGCATGGGAATTTCCAAGTTTAAAACCACAGACTCACTTGTGGAGTGCGGAAGAAACTCCCGTTTAGTTTACCTAATAGTTAGGAACTTTACGCGTAGAGGATAGCACCATCAACAAACAATAAAACATGATGCCGTCAAAAAAAACACCAGGGGGCCTAATAGGCATCCGTCACTTTCTGACACGTAAATAAGTACACGTGTCAAAAAGTGACGGCTGCTCTATCCACATTTGACACGAGAGGCAGCCATACTAGGCTCCCTGTACTCAATAGCTCGACACATTTACAAATAAAATAATCAAATCCCAATTATTCATCTGAAAATTCCCATAACATATAAAGATAAAAAAACATACTTTCACGTATCATGGATTTCTATTAGCTCCAAAAAAACATTCAGGCGTTATATCGATTATGTTTAGAACTAATCGATAGATTACCTACGTTTAGGATTAAGGGTGTGGCCAACGTGATAAATAAACGAAACGAGGGAGACAAGAACGAGACGGTGACACGTATAAAAAGAAGTTCGTTTTAAAAGGTAAGTCGCTTGCTTGCATGTGTGCGCGCCTCGACCGTACGCGCCGCGAGCCACCACAAGCAAACACAACAGGGGAGTTATTCCGACGTGGCTATACCGTTTATTTTACGGTCAGCGTAAAGGACGGAGCTATAGCAGTTACGTAACTCTGTCCTTTTCTCTCAGCGTAAAATTAATTGCACAGATACGTCATAATAACCCCACAGGACGGACTTAGTTGCGTACGTATTAAGTATCGAGCGACGCGCATCGATGCAACCCTAGCGCCTGAGTGGCAATAGGTAACGGAAACTACTAAAGGGCCGGGGACGAATTACCTTTCTATTTATACTTTGACGGTGACGAGATGTTCCAAATCGATCGGATCGATCAGTCGTCGATCGATGCTACCATTTAAGTTACAAAACATATCAGTAGTTGAAATAATCTTCCTAGAGGCGTATTTCATTGTCAATAATTATATTTCACTAACTAACTATAATTCTAAGAAATATATTTGAAATACGCCTACAATGGCACGGGGACTAAATCATTATAATCTTTTTTATGTGACTACAACACAGGGAACTCGACCTTAACTTAATTCTATATTTATATTTTTTACTCTTACGATAATACTCATCTTTTGGGTATAAAAAGAGTAGTTATACAATAAACAGCCATATATCTACATCCGTTTTTTCAGAGTAACGTAAGACTTAAAAGGACATAAAATGATCGTTGTTGACGTTGCTTAGAGCAAATTAAAAACGATTTTAACATACTTACAATGCAACTTCCTTCGAAATAAATTTTCACACACATTCTCTAGCCTAGCATGAACCTTTTGTTCCCTTCGCACTCATATATTAGACAAAAAGGGGCAGAAGTAATGTATTCATACGCACTTGGACGATAATAATAGACCCATAATAGTCTTGTCACATTAGAATGGTTAATCTTGACGTAAGTTCTAGTGATTTAATAGTACTTTATACATTTTTATAAGAGCTATTCCACACAAAAACATGTAACGTAAGTTTATAATCGTATGAATAGTAAACGACAGGCTAACAAAGGACCTCTATTCTACGTCGTTAAACAATATTGCTTTTAACGTTTTATGGTATCGTTTTTAACTCGACATTACTGTGAAGTCAAAACAGTTTAAAAGTGAAATTGTTCCTGTCGTAGATTAGAGACCTTTCTCGAATGTTCGCGACACAACCAATAAGTGAAACAGTAAGTATCATTTCCAAATACATTACGTATCATATACCATGAATGTCACATCGCTACGAAATAATAATTAGAAAACTTCATTTCAATAATTCGTAAACCGAAGAAACCCGATTGTCACAGAACTATTATGACAAGTGACATTTCTTTTTATTGCCATATGTCTTACCGTCTGCCGGCCAAACTGCTTAGACAATTTCACAGATGACTTTCGTTTTTGCGTCCTATTTGCGTCATTATTACTGAAATGACTCTGCTGCGCTCAAAAACAATAGCAACTGTACTTACAATTATATTGTTAATGATAGTTAACTGCGTCCATCGATAGATGGCGTATCTACAAATGGAGAGTTGAAGTATGAGCGACCGTAACATGTAAAGCAGTTTTTTTTCGTGTAAAGAGCCGGTAAAGCAGAGAGATAAGGACCTGAAGACATTGTGGGGAGGAAGACCGAGCTCGCAGCAGTGTGCTGGCCTAAGCCCGAATATCAGTCAGTCGAATCGGGGCCGCGGTGTTCTGGAATTTAAAAAAAAAAGTTTTTAATGCAACGATGATAAGAAGAACCAGTTTTAGGATTATGGTGTCTGCATGACTACTGTATGTATGTATTTGTATTTAATCTACTCGAAATGATCGTAAGTGCCCATTTTCTTTAAAAAGGGGTATTAGTGGCCATGTTTTCTTTAAAGACGAGCTGATGATACGGTATTTACACGGGTGCTGTATCTTACTCGTATCTTTTCAGCAAGTACAACTTTCAGAGTTGCCATTTGCAATATGTTTCAGAAAAAGCTGATCGCTTTGAATAACTAGAGTTACGACTTTTGGTGGCATACCATGGTTCTAGAATCCATGGAGTCGCTATATCCTAATTATTATAAACATACCACTTTGATTTTGGCCTCCAGTAGTATCAGATTTGAAAATCAACTAAATACGTTTGTAGTTCGGTTTATCTCAAGCTACTAATATTTGTTTGTTTGTAACACTTTCACAGAGGAGATATCCTTTTTACTAAATTTATTTAAACTGAAATATTATTACGACAATACTGAAGGTCAAAATCAAGGTAGTATGTTTAAAATAATTAGGAAATAGCGACT
The DNA here is from genome assembly GCA_963966035.1 of Acleris laterana. NCBI lineage: Eukaryota > Metazoa > Arthropoda > Insecta > Lepidoptera > Tortricidae > Acleris > Acleris laterana. The sequence continues at coordinate 3,938,461 of OZ014456.1, read as the reverse complement.
CCATGGATTCTAGAACCACGATATGCCATCAAAAGTCCTAACCCTAAATATAACTTTACTAAACTAATATCGCAAAATGAATAACAACTAAACAAAAAATAGTAAACAGCATATTGATATCTGATGTCTTATCAGCAAATGTGCTCTTTCCTGATGGACATACAAGTGGTAATTGAATGATGATATCATAACAATAAAGTATCTCGGACATTTCACAATGTTATGAGATGTATGTATGACTAATTGCTCTAAATATCACCGCACTGTTCACGAACAAAACTGTTATTAACATCGTTATAATCTAATACAAAATTAATGACATGACAAAGCACCATTTTGGGATTTAAATTTATTTAGCCCGATTCTACGAGAACCAGGATTTGTAGAGATTGTATAAAGTCAAAGAGGCTGATTATTAAAAAGTTGAAAAGTTGGTAAGTATTATTTTTTGTTAATACTATCCGATAAGATAAGTGCTAATAATAGTTTTGTTATTCCAAATATATTAAAAGTTTCTGTTGGAAAGTTATAGGTAGGTACATCCATTTAAGAAAGAGGGTAGGTAAGATTTTATATCAAGTTCAAACTGTTTTTTTTTATCAAATAAAAAATAAAACCCCAGTGTCATTTTTGAAGATCTATCCAACCTTTTTCATCATATAATTTAAATTAATACTTACGTCTGTGTCGCTTCAGAGCTTCTTCTCTTTCCTTAGCGTCAAAATACCACAGCGTGATTGCATATCTGGAAATAGGTAAAGTTTCTGTTAGTACTTCCTCTAAAAAAATAGCACATGACAAATTGACAACAAGAAAATTGTATTAAAAAAAATATGAAAAAAATCATGCTCATAGAGGCTTGGCTCCATAGCATACAATTATATTATTAACTGAGAAAATAAAGAATATTACCGGACTAGTGGTCGGATTGACGTCATTGTTTGTATTTTCTCAGTAAGTAAATAAATAAACAAAAGATAAACCATTTTTTTGCTTTTTTGTGTAGCGCCACCTTGTGAGCAAATTTACAGCTGTTAACGATTAATTTGATTTCCCTTAGTAATGAGATGTGGTTTTGGGATAAAAACTATTCTATATCCTAACGATTCCAGGACCCAACATTTATTATATTCTAGGATAAGATAAGATATAATATACATATAATATCTATTTCTAGAAAACATCCCAACCTCTGTAACAAGTATCTCTGTAATAAGAATCAAACTCGGATACAAGCTTTCTTATAGGCCGGAGTAGCCATACACGACTTCCACTCGAACTCCATAATTAATAAGTACCTACCTAGTCTCGAAGGCCGGTTGGACCTCGTGCGGATTCCGCCGGTCCGACCAGAAGAAGATCATGCGGTCGAAGAAAGGCATGATGTCCGCCACCTTGTCCGTGCCTTCCGGGAACACCCTGTACAACACAATAAATATTTACTGAAAGTCACAACAACCGATACAACCTTGCACCATGCAGGGTCACCACTAACATCACCAAACATACATACATACATCATACATACAAATTACGCCTGTTTCCCAGAGGGGTAGGCAGAGACCACTTCTTTCCATTTGCTACGATCTTGACAAATTTCTTTCGCTTCTTCCACATTCATACATCGAGTCATGCACGCACGTCGGTTTGGGGTATTTAAGATTCGGCCCGTTTTCCAGTATTTCTCCGATTTGACTCGAAAAAGTACGCCTAGGGCGGCCCCTTCCGACTCGTCGACTCACTTTCGATCTGTAAGTATATCTCTTTCGTCAATCTTCTTTCATCCATCATCATGTTGCACCTATTCCAATCATTCGGGGTCCACGCAGCCCTTTTTGTCTTTAAAACATCCCTTTCCGCCTTAAAGTCCAAAAACTCAAAATCATTCTTTATTCTTCAATTTAGGCATGATATAATGCACCTATGAATGTTAAAAAGCATTACCATCGATTCGATAAAATAAAAAAGAACCGGCCTAAGAAACTCGGCAAAGGCTTTTAAATTTACATCGTACAATAATTTACAATGTCACAGTATTTTTGCATAAATAGTAGGTGCTCCTTTTATAAGTGTAGGTAGATTTAAGTTTAGATTACTCATGCAGGATGCACGAGCTGCCAAACATCCCTATCCGTGATATGGTAGAATATGCTCGGGAAGTGAGTAACAGATTTAAATTTAGAGTCAATTAATCTCAATATTCACACTTTGTTTTACATCGCTCTAAAATTACCAATAATACCACCACCATTAATCTAACCATAGAATAAGCGCCGGCGCACATACGGCGAAGCGCTGCGCAGTTTTTTTTCCAATACCAAAGCTTCATCGTCTTTGGACGTGTTGAAATACGATCGAAATAAATAAACACCAGAAATACCAGGAGACGCTTGCGGAGAATTTGCGATGTTAGTTAATTTCAAGTAATTCAATGAAGATGCAAAGAGTAACTAGCAAGGAGGTTTTGCGTCGGGCCCAGCAGAAACGAAAACATTTGTGTTGTCTCGGGCACATGCTCATTCATGACAGATATCAATTTATGCAACTAACTATTATCTATCATGGGCAAATTTGCTCGGAAAAGAAGAGTTGGACGAAGAAAAAAGTCTTGGCTTCGCAAAATCCAGGAGCGGACTGGAATTACGAGCATGTCCGAGTGTAAATGTAGTTAGTGGGTATAACATAGTCACCGCTACTACACTATGGCGTTGGTGACGTGCTTCAGACAGGGGGTACGCCGAAACTAGATTGTAGGCAGTACGGCGGCGGCGGCCGGCACCTGCCCGTCGGAAGGAAGCGCGTCCGAGCTACTCCGCTCGAAAAAGATAGAGACAGATTCCAGCAGCTGATAGAAAACCTTCACCAAGTTGTATAGGCACTTTAAGACCAAGATATGAGGATGGCTTAGGGCTTACCTGAGCATGCCCCCGCTGCGGTCCCGGTCGTAGTTGAGATTCAGGTAGTAGATGGCGGTGATGCAGCGACCGTCCTTGTTGGGGTTGTCCACGTGCTTCACGTAGTGCGTGCCCGAGCCGGGGTAGCAGGCCACCATCGCCTGAGGAAGAACACGGGAGGATAAGCACAATTCTAACTGTCCTTTCTTCTTTACATAATACAGTCACGTGTAATAATATGGAAACAGTAAAACTTTCAAAAATATGTAGACACTACTCTACTGCCAGGGAATTAGATTGTACAGGGTGTCCCAAAAGTACCACGCCACAGAGACACCGGAGGTAGGTCAGCTCAAGAGGAACCTAACCAGCGTAACATGACCTCAGTAAAAGTTGCACGGTTTTCGAGTTATTAGCGAAATGAAGATTTTTAAGAATTTTCCCCTTTGCTTTTACATTTTTAGTACCAGTATCGACTTGGACAGCTTTTAATAACAGTTTTTTATGTGTATGAAATCACGAATAGCTAATTTAGAAGTCTGAAGTGTTATTTTGTCAATAACTACTACAAGAATCTAAAAAAAGTTCGATTTATCTCGATTGAAATTGTCACAAAAACATTAATTTCAACTTTGATCATCTGCCACAAAAAAAAACAATTAGAAACGAAACAAACAAGTAACGCCAATAAATTAGATACATTATGCAGATTCAGAAATAGTATAACACATGTATCTTACTACGAAAACGATAAGCATTTTTGTCATTTTAGTGATGCCTCATGGAACTAACCTAAAACTTGAGCTTCGAAAGCAGTCACTAAGTGCTACAAAAATGTTGTGGACAGCGGTTTTGCAAAATATCATGAGGGCTAATTTGTCACTCTTTTGAACGTTAACTTATTTTAATTTCAATGGGCCGGATAAAATGGCAATGAAAATAAAAACAGATTTTTTTTTCATTCATTTATTGTAAACTTAATTAGGTTACATTACTTACAATAAGTGTTCAAATTGTCTCCCATGGACTCGAATGCACCAAAAACATCGTTTTATAAAATTTCGGCTCAATTTAGCGAGACAAAAGTACAGAGTTTGTAATAACACTAATAAGTGTCCAGGTAGCAGACAACTTGTGCGGGAGTGTGAGCAGTGATGGCGTGCAGCATCAGGAAGGTTACAAAAATGCCTATCTTTTCGCAGTAAGATAACATGTGTTATACCATTTCTGAATCTGCATAATGTATCTAATTTATTGGCGTTACTTGTTTGTTTCGTTTCTAATTGTTTTTTTTTGTGGCAGATGATCAAAGTTGAAATTAATGTTTTTGTGACAATTTAAATCAAGATAAATCGAACTTTTTTTAGATTCTTGTAGTAGTTATTGACAAAATAACACTTTAGACTTCTAAATTAGCTATTCGTGATTTGATACACATAAAAAACTGTTATTAAAAGCTGTCCAAGTCGATACTGGTACTAAAAATGTAAAAGCAAAGGGGAAAATTCTTAAAAATCTTCATTTCGCTAATAACTCGAAAACCGTGCAACTTTTACTGAGGTCATGTTAGGCTGGTTAGGTTCCTCTTGAGCTGACCTACCTCCGGTGTCACTGTGGCGTGGTACTTTTGGGACACCCTGTATATTATATTCCTGAAACCTTGTTAATGTATACGTATTTATGATTCTGACTGTACTAGCTGCTGCCCGCAACGAAACATAGCCTATGTTGCTCAGGGATATTGTAGCATTCAAATGGTGAAATAATTTTTGAAATCGGTCCAGTGATTTTTTGAGTTTTAATGTTACAAACAAATATACAAAAATTAAAATCTTAGCTCTTTATAATATTAGTGTAGATACTTAAAACAAGTCGTTTCCCACCGTCTATTCCTCTGTATGTACACTTGGATCTTTCAAACTACGCAACGGATTTCAAAGCGGTTTTCATCAATAGATAGAGTGATTCCAGTTCCGCCCTCCGGGATATAAACTATCTCCCTACCAAATGTGACGTCGATTCAATCAACAAACAAACATCATTCACCAGCATTTAAGATATACTAACGACCTGCCCTCGCTTCGCTTTGGTCTATCAGAGTTTTCTGTAACACCCGTACATAAACCAGAATTTACTATACATAACAACCTTCCGTGAAACATTTTTAACTGCTGATGAAAACTGAACTATGTCATCTTTTCGATTCGATTCTCGAACTTAAGACTGCGCCGAGCAAACGCCGAGCGTCCAGTGGCATTACTATTCTTACTATTATTATTGTGTTTTCTAAATAATGGGGTACGTAACAAACTTTAATATCAATTACCCTTTGAGCAGTCAGCTTAAGACTACGCCGAGCGTACGCCGGATGTACAGTGGCGCCCTCATTACTTTTATTGTGTTTTCTAATTAACTAAAGAATTTCCTTGGAACCAAACAAAATGTGTTTGTAGCGCAAGTATAAACACAACTTATAGGGTATATCATATAGTTTAATAACAATTCACCTTCGAGTTATTAACTTAACGAAAAAAAGTGGCCATTTTTTCCCGTTAAGCTGACAACTCAAAGGGTAATTGTTATTAAAGTTTGTTACGTATCCCATAAATTGTGTTTATACTTGCGCTACAAACACATTTTGTTTGGTTCCAAGGAAATTCTTTAGTTAATTAGAAAACCCAATAATAGTAATGAGGGCGCCACTGGACGCTCGGCGTTTGCTCGGCGCAGTCTTAACAGGAAAAGGTGGACACTTTTTTCCGTTAAGTTGATAACTCGAAGGTGAATTGTTATTAAACTACGTGACCGTGACGAGTTGTGTTTTCATTTGTAGTACAAAAACATACCGTCCAATTTCAAGGAAATACTTCAGTTTATTAGAAAATACTATAAAAGTAATGAGGGCGCCACTGTATATCCGGCGTACGCTCGGTGCAGTCTTAAACAATTAGTGGTACATTTAACTATGTACTTTTCTTAAGGATTTTGCTTAAGGATTAAACTCAATCTCATACCCTCCTATGTCCTATGCTCCTAGTCTAAGCGACTTTACCCGAATCCGAAAACTTTTCAAGAGAGCATAGCTATGGTAAGTATAAGGATTATTTAAATTAAAGACTTCCAGATCCTGCATACAAAGCAAATGGTGGAATTAATTCGCGAATTTCGTTATATCCTCCAGTTTTTTTTTCATCTTGTTACACTAAGCAGAAGCACGTGTGCGAACGAGATGTGAAATCTAAATATCACTTCTATTGTGTGTGAGCGGATAGTGGGTGGTCTATCACTTTACAGCGATTTAGTTCAAACGTGATTGTGTACCCAATTTGAAAGCACGTAAGGTTAACAATTGAATAGATAAATTTGATTATACGAATTGGTAATTGGAACGTTATGGATTAGTTGTACAACTGATCTAGGGAGCGATCGGTGAACTTGTAACTGTATTTTTTTATGATATGTGTGCGATAGTGATACTGTTAAATAAATGTTTGCCTTTTGATATGTTTTGCGATATAACGTTCCAGACAGCTTTAGTAGAAGGTAAACCGGACGTCCGGTTTGGAAACGCGTTAGTTTTTTTTCTTGATCCTCATCATTTGTCTTCTGCCTCTTCCTTGCTTGGCAAAGTAGAGCAGGACAAAACATAGCGACTAGGACGGAAAACGATCGAAAACATAATGTTAAGGCAAAGTGCGTTATGTACTTATACAATAGTTTATACTATAATAGACCGAATAAGTATAGTCCAAGTTGATGCGCGATGTGCAAGTAATGCTGCCCACCTAAGCCAATAAGAAGTACTTATCTTAAATTCAATCAGCAAAGTAGATTCAATTCTATGCCGTTAATAATAACGTTGATATTACTACAGAAGGTTTATCTTAGTTACAGCGTTTTTACTTAGGACGGCAGAATGTACAACGGCCATAAGTACTTATATCTACATTTAAATAACTGGTCACTATTAGGGGGGATCGATAAGGTTGCAATTATTTTGCTTTATGTTAATAACTAGCGACCCGCCCTCGCTTCGCTTCGGTTTATTTGAGTTTTCTATTACACACGTACATAAAACAAAATTTATTATACATAAAAACCTTCCTCTTGAATCACTCTATCTACTAAAAAAAACCGCATCAAAATCCGTTGCGTCGTTTTAAAGATCTAAGCATACATAGGGACAGACAGCGGGAAGCGACTTTGTTTTATACTATGTAGTGATGGGTTTGGTCAAACAAGATTATGATATTATATGTTCGCTATATATTATTAATAGAAATCGTGTTTTTTTTTACGGAACAACTATACAGTGATGATTTTCGTTTTAAAACGTTTTAAGGTAGCTTGGGGTAAAACTTCTAACCAACATTTTCTACAAATAAAACTCGCTTTCATCACTAATATTTTTGTACATACCTAATGGTTTTAAAAAAACCACGCAAATGTTACTTGTAACATTATTATTATTCTTAAATAATGCACTTAAAACGGAATGCATTATGCTGAGGCAGTGTCCGATTCACTGCCGCGAAGACACTACTATTTTTATTGCTTTTTTTGTTTTTACTTTTTTTCTGTGTGTCATGTGTGTAGTGAATAAATGTATTTTTCTTTTTCTTTTCTTTCTTTCTTTAAATTTAGAAATTAAATTTATTTGTGGATATTTCAATTAAACTTACCCTCCAACCGTAATCGTATCAAAAAAACGAAAGTTTCTTTAATTTATGAAATAGAATACAACATAATATAAAATAATAATGTTAACCACAATCTTTTATAGGTATATGAGAGCATCTTTACAAACCACCGTATAAGAAAAAAATAAACGAGCAAAAATTTAAAGTGATCTTGCACGATCCACGCAATACCTATAAGTAGGTACATAGGTACTGTAACTGACAGTATTGGGACAGGCACGTGTCACTTATCACACAATAACGGCTGTTTTATCACGTTAGTCATACATAGCTGGCAGATAAGTCCATCTGGAGGCAATGACTCGTTTACGGGTTCCAGCGGCTCCAACGTGTTCATAGAACTTAATCTGTGGAATGTGGTCTTTAAACACGATGGTCAAGGACATGCAAAACCTTTAAATAATTTAAGAAAAAACAACTATTGTCCACAGTTTACGGATAAAAAACCAAGCTGTGTATTGTTTTTATTTCTTCTATATTTAATTGTCGCTAGTGTTTGTTACGTTAGTTGCGGGTCCTAGTATGGCTGCGTCTATACCGCGTGTCAAATGTGGATAAAGCATACGTCACTATCTCATACTTATTTACGTGTCAGAAGGTGACAGGTGCACACTTTGTCACGCGGTAAACGCAGCCATATTAAGCACCCTGGGCCGGTATTCTAGGCTCTAAAAACTATACATACAGTCTTTGATCTGTTATTGTATTTTCAACGTTTTGATAGCTATTTCCTTGACAGTAATGGCGGCTGACGTCAAAACAATACCGTAACAGGTCAATTACCATATGGTTTTTACCGCCGGTAATAGAGGCCTTGTTATCGGTTCACTGTTACCCGTTTATTGTTTAACTTAGGTTAACTTTATCTTAACTTAAGGTAGGTACATCTGAAAATCAGCTGAGTGATTTTATTCAACGTAATGTCTTCTTTATACTTCATATTTTTGTCTTGTTTTTTATTTTCAAATTTTCTATTTTCTATTCTATTCCATTCTATTCGAATAGCTAAACCGTAAGTTGGTGTCATTATACCGATTAAAGATCTATGTCAAATGTCAAATGTGAGCTATCACACCCGATACGATGCCCGATGCGAGAGAAAGTTTAATAGATCGCTATTTACTTATACAAGCGAAGGTTCAAAATAGACGGGTGAATATTCGGGCGTTCCAACCGCCGTCATTATTCTCTTTAATACATTGACGAAAATAATGATAGCTACCTGTAACTTTTGATGTCAAAATCAGCGGACCCGGGAGTAGTATCCATTCCATTTAAAAGAGCAAGAAAGTTATTAAGTTTATATTGAATAATATGCGAAAACAATAATGACGGCGGTTGAAACGCCAAATATTCACCCAGACATACTACACAACCTAGTTCTACTGCTGTATACTTCGTGCGAGACTGACATTTTAAGAAGAAACATTTCCAGTAGTATCGATCGCTCGAAACCATTTTCGATCAGTGCCTCGGATGTAAGTTACTATTGACGCGGCAAACCGTCTAAAGTCGAGTCCAGAGTTAGGCGAACTAACTTGACAGCCGAAAATGTTGCCAGACATAGGAAAAAATAAATAGTGATAGGTTTATGTCGACACAAATATGTCGATACTACCTTGTGCCTTCTATAAATCTGATTATATTTATATTTTATCAAGTAATTGTCGTCGAAACTTTCACACTCATACATACTTGCCAAATAGGGACGCACTAAATACAGCAATTTTTATGATGTACTATGATCTGAACGATGTACGGTTTAAAGCGGTTATTTACGATACTTACTCCTAAAATTAAGAATAAAATACAAAAAGAATGCTGCTATTACAACAGGCCATTGTGATCCTTTTAGCTGGCTCCTGTCGGGCTAGTGCGGTACATTTCATGTACTATACATATAGCATTCATCCCTTTCTTTCCGGCAAATATGAAAGTGCGATAGAGACACGTTATATACCGTCGATGATAATTCCAAATCCGTTACGTGTTAAAAGATAAAAAAAAAAAGATAAAAGATATTTATTCAGTAAGTAGGCCGCACGGGCACTTTTACACGTCAAGAATCTACCAGCGCTTCCCAAGAGGAGACACTGCTGAGAAGAAACGCCGCAAGAAACTCAGCAGTCAGTCATTTTTTAAACATATTACAATGGTACTACTTAATCTAGCATTATATAAAGCAATAAATATTAAATTAAATATAATATTAAATAACATGAGTAGATCAGCAGGAAAACATGCCAAAAATGTTATGTGAGAGATAAAGGAAGAAATAGGAGAAAAAAAAAAAAAAAACTCACTTACATTTGTTTATAACTTATAACACGGTGCAAGATGACCACATAAAAGTTTCGATACGGTTTCCTACATCAATGGTGTCCCCTAGACAAGATAAAGCTTTTGCAATTGATCAAATTATTATTGACTATGTTTCGGGTTTAGACCATGCATTTTTGTCTGTTAGATAGTCCTCGACCCTATAATACGCTTTTGACATAAACGACTTTTTCAAGTAATTTTTAAGTGCTGGAAATGGTAACTTTAAAACTATGTCAGGTAATTTATTATAGAAATGAATGCATTGACCAACAAATGATTTATGTACTTTACGGACGCGGAATTTTCGAATAGCGATTTTATTTTTATTTCTAGTATTTAAATTATGTATATCAGAATTCTTGGTGAAAGAATCTAAATTCTTAATAACATAAATAATATTTTCATAAATAAATTGAGACGCTACAGTTAAGATATTAATTTCTTTAAAAAGTTCTCTTAAGGAGTCACGGGAATTTAAGTTGTAAATAGAGCGAATGGCCCTTTTTTGTAAAACAAATATAGTTTGTATGTCAGCAGCCTTACCCCAAACCAGAATACCGTACGACATGACACTATGGAAATAACTATAATAAACTAAGCGAGCTGTCTCAACATTGGTTAATTGTCTAATTTTCCTAACGGCGTAAGCTGCCGAGCTTAGTTTACCTGCCAGTACAGATATATGGGGACTCCATTGCAAATTTTTATCTATTGTTATGCCTAGGAAAACTGCCTTATCTACCATTTGCAAACACTCGTCATTTAGAAAAATTCTAGAATCTACCGGTTTAACGTTAGGCAAAGCGAACCTAACACATTTAGTTTTCCTAGCATTGAGTAGCAAATTGTTACTAGTAAACCAATTAAGTACTTTACCTAGCGTGGCGTTTATCCTAGTGTAATTGACGGATTTACGGTCTACCTTGAAAATCAATGATGTATCATCAGCAAATAACACTATATCACAAAGATTCTCTACCATGGGTGGTAAGTCATTAATGTAAACCAAAAATAAGAAAGGACCTAATATAGAACCCTGAGGCACACCTAATTTAACAGTTGCTCCAGTGGACTGTGTTTGGTTTACAACAACCGTTTGTGTCCTATCACTAAGATAAGAGGACATGAGATTTAGAGAATTATTAGACAGACCATAATGTTCTAATTTTAATACACCGTGGGCCCGAATAACCCGAGGGATTTTAACCATCGATTTTAGAGCCCAATTGGAGTATATAAAGTAGTATAACATGTAGTCCAATAACGCACGATTCCCGAGATTTTTATTATTTAAAAATCAATTCCATAGTTAATTTAATTTGAACTCTGTCACCTTAACCTAAAGCATTATTTACTAAGAAATCGATTAATTAATTTATGTTGTATGTTGATGATAGTGCTACTTACAACATGAATCTTTCTTAGTAAATAATGCTTTAAGCTAAGGTGACAAGAGTTCAAATTAAATTAACTATGGAATTGATTTTTAAATAATAAAAATCTCGGGAATCGTGCGTTATTGGACTACATGTTATACTACTTTATATACTCCAATTGGGCTCTAAAATCGATGGTTAAAATCCCTCGGGTTATTCGGGCCCACGGTGTATAAGAGTCGCATGATCTACGCAATCGAAAGCTTTGGAAAGGTCACAAAAAATTCCTACTGCATCACAAGATTTCTCCCAAATATTGTATATATATTTAATGAGTACAGATGCTGCATCAGTTGTGGATCGTCCTCTGGTGAAGCCGAACTGATTACTGTTAAGCAGTTTATTTCTATTGAAGTGACCTAACATATCATTTAACATTAACTTCTCAAAAACTTTACTTAAAACAGGTAGAATAGAAATGGGACGGAAATTCGTTAAATCACTCATCTCACCTGATTTAAAAAGTGGTATGACTTTACTATATTTCATAAGATTTGGAAAGACCCCCTCTGAAATGCAATTATTGTAGATTAAAGCTAAGTGAGATGCAATTATATCTATGACATGATGGATGACTTTAACTGAAGTTCCCCATAAATCTTCAGTTTTTTTTAAACTGAGCGATTTAAATACCTTAACAATAGTAACTGAATCTACATGGCTAAAATCAAAGCTTACATTACATTTAGTAACATTAGCACAAAGTGATTTTTGAGCTTCAATCGCAGATGATTGAAGACATTTCGTGGTATTAATGGCTATGGTGGAGAAATAATCTTCGAACGCTAAGGCCACGTCTTTGTTTGAGGTGATTTGTTTATCACCATTGTTTAGGGCGATTTTATTATCACGAGTTTTTGATTTACCCGTTTCTCTATTTATTATCTTCCACACAGTTTTTACCTTATTGTCTGAAGCTTTGAGTTTAAGACTTAAAAAGTTTGACTTAGCAGTCAAGCAAACTTGCTTGAAGGTCTTTGAATAATTCTTAACGTAAACTAAGAAGTCAGCGTTCTTGTTTTCCTCCCTCTCTCTGTAAAGTTCATAAAGCCTATTTCTACTTTTATGAATGCCTACAGTAGCCCATTCACTAAACTTTGTTTTTGACCTAGAAATAGTTTTCATCTTAAAATGATTATTAAATTGATGAAGAATTACACCAATCAAATCTTTATAATTACTATTAGAATCATTATGCGAAAAGGATAACCCACAGAGATTACTCTGAACTTTATTTTTAAATAATTCTAAACGATTGCATGTTATGTGTCTGTATGTTATTGTCTGTGGTTCCTGATTAAAATCATTTAGAAAAGAAGCCCTTTGACCACTATGATCTGAATTAAAGCAGTTAAATATTTCCTTATTCAAACATTCACAATTACAAAAAATATTGTCTAAGCAGGTAGCACTTGAAACACCTATCCGTGTAGGTTCAAAGAACAAATTACCCAAATTAAAAGATTTAAATAAACTTAAGATCTTAATAGTATTATTTGACGTTTCTAGTAAGTTAACATTAAAGTCTCCACAGACAACAACATGCTTTTGAGTTTTACATGCTAATTTTAACACATTTTCCATAGTAGATTCAAATGTGCTGAAATCAGCTGATGGTGGTCTATAAACACAAATAATTATGTAATTTTCTAGTTCTATGCAAGAGATTTCTATAAGCCTCTCTATGGATAGCCTAACAATATCTTTCCTTTCTTTGGACTTAACGGTACTTTTAACGATTATTAAAGAACCACCATGAATGGTGGATTTTCTAGCAAAAAAACTAACTAAATTGAAATTTATAAAATCAAAAATTAATTGATCCGGTCTAAGCCAATGTTCTGTAACACACAAAATTTGAACATTTTCAGTATCTAAAAATAATCCTACTTCTAATTCTTTGCTGGAAAACCCTTGAATATTTTGGTGAATTATATTTATACTCAAAGGTGTTTCCGCTGTCCTATACTTTAGTTTAAATGATTAGGAATGGTATTTGTGCCACTATTGTACTCATTTGGTTCTATATTAAAGGCCAATAGTTCTACCAAAGTCAAAATATATTTCTTTGACAAATGAATTTTTTCAGATGTTAGCGTGAGGCGCTTTATGAATTTATTTAAATCGAAGAAATGATATTTACTATTACAGCAAATAGCATTATACATTACAGAATTTAAGTGTGCGATTTTATAATTATAATTATATGGCATATTTTGTGAATATGGTAATGCACAAAGTATAATTTTACCAATCCCGGCCTCTTCAATAACGTTTAATATTGACATTAATCTATCTACACTAGCCTTATCTATACCTAGACTGTTTCCTACTAAAATCACTAGAGTAGTAGAACTGTCATAACTTCCCTGTTGTTCGATTAGCTATCGATATTAACAGCACTAGCCAAACTGTGGCAACATCAGTGTACAATGAACTGTCAAGTTAGTTCGCCTAATTCTGGGACTCGACTATAGAACGCGAGAATGATCATGTTATTCATAAGAGAAACCAAACGCGATCGAGACGAACACAGGAGGCTCAGCGCCTAATATCGTAATTTGCACGGCCTAACAAGACACCGTACGAGTCATGGGCATCAAACCTGTTTCATAGTGGTTACTATAATTATAAACATGTGAGTCAACTTGAATTGTAGACTACCTTCTCATACCGTTTATTTAAAAGTGACCTTCAGCGAAGTCAACACGAAATTTCTTTAAACCTACGTCAACAACGCCGTCGGGTAATCAAAATAGTAGGTATACCTTAGGCCCGTATTAATAAACTAATCTCAACTCTAATGCTCGTCTCGAGATGTGTCAAAAATGACAGTGTTCTATGGTTTGACGTTTACTTTGACGTATCTTGTGACGCGCATTTCAGCCAAGATGAGTTTATTTATACGGGCCTTAATTTACTAGCATGAAGGCATTTGATCTTAGTCCTTGAGGTTACCTATTCCCTGTCTTGATATTGCAAATTTCTGTAAGACTCAGAGACCCTAGCAAAGGTGTATTACGCTAATTCGATTTTTTTTATCCGTTTCGTTTTTAATCCTATCGCGTCACTGGTAGGTGACGATACGAAGAGTCACGTGATCTACCAGTGGCGCGATTGGTTACTTATGTGTGTTATGTGGTGGTATTTACAGTCAACCAATTTGATTCCTAGCAACCAGTAAAGTAAACCAAATCATAGGGAGTCTCTTACGTTTTGGTTGACAACGTCACTTTAACATAGTCCAAAGTGGCCTAGAAATCAAATTGGTTGACTGTGATTAAGTTAGAGTCATTGAAAGAAAAATAAAAAGAAACGCGTTATATATACTCAAAGATAGCATAAGTGACACGTGCATGAAGAGATTGATGAATGTAGAGGAAGCGAAATTTGTATGTTTAGATCGGTGCACCTGGCGTTCCATAATCTCTGCCTACCCCATTGGGAGACAGGCGTGAAGGTATGTATGTATGTATGTAGATAGCATAACAACAAAAAGAACATCCAAGCACTTAAAAGGCGACCAGCTCAAATTTATGTCACAGCGCTGATTTTCAGCTGGATCAATGAAGTTACCTTACGATCTCGAATCGATCGAGCCCCTAAGCCACTATAGGCCACCAAGACGCTCTAGCATTCCATGTTAATACATTGCAGTCTCACAGCCCACTCACCATCCTGTATAAACGATTGCCTTGGCCATAAAAAAAATGTTCACAACTTAACAACATATAGGCAATAAGACTAATACTGCCCTGCTAAGACAAAATATGGCGGTATCTCTGACAAAACTTCCGTAGCAAGTGCAACCTTATTACAAACGAGAGAGGGTTGTATCTGCTTAGGCTATTGTCTTTGAGATATCGCCCTTTGGGTAACGAGGGTAGAAAACGCGTGAAGTGCTCTTGGCATTAGTACTGGAATTAACATTGGTATGCAAATTGCAGTGCGATATTTTATCAAACCACAAAACAGAATGCCGCATTTCAATAACGATTAAGCCGCTCATTATGAGGAAACGCGTATAGTCATAACGTATTTTTTTCTATTGTCCGTGATCGCAGATGTTGATGGCACGAGTCTGGTATCACGTACGCCGAAGGGCCCGGCCGTGAAAGATCGTTGGTAGACTGAATTCCGTCCAGATTCCTTCGGATTGGTGTGACGTTTGTCCGGGATTTCGGCTTTGGTTTTCCTGGATAAATTATGATGGTTATTATAGAATAGGTACTAAATTACACCTACTCACTTCCCTTTTATTCGTTATTCTCATGACTCATCTCGACTAAATCGAGAAAGAGTTGGGCCCCAGATCAGCCAATCTCTTTTTATCTTTTTTTAAGGATGGTCAACTTCGTTCTCTGAATCTTCGATGGGCAGTCGGCTTTTGTGGAGATGGGCAGGACACTTGGTTAGGCGAAACGATGGCAGGTGGTAGAGGAAGCTAACAGATTGGTGCCGAGATTAGATAGGTCACAGCGCAGTGGGCAGACCATCAGCTCGTTGGTCTGACGACATTATGTCAGACAGTTGGGAAAGGATGGATGGCGTTAGCACGAGACCGGGGAAAATGGCATGAAAATGAAGAGGCCTTTACCCTGCAGTGGGTGGATGTGGGCTGCAATAATGATGACAACGATGATACTTCGCTGCGTAAATACAAAAGTGCCACAAATCTAAAATAAATATGGTTTAATTTGAAACTTAAAGTAAATAGCATTCCGAATTTAAATGTAACACAGACACATTTTGGTTTGTGTCTTTTTGTATTTAAGCAACGACTTATGTCGAGTTTGGAAATGCGGTGGCTTTTAAAACAGTTTCTTTCAAGAATATGGAAAAAAGGCCGACCAACTAAAATTGTTAGTGAAGTTTCCTAAGTTATATAAGATTCTTAATTACTAATCTAAGCTTCTGCCTGTGGTTTTAAAGCGCAATTTTAAAAGATAAAATTCTCTGTCTCTGTCTTCAAGTCTACAGCTTACCAAAGCCTTGTTTTATATAACTTGTGTATCTTCATCAAAAAACTTTAACAATATGGTTAATCATTTATATAACAATTATGTGGTTAATTAATTGGAAATTTACCGAGAACACGGAAGTAATTAGGATTCCGGTATATTCTGAACATAGGTATTTAAATGATAACTAGTAATGAGAACATAACGTCCTATCTACCTAACTTACCTATGTATTTTTTTTTATAAATAGAGTCGAGCCTTGTTTGATTTTTCTTGACACCGTAGTACTCACGATGCATTCCAGAAACAATTATTTCGTTCCTTTTTCAAACCGTCACTAAGGAACGACTTAAACGTCATTGACAGACTGAGTGCAGGCGTCATAATTATATTCTCTGTGTACTGCAATACCTACGAGTAGGTATCTACTTAGCGTTTGGAAATAACCATTCAGGCTTTAAGACAATAATTCTTAAATAATTATATGGTATAGTCATTAAGATAAGACCTGACCTACACTAACGAGACCTGTTAACTGAATGCATTATCATTAAGACGTCACGGATAAATTTGTATTTTATTAATAACAGGCTGTTTACGTCTGCACCCTCGCCTTTTTAACCGGCATGCTCTGGCAACTGCGAGCGACCTGACCCAATGCCATTTCCGGTCAACGACAACGCTCGCACACATTTGAAATTGAAAATGGAACACGACGCTGAACCGAGCACGTGCCAATATTTTTTCTATTCTATTTTTGTAACTGGCGCCAGAGCGTCGTTTGCAAAGTCAGCCAGTACTATATTAGAATTAATAAAGGTAGAATTAGCAATATAATTAAAAGTAGGAACGTCGAAGACAAATAATACTGTTAATTCAGCAAACCAACTCCAACTATCTTGGTAAACATTAACTCGTTTGCAAATCCAACTTGTCAATTTCGCATGTGTCATAACTCAGTAACCAACTAGCCGTGACCCCCAGTTGATGTTACTCATATGCCTTAATTGAAGGACAACCGGATGTCTATGTAAAATGGTCGTGTAAAAACGTAACGTAAGCTAAGTTTGTAAACAGTGGGCGCGTGGGATTCGCTGGGTGTTTACAGTGCCCCCCGCGTCCGAGCCCCGCGGCAGCCATGCCGCGAGTCACGTAGGCACGCCCGCTCCGCGCATGCGTGGCTTTATTTTGGTTATTATCGCAATGCGATTCTAATACGATACGCTTTCGCAAAAAGATAAAGAACGTCTCAAACGATTATTTCGAGGTTAGTTCGAATTACAAATGCGGCGCAGCATTTCGTGTGAGCATTGACTGTTTCATAATCGAGGAACTTGTGTGGTATCTGTCAGTGACAGTGTGTATGTTATTATGACATCTACAAGGTGATTTTATGCTTGTTCTACAAATATATCACGGTACAAATGATTCCACTAGTGCAATGGATTTATTTAAGTATAGGTACATTTTCTGAACTCTATGCTAGTGTTATCGCCACTAGCAAACAACAACAATAACATAACCTATAGGTAAATTTACACTAGTAAGTATTAAAAGGAAAACGATGCAAGCGCGAAAGGGGGTCCTATGATTTTGAATATTCCTTGGCTTTGAACGGCACATTACTTTCTGCAGATTTTCTGAACCACTATTTCAACCTACCTAGTACCTATCTGATCTGTTAATATGGTTACGTATCAGAACGCCTAAAGTTAATAAGCCTAATGTATCATAATCCCTAAAAGTTCATAATACCTAATTGTCTTTTTTATTGAAACGGTACATTTTTCAGGATTGTTATAAAACTAACCTAAGTAACCTAACCTAATGAGTTCTATGCAATGGCTTTTTGAAAAATCCTGAAAAGTTTTCGGTTTCTGTAAAAAATACCATTAGGTATTATGAACTTTTAGGTATTATGATACATTAGGCTTATTAACTTTAGGCGTTCTGATACGTAACCGTTAATATTAGAGGGGTTCGCACAACTTTCCCGGAACATATTTTGTCAGTTAATAAATCATTTTCAAGTGTACCATTTTACAAAACTGCATTTAGATAGAAGTTGTCAATTTTGTAGACTAGCAGACTAGTAAAGTTTTATGAGGCCTGTTTCTTGAAACCTTGCATTGTGCGGAAATCTCTTCACCAATATGCAAGGAGAAATGAAAACAGTTTTCATACTTTCGTGAAACGGGACTAATGTTTTACAAAAAAAGTGACGTACTGAGCGATAAGAGAAACAATAAAATAATAAAAATAATGCAAGTGATGTTATATACTCCCTGTAAAAATTACAGCGATCTGGGACATTTCGCAAGAAAAAAATGTGGAATGCCGAGATTTACGAACTATAAGGCATTCGGTCAATCCGTATTTCCATACAAAATGCGGTAACTTTTTTTTCCCCGTACATTTTTACGATTTTTGAATACTTATGTTGTAGATATTCTGAAAAACTAGGTCAGTACGATTTCTTTTCCAAAAAATTAAACAAATATAAAAACAACAAACGGAAACGTACAAACCAAGATTTTCATAACAATTAAGTACCAACATATTTAAAAATCGTGGAAATGGGACCTGATTTAGGAGGTGAGAAATATCTCTTAAAGGCATACCTACGTTCGCCGTTGTATATATTTTTTCTTCATTAGGTACTTATATCTTTTTTCTTTTATACAAAAAAGTGTTTCCATACATAGATACATGCCAAAATGTTCGTAGGTACTACGTATGACTTGAAGAAAAGATCTAGGGCTATGCTATGATTCAATAAGTAACTGTGTCAAGGTGAAGATACTTATATAGCCAGTGTTTTCACTGACGTCCCTATTTCCCTAGATACAGAATATTCTGTTATACACAACGCTAGCATACTGAGAGCGCAGATAGCATAGACAGAATTACTTTGGGAGTGAATTCAAATCATATTTTCTAGTGATAAACAAAAGAAATAATTCTGCGCTTCTTGACCTAATCTATGCTTTAAAACACGCTGAGGCTTGAAAGATCTACAACCACATACGTTTATCCTGTCCTCAAAAAAGAAATGACTCAGTTTTACTTGCATTGTTCACGCTAACCTACTTATTTTACTAAGCTTTTGAACAATATAGAGTTTTACATAAGTACAGAAAAAGCGTATAAGGTCATGGTGATGGGTTCAGACAAGGAACTTTCGAGATTTGAGGACATTTACAGCGTATATCTTGTTTCTACCTTTCGACTCCATCATCAGGTCAGCTGTTAGATACCATTATTATTGCAATGTCGTTCGGTTTACAGTAGGTAAATATTACCAATCCATTCCAAAAACGGAAACTGGTTCAAAATTAACTTACAAGTTAAATTAAGTTATCTTACAAGATTTGAACTAGGTACAAGTAAATAAAAACTTGTAATTGGTAACCAAACCAGCTTTACAAACCCTACTAACCCTACAGCATCAGTTCTGGGGAGGTTCTAATGATGCCTTGGAGACTCCTTGGGTAAACCATTCTAACGGTACCTTGCACAAAATAAAGGAAGAAAGAGTCTTACTAAAGTTAAGTTCTAGACTAGACCCTACAAGATGGCCGGAGACTGAGGCCCTACTTTGAAAATCGAAGATCGAAGTTACGTTAGCTCCAACCCTGTTACTCATCATTCGAGGCTAAATGGAGAGAGAAATGGAGCTACCGTAACTACGAACTTCTATTTTCAAAGTAGGGTCTGTTCATAATCATAAGGAAACATTTGCTATCGGAAAAGAGAATCTTATTTTATGGCATAGACAAGGTAACCGAGCTCTAGGGGTCACATGTCACCTTATGGTAAGTGGGCTCTGCCTCTAAGGCCTATAGACATGCGCTGTATCAGATTAATAACAGTAAATTAATTATTTTAAATCAATATCATGGGACAATCTCAGAAAAAAATACGTACACCCAAACTAAGCTCAAGGCTTGCACTATAGGTACTAGATAACGATAAACATAATTACATAGATAACTACTACTAGAGAGAAAGATACTTACACAGCATAGTATAGTATGTTCGAGTAACTTTAATTCTCATCTTATCATGTTTTTTTTTACGCCAAATGCCAAAACATAGTGTTCTACCATATCTTTTACACCACTGGCCCACTGGGCCTCTATTCCCCGCGGTTAAACCATATCGTATTTGACCTGTTGCGGTATTGTTTTGACGACAGCCGCCATTACTGTCAAGGAAATAAGAGCTGTCAAAACGTTGACAATACGATAACAGGTCAAATACGATATGGTTTTTAGCCCCTACAATACCGGTCCTGTTTCAGTTTTACCTGTGTTTACAAATAAATACTTTTGACTTTGAAAACATACTAAACTCACATGGAAATAATCCAAAACTCAGGAACAACTCGCATCATCACAGAAATATTTGTCATGGGAATCAAATCCAGGACCCCTAGCTTCTTAGGCAGGGTCACTACCAAGTCTGCCAACTAGGCCAGCCGCGTCATCAAAGTACCATGCGTAAGTAGCCCAATAATCTGTAGGTACTGTGCGTTTCTATTTCAATGATTCAACAGTTGCCTAATAGAATGACGCAACATTTCAAAATGGTTCTGCTTCGTCTATTATCCTCGTATTTACCTTAGCTAACTATATTTAATGGATTAGTTGAAAACGCCTATTTTAATAAGCATCGTTAAAATTTGGTAGGGTGGTGGACAAATAAACAAGCTGACAGGATCGTAGCAAGTGGAAAGGAGCGGTCTCTGCCTACCCCTCTGGGAAACAGGCGTGATTTAATGTATGCAGATCTGGAATAATAGTCTATTTCCCAAGTTAACTTCTCAAATTTGCAAGAATTGTGAATTTTTCAATCTTATTTTATGACGGGTCCTGATCGCTCATTCCCAAAATTAGATTACTTTTTTTTACCAGACTCTATTACACACACATTAACACTAGAGAAAATGAACGGTAAAAATAATAAATTATACCTAAATTTAAAACTTTACTTTTAGAATCCTATAAAATTAAGAATTTGGCAATTTAAAATTCTTGTAATTTCTGGAATGAGCGGTTCTGTTGGATAAGTACACTTCGACCATCTGGAGATCTTTATGTAACCCTTTCGGTAGCGGAATAGCTCCTGCTTCCTTCCTTATTTTCCTTAGAACCTAATCATAGTCATCGTAGAACATCGTAGTCTTGCTCTCAATTATAATCATTGTTTTTCCTACAAAGTCCCTGATTCAATGGCAATTACAAATTGCTACGCCAAAACGCGTGCTTTGAGTACTTTTGAGGTCTGTTCAGTATAACTTTTTTTACCACTTGCTTTGCTTTGCTTCCATCCGGGGCCATCAGATGAGTAAATGTAAGTAAATGGATATCAGCAAATGCGTCATCACTCATCATCGTCATCATGGCCACTGAAAATCGTCCATAATGTCCATATAGGCTTTCCCCAATGTTCTCACAAGACCTGATAAGGGTGTTAAGAAACAGCTGGACGCGCATAGCATAGGGCAGAAAATGGTAGAGATCTTTGGGGTTGAGATTTATTTACCTTCGTTCTGCCGTTGATAGTGAAGTCTCCGAGCTTCCCGTTGTTCACCATCTTGTTGGCCCTGATGATTATGTGGTCCACCTGAAATGTAATTTATGTAAATCTTATGTGATGTTTTTTGTTTTTTACTGTCCAGTTCGTGAAATAGAGGTCTGGGGTATTTTTTCCTGCATTCCGTTCCGTTTCTGAGGATTACTGCGTTCCAGGGGAGTTATTCTCTCAAAAACAACGGACTATCTGACGAACGAGCGAAATCGCAGCGGCGAGTTTAAGTATTAGTCCCGTCAAAGCGAACAAAATACATTATAGCGCGTGCATTTTCAATTAAGCAGCCTTATACGTTCGATCCATCGGCAGAAACCATGGTGCTAAATTGAAAATGCACGCGCGAAAATATGTTTTGTTCGCACTGACGGGACTACTCGCCGCTTGGAAATTCACTCGTTCGTCCGTCCGACCGTCGTTGTTGATAGAATCACTACCCTGGTAAGCCAAGCGGATAAGTTGAGCTTTCACAGCTTAACATGTCTGTCTGTCTGTGTACCTACTATAGACTTTAAAACCTTGTATACATGTTCATAGCTAAATTTCAAGAAATGGTTGGTCAAATAAGAGATATCAGTTCTGCAATGAATTCTCATCACAGTTTTTTTTTTCAAAATGGTTCTATATATTATTTATGATTCTGATATAAAAATAGTTTCATGGTTACGATAACTGATTCGTATGACAGTCAGCAGGCTGACTTCATCGGCTGATACAATACCTATACCAATAAAGGTGTGATTCACGATCTGCTTCAATAAATACTGTGCAACAAAGGTATGAAAAAAGGTAAACTATAGTCGGTGAAAAAGTAGGATATAAAAATGAAATACTTAAGTTAATACTTGTAGATACAATAGAAAACGTTGTATGCTTTGACTTAGATCTGTTGACTACGCATCTATACGGATGGATCAAAGACGAAAAAGGGAACAGGTGCAGGAGTGTACTCACTCGAAATTAACATCAACATATCAACAGCCTTAGGCGAATACAGCTCCATATACCAATGTGAATGTACTGCCATACTACAGGCTGCCAAGGCAGTAGCCAGGCGAGGTATCAAAGACCAAAAGATACGAATTGTTTCTGACAGCGCTGCGGTACTACGAGCCCTAGACAACAAAATAATACATTCCGGGCTCATACTAGAGTGCCACTCAGCATTGGAGTTGATAGGTTCAAATAACCAACTCACGCTACAATGGATAAAGGGGCATAGTGGATCTCTAGGTAACGATGCAGCTGACCAGCTGGCCAGGAGAGGATCGGACCGCCCAGCGATCGGTCCCGCTCCAGTGCTTCCATTAGCATTTAACCAGCTAAGGTCATGGTTACGTCACAGAACACTCGAACAACATGCCAATCAATGGGCAAATACCAGTACATGTAGACAATCAAGGGAAACTGTGCCACACCCGGACGCGCGTCTAACTAAGCGTCTCCTATCACTAGATAGACATGCCCTACGAATAATTGTAGGAAACATTACTGGTCACTGCTTGCTTAACAAACATTTGTATGTTCTAGGTATGACCGACAGCCCCCTATGCAGGGGATGCCTGTCGGCCGACGAAACAGCCCCCCACGTAATCCTGGAATGCGTAGGTGTAGCCGCTCAACGGACTGAAATCCTCAAGACACCGAGGTCACTCCGAGAAGCCTGTGGAAATACCAGGAGGATCCTGCGCTTCTGGTCGGAGTTACACTGAGAAAAAAATCATCACCAGGAATTAAAAAACAGGTTTGTACTTGGGGAAAAAATAAAGTTTTACTATTAATTACTGAAGTTTTACGGTTTTTGTAGAAGTTACCTATTTCTACAAACAGCTTAGTTATCCTAAATCTGATTTCAACAAACAGACTTTAATAAATGTAACATAAACCAAATTTCAGTATTTATTACAAATCACTGTAATTATTATTAAAGTTCTCTTATTTTTACGAATTATATTGCCTATTTTTGGAAAAGCCATTTGTGATTCCAAGTTATGATTTTAGTACATGACTCAATTACAAAAATTTACAATATTTAAAAAATAAGTTCGCTGGAATTACTTTGACTCATTTGAAATAACAATCCAGTTGAGTTTATGCTAACATTACAAAGTTTACTGGTATTTAGTAAATAGATTGATTGTGTTCATATTCGTTTCTGTAGGAATCACTAAACGAGTTTTGTAATGCCAACACAACCACGTTACTGCCATGTGCAAAATTGGTTTGTTTTGTTTACATTTATTTTGATTGAAATAACAAAATGAGTTTAGTAATCTTTGACGGTTAATAGGGTAGTGGCACCAGTAACGAACACATAACTTAATATTGCCAGCAGCTTGTTGCCGTTATTCATAAGGACAGTACCTATCTCTAAATTTATTTTCTTATGAAGTATATTTTTTATACATTTCATTTACATTTGACAATCAACACATCAAAGACGTTTAACCACGTACAGCGCCATTTAGTGTAGCTAGTGTCAAAGTCAAATCCATGAACTTTGATTGACTGCGTACCTACGTGTGTACTTACTCTATAAACTCCCGACGATACTAAGAACGTCTTATTCTACTGTGGGAAGCGAGCTTTACAGACAAGACAGAAGGTGTGCTTTCACCTTTAATACTTAATACTTTCAATTATTTTTTTTCCCCAAATAGTAGGAAAAACCTATATTGAGTTAGGTATCGCTGAAAAACTGTCTAGATCGAGTGGCCTTTACTTATTGTTAGTGTATCCTATCGTGATCCTATCAAAATACATACCGTAAGAGACATCAACAAGAGTGAAATTAAAATTAAAATCGGTCAAGAAATACGGATGATATAGTCTGGCAAAAGTCTTGAAATTTAAAGTGACAACACTGTAGTGTCGTCTGTTTTTTCTTTGATTGATTTGAAAGGGATGACACTACAGTGTTGGCACTTTTTAATTTCAAAACATTTTTGCCAGACTATACAAGCATTTTAAACTACTAATAAGACACGAGAGATCCGGAGTGCACAGTGACGTCATTGTAACAGGTTGGCCATATTATAAAGTCCACGTAAAAATCTGTTTTGCTAGAAAGTGATAGGAACAAATCTTTGTTGGCTTAATATATCTTGATTATTTTTATAGCTATTCAAAAAAAATATTTTTCTTACCCATTTGTTAGGTACATCAGTTAGCTTTTATTGAAGCTGTGAATAAATCATGAATATTCCCTATTAGGCTATTAGGTATCGTTTTCACGGGCGGATTTTCCGTCATATGTGTTCCCACTTTCTCACTCTCTTGCCGGCGGCGTTGGCGCACCGCACCGCACTGCGAGTTTCGCGCATAAAAAATAGTACCTGTTCTCCGTATAAAATAATTAATTAATAAAATGAATTTTAATGTTCTTATTTTGGGGATTTTACCCTATCCTATGATTACACCGGCTTTACTGTAATTACTAAATACAGGTGGTTTAAGTGAAATTTAATATTTTCAACAAAATGCCAAGTGATTCCCAGTGTTGTAATGTTGGCAGCAAACCACGCCATACGAGCAAGCGACCGCGAGGCGCGACGCGACGCCATATTGCTTCTTCCCGTTCTGAGTGTTGGTTTGTACTGGGTGTGTCGTTAAATTGCGTTACTTATAAACATTAAAAAACAAATCAAGTTTTATATGCCATGTGCAGCATCAAGTGCAGTGAGCAGGAAGAAAAAATCAAGCTGATAAAATAAAATGGACAATCTCACGAGAGACCTTCTATGTAGTTGGGGCCTCGCCGAGTACATCGACGGTTTTAACAGTGAGTTTTACCCATCGTTTTACCAAATATTGTACTTAATGTAAGTTAAGTTACAGGTAAGAGATTTGTCAGGATCGTAGCAAGTGGGAAGAAGTGGTTTTTGCCTACCCCTCCGGGAAACAGGCGTGATTTAATGTATGTATGTATGTAATTGTAAGTTACAGGTATACATATAGTTTGTTCGTTGAGGATGGTGTTAGATACCTTCTGTAGCAAGTGATGCATCGCATTCACACAAATACATAGAAACCAGTAGTGTCGCAGCGACACGTCGTCTGCTGCTGCTGTCTGGGGTTAGATACGAACTCGTACCTTTATAATCCGTGCGAAGCAAGGAACAGGTAACCAACTAATTAATATTCTATATTTTTTTAGAAGGAAAAATAGATGCTGGCCTATTAAGACTCTTAGGAACCGATGAAATCAACCAACTTATTCCAATACCTGGAGACAGAGCCCACTTCAAAGCGAACCTAGACAATTGGAAAACTGAATTAAAAGCATTAGAGGCTGACTCTGAATACACTGGCTTTCATAACAGAACACCAAGCGTAAGTTCTTGTTTTTTTTTCAACTTTAATATAATCTACTTTTTGTATGGATGTCTTGCCTTTTTATACAAAGTATAACGTAATGTACATACATACATATTCTCACGCCAGCGCGCCTGTATTCTCAAATAGGTATCCTGAGAACATGAAACTTATTTTTAAGTTACAGTGCTCATCTAGCAATTGTGGGCTTAAAGATCAAGAAAATGATTGTATGTATGTATGTACCTATATATATAAACATAGTATTGCTCTTAAAACATTATAAATAACAACAACATTTGTTTATGACTTTGAGTTGGCTTTTGGTTTTCTGAGAATAATGGAGTAGCTTATGCTATTTACTTATTACTGCTGGAAATTGGTACAATTAGTGATGACTTCATGCCACAAAACAAATCATGGTCAATCATTCATTCATTAAGCATTTATTATAATATCACGTTGGGTCATATAGGTAGGTACCCAGTTTATTGTTAGCTAACTGTTTTTTATTTTTATGTTTAAGGTCCAAAGAGTACACCTGTAGCAGGTGCATCAGGCTATCATACACAACTACAACTACAACTGCAACTGCCATTTTAAATTGTCATAGCGGGTAAAGAGACGAGGTACTAAAGTGTAAACATATCTTTGACGTCGACTGTACCTTCTCATAAGATGTATTTAATTTTAAGTTCATTATTTATTAGTGTACATACAATAAGCCTAGATAACCAAAAAAGTGCACACTACTTGTTTCACAGAGTTTGGGTTATTTCTATTTAGAATCAGTATTTCTGTAGAAAAAGTAGTATGCACTTTTCTGTATGTCTCTAGATTTATCGGTTCTAATAATTGTAGCACCATACCTATCATAAGCTATATAGATGATATTATTGTGAGTAGATAGGCTAACTGTTAAACGTGAAGGAGATTGTAAGTTACAACTTTACCAATAAATGATTGTTGACATTAACCACAGTTTGAATACGATTCACCTAATCCACTAAAACTAAAGGTTTTATAAAGATCAATAAGATAAAATGTCAGATCGCTAGATTTCAAGAACAGTACGAATTATCCTTAATCTTACATGTTTTCGATATCAGAATATCTCATTAAATCATTATAAAACCCGCCTTTGGTATTGTGGAGGTGATAACATCATAGGTTTATAGTAGTTTTATCTTATACTGTTGTTGGATTTTCAAAGACCTACACAATTCCTGTGTACCTAAGTATAAAAAAGTATACGTTTGAAGATAATGGAAGGAGATGGCGTTATGGGTAAAACTAACCTGTGATTGCAAGCGTTTTTCATTGCTATCTTGCAGGTGACGACGTCATTAGGTTACAAATCATCACCTATATCGACCTATGATCGAGAATTACACAATTACTGTGTTGGTACTCTGAAAGATCGTATTTCGATACAGGTAATGATTTATGACCTGTGGTGTCATGACCTTCAAAATGACAAGATAAGGCCGGCACCACACGTTGCCGCTAACGTGTGGAGCCGGTTTAATTGCCTGGAATTGCAAACAGTTCAGGGGGGTTATTATGACATAACTATGCAGTTCATTTTACGGTGAGTGTAAGGGACAGAGCTATGGCAGTTATATAGCTCTGTCCTTTTCTCACAGCGTAAACAGAATTGCATAACTATGTCATAATAACCCCTCAGTTCTTACCTGTGACGTCATTACCTCTGGAATAACAACAGCTAGCTCGGAATTGCAAAACAGTTCGTAAAACCTATGATGCTATCACCTCCGATATTGCTAAAGCACTGTTGGAATTACAAAGCGGTTAGTTCTCAACCGTTACGTCATCACCCCTGATATTGCTAAAGCATTGTCGGAATTACAAAGCGGTTAGTTCTCAACCGTGACGTCATCACCTCCGATATTGCTAAAGCATTGTCGGAATTACAATGCGGTTAGTTCTCAACCCTGACGTCATCACCTTCGATATTGCTAAAGCATTGTCGGAATTACAAAGCGGTTAGTTCTCAACTGTGACGTCATCACCTCGGATATTGATAAAGCACTGTTGGAATTACATAGCATATAATTGCGGGAATCACACATGAAAACTTCTAATTACAAAACAGTTTGTGTTTATGTATGACGTCATGGTTTCGGATTTTACTATTGCACGCTTGGAATTACAAACACAATATATGTAAAATCTACTAATAGAATTTACAAAAGTCAATTTGTTGCTATTAGAACACCTTTCTCGTCCTCGGATTAAGTAATATTTTAGTAATAATTACTCTATTTTAGTTAGTTTTTCTCTCAGTGTAGGCTGGCTAGACTACTAGCCGGTACCCCTACGCACAATGGCCCGACATACACGGGCTAAGTGCGGAAAAAGGAGTCCATCACCATACCATACCATACCTATACCAATAAAGGTGTGATTCACGATCTGCTTCAATAAATACTGTGCAACAAAGGTATGAAAAAAGGTAAACTATAGTCGGTGAAAAAGTAGGATATAAAAATGAAATACTTAAGTTAATACTTGTAGATACAATAGAAAACGTTGTATGCTTTGACTTAGATCTGTTTAAGATAACGTACAGTAGATATAGTCAGTAAAGGATGAAAGAAGGCTGTCAAGAAATTACGACCAAGCCGTGTCGCATAGCAATATAATGGTTTCAATTAAAGCAAGGTCAAACGGTGGATAGCATGTAGCAGAAGATACAATAAACTAAACTAACAGTCCGCAGGACTGGTTTAGGCAATTAATGAGTATCTCTTAAGGTTTCATACATTTCTTTACAGATTTAAAGGTCAGGCAGTCAAACGAACTTGGAGCTGCTGGTAAGCTGGTAGTCTTCAGCTCCCTTGATGCAGTTTGAATGAGAAGAAAAATAGCAAGGGAGTAAAAACAGTGTGGTAGAAGGAGAGGGAACGGAAGCACGTGTACTAGCAGTCTCCTCTCCCCCCGATGTGTGACCCCGAGGGACGATCGCGCGTGAACTTGTCGGTCAAGAGTATGTCCGGTGTTTGGTTGAATAATGGTAGCTACTCGTATTGTTAGTAACTGCGTAGCGCGGTTCATATGACAATAAAAAACAATGTAATAAGATAAACGAACCTGAGTGAGTGGTTTTCAGTATTCGCCCGTCTAGTATCGTTATCATATTATCACCATTATAAACGTTTTATAGAAATACCAAAGCTCTTATCGGCGAGATAAAGACTAGTATTGTCTCCACGTCACATTATGAATCTCTAGAAAATTTCATAATTTCAAATACTTTTATCATTTCGTCAACTTTGTCAAAGAAATACTCCAGGGCCAATACAGAGAGGAATATGATCGCCATTCTGCCGAACAAAATTTAAACTCCAGTAAGTGAACACTAAGACCACCATATCATGGTCTCCAACTTTGTGGAGGTGTTAGAAGCTGGAGTCCAAGATATGGTGGTAGCTTTTTACACTTACTGTTTTTTAATTTTGCACGGCAGCATTATAGTTGCGGATAAAGCATTAACTTACAAACTGGTCAGAAAGTGACGATATTTTATCCATGTTTACCCTCATAGGTATTCCACCTGGATAAACACCATAATAGGCCCGCAGGACCTTATAAAATTGACATTCGACACTACGTTAGCTCCGGCTCTTTCTGGCAAATGAGAGATGATGGAAGCGTGAATACTAGAAATATCAGGTGCTTTGTTGGCTTTTGAGGAATGTTGTCGAATTGAAGAGGAGGACGGAAAAGAAGTGACTCTCTTCTTAGCCTGCACTCCCACTAAGAAAGGGAACAAAATAGAATAGAATAGAATAGAAATCATTTATTCAACGCATACACACATTTGAAAAAGAAAAGAGATGACAAAATCAAAAAACATTTAACATAGCGTTGAAAGGGGGGCCCTTTTCAACGCCCTTTTCAACGGAATACTACTAAGACAAACGTTTAATACAAAAAGTTGTTTTTGTTCAAATAATCAGACAGAGCATTCCCAAAACCAGAATTTAATTTTTTTATTGGTTGGTTCAAGCAACTTTTTGTCCTAACTTTGGTTTAGTCACGTTTAGTCAAATGATTATTGTTATAAATAAACAAAGAAACTAGGCACTGGAAATAACCGCCGATAACCGCTTAGAGCCAGTTCAGAGCTTCAGATACCTATGCAAAGTAGTACTTGAAGTACTTAATACCCACTACTAACATACGATTGTACCTACATTATTTAATGTCACGTAGGAATTACTCATATTGCATGGAAGTGTATCTACGGCAGTTTATTTACTAGCAAACATACGTGACGATATGAAGGTATACAACATTATGTAAAAGCATTACGTTACATTGTTTGCTATTAGAATACAAGAAAACCCTAAACAAAACCACTGGGGGGCTAGATATCATGCATAACGGCAACAAAGATTTTTTATCCGGTAAGTACCTCCCTTTTTTACACGACTGCCAAAAAAAGGAGTGTAATGTTTTCAGGGTTGATGTATGTATGTACGATTATTAATTCCACCATAACTTCTAAATGCCTGCGGTTTTTCCCGATTTAAATGTGTGTGGTATCGTTAGAATCCTTTCAACATCCCGGATGACATAGGATAGCTAAACTGTTAAAATTGAAATGGCAATAATGGCAAAATGACAATTATTTATGTGAACAACAAAAAGTTTACTAATTATTATAATATAGGTATCATTTGAAAGGTCTTAGGCCCGTATTAATAAACTCATCTTGGCTGAGATGCGCGTCACAAGATATGTCAAAGTTAACGTCAACCCATAGAAAGCTGTCATTTTTACGTATCTCGAGACGAGCTTTAGAGTTGAGATTGGTTTATTAATACGACCCTTAATGTGACCAATTCAAATATATACGAATATAGTAGCATTAATAAACGGGTTTAATAACAATATCAAAAAATACAGCCGGGTTTTTAAAGTTTGCTTTTCATTTAGTTATTATAATGAAATGCAAAGGTATTTTTTTTACATTGTGACATGGAGTGAGATATCATTGGATAGCTCTTTAAAAATAACAATGTACAGTTATTATCAATTTTTAGGTTTGGAGGAGTGTTTAGGAAATATTGAACATGAAACCTGTCATTTTCGCTCCTGCTAAAACTACATACATACATACATTAAATCACGCCTGTTTCCCAGAGGGGTAGGCAGAGACTTCTTTCCACTTGCTACGATCTTGACAAATTTCTTTCGCTTCTTCCACATTCATACATCGAGTCATGCACGCACGTCGGTTTCGGGTACTTAAGATTCGGCCCTTTTCCAGTATTTCACCGATTTGACTCGAAAAAGTACGCCTAGGGCGGCCCCTTCCGACCCGTCCACTCACTAGCGATCTGTATATCTCTTTGGTCAATCTTCTTTCATCCATCCTTTCCAAATGACCGAACCATCGAAGCATGCCCTTTTGCTAAAACTACAAGTAATACAAATCAGAAAAATATCTATAATGGAAGCACATATAACGAATTTTAAAGGAAAATTATCATGATAAGTAGACTTGATTGGTTCCTGAGATACAGGTCGAGCCGTTTCGGAGGAGTTCGACCACAAACACCGTGACACGAGTTTTTTTAATATAACATAAATTCTTATTTATAATGCGTACAAAGAAAAAACCCAAGACTCGAAAACAAATTACAACACATTAAATACGTTTGTTAGTCGTATACCTCGAAATCAAAAATTCCTTGTAGCTTTTCACCTATTCGCGTTTCGCCGCGATCTCAAAATTTCTGAACAGATTTTTTTTCTTGTAGTATGATTTCTGGTCGCAAATTACAATGGTATATAAAATCCATAGTATATTTACTTTCCTGCCTTTCTTCACTGTAGTCGCTTTTCACCTCGATAGATATTTGTTTGTAATGCGTTATTACATATCGCGATATTTCCTTGAAGCACTATAGCTAGTTTGCAAACCACAAATTCTTCAAATCAGTCAATAAGCGACCGTATTTTTATTACATCTCAGTGATATAGCCAATTTTTTTACGATTAATACAATACACTAGAACAATATGCGACCCAGGTAAAAGGCGACTAATTTTTTTTGCGTCTAACTAAATAGGCTATATTGGTAATACATGCTACATAAAAATTTGCTACTCGTACTGTTGTAAAAATCTATTAAAAATATATGCGAGTAACAAAATATACCACCGATATTACACGCTACAACAAAATACGCTATCGCGGCGAAACGCGAATAGGTGAAAAGCTACAAGGAATTTTTGATTTCGAGGTATACGACTAACAAACGATTAAATATTTGCCCTGACCGGGAATCAAACGCGGGTCGCCCGACCGCTAGCTTCGAAGGGAGGGTCACTTCACTACCGCACTAATAACCAACTGGGCTAGCAGATCTCGTCAATGTTATTTTAACATGAATTATACAAAAAATCAAAGCTCAAAATATTATTAACCTTGTTCTTTATTTACCCATGGATGATTTAAAATATACTTTATTATGTATTAAACCGCCTAAACGACGTCGTTACTTGAATGACTTATATTTATGTTGACACTCGAGCGGTTTTCCTCACACGTGGCCCGGGGAAATACCGAGAACGGGCAGCAGACGGACGGACGTGCCAAGTGGCTGTTCACCGGCTTATTTCAAGTTGCAATCAGATTTAGCAAGGTGCTCAAGAATTATCTTGACACATTTGCTGTTAACAACGGGAAAGTATATCTGTACCAAGTTGTACCAAGTGTGTATGTCTGTACCAAGCTTTAAATCCGCAGTAGACAAGTTTAAATCAATTGTAAATAATTAGTAAGTTTGAGTTTTGGGACAAGGCGTTGCAAACATCTTATTCGTAAAACCTAAGCCGGACATTGACGGTCGGTCCATAGTGTCAGTTAGTTGGTGCCAAATTTGATCGTGAATGTCAAAAGTTCAGTCCAAATTTAAAATTCACGAGGTTACAAAACCTTGAACGAGGACAGCCGTTATCTATTTACTTTAGTAAGTAAAACAAATCATCCACGTAATCTCCAAGGACGACCCCGTAGTTTCACCCCTTTTACCCCGTTAGAGCGAAGCCACACCAGCGTTGCCGGTGCGTTGCCTCCTCGCAACTCTGTGATTTTAACATAGAGCGACGCAAGTGTCTTAACGCATCGTGTAGCTTCTAATGTATATGTGGAACGCAGCAGCGACGACGCAACGCACAGGCAACGCTCGTGTGGCATACCCCTTAACAGTACCCTTACCATTAGTTATAATTACCGTACTCGCTAGAGAGTTGAATGCTTTGTCC
Source organism: Acleris laterana (assembly GCA_963966035.1). Lineage (NCBI taxonomy): Eukaryota > Metazoa > Arthropoda > Insecta > Lepidoptera > Tortricidae > Acleris > Acleris laterana. The sequence goes on along the minus strand of OZ014456.1, from coordinate 3,904,941 downwards.
CTCACAGTATTGTTACAGTGTCAGGGACAGAGCATTCGACTCGCTAGCGATTACGGTAATTGTAACTCATGGTAAGGGTACAGAATGTATGTAAACAGCTGACTTACCTGGCTGATCAGCTTGTTGATGTAAACACAATGGGGCTCCTTGCCGTCGATCCACGTGATGCGGTCACTGCGCACGGTCTGCGCCTCCGTACTGCTTGAATTCGACACCAGCTGACCTGCCTGCAGACACCAATGCATGTTAGTACCACAGGCTAGTCGCTTCTGGTGTGGAGCATGGCTGGGCCCTACTTTGAAAATCGAAGTTCGGCGTTACGTTAGTTCCTTTTCGAATGACGAGCGACAGGGGTCGAGCTAACGCGACTTCGAACTTCGGATCGACCGGAGAATCGATTGGCCGGCGTTCTCACCCCCCGGCGTTGGCCCCCTTAGATATATACCAATAAGTTCGTGATGGCCCTGGGGGTGACAGACAGTTGCTTCTCCGCTAGAGTCTGTCCCTTGGCGGACTAAAAAAAACACCTGAATAAAAATCATTTATCTTATTTTTTATCTTAAAAACACAAAATAAGTAAATAATAAGTAATAGTATAGTCAAACTCAAAAGCAGCTGAACATTTTAAAAACCCTGTCGAAATAACGTTATAAAGTGAGAATGGTTTGAATTTAGTATATCAATAACTGCGACCAGGTACTTAAATGTACAGCTACTTCCGAGAGTCCCGATTTCGACCGTACCGGAGACCCGAGGGTCGTTTGGATTAAAACAGATTTTTCCCGAAAACCTTACCACACCCTTTCAACTATAGTCTATACTTTTAGGTATTTAAAAAAATGTAAATATTTTAAACCACGTGACATTGTTAAACCACCAATCAAAACTGTTTTATTGAACTTTGACGTACGACGACTTTGACGTGAGCCAATAAAAGCAGAACACTGTCTGCTTCTATTGGCTGACGAACTATATCACGTGATTGTTTTGTTTACACTTTTTTAAATGCCTAAAAGTATAGAGTATAGACCTGGCTCAATCGATTTATGGCCATCATATACCTATTACAACGCCCTGGCACCGCCTCAAATTAAAGTGAAACATTGAAAAGTTAACTTTGCAATGTTACACTTCGAGAGGCGGTGCTGATCTGGTACAGTCGACGCCAAGGATATGTTTACATTTTTTCACCATATGCCCTTGTAATAAGGTTCAAAAATGTAAACACATCTTTGACGTCGACTGTACCAGGGCGTTGTAGGGTGCGATGTCTTTAGCCCCAAAAACCGATGTAGGTACAGTCACGAGATTAAATTTGGTACCCACCTTAGGTCCAAAGTGACAATGTGACATTCTACAATAATAAGCTTGGGTTTCCTAAAAGTTACAAATAACTTGACATCTCTAATGTAATGACATTGACGACTTCAACCATATTTTTCTAGAAATGGGTCCCAAATTAACGCTCGTGACCGTACTATCATTAGAGCCGTTTACGAAAACGCGATGTAAACTAACCAACCATTTCTGGCCAGCCTCCAAAACATCTGTTTCAAAGTATCATCGAGAATATAGCGATGGCTAGACCTGCAGGATTATTGCCTAATGCACTCGCAATCGCAATTGTTTTCATTTTGACAGTCTGAAGGCGAGTCTGCGTACAAAATGAAAACAACTGTTCCACTTTGAAGTCGATTGCGAGTGCGTTAGGCAATAGACCAGCTGTACCCCCCCAACAATAAAAGGTGTTTAAATTTTAACGTGTCTGTGTGATTGTGTATCTGAGCGTGTCTCTTTTTTTTTTTAAGAAAGCTTGTGTTAATCATATTTGTTCTTGACTAGGTTACATGAAAATCGGTTAGTCAATTTAAAATTGTCGAGAATTTGATTTGACAGTAAATTTAATGCTTGATTAAAGTTGATGCTCCTGTTTAGTCCATTGGAGAAAATTCTCTTTTACCATACAATTGTCTTCGCGTGTGATATCCATAGACTTATTGCTCTAATAAGTCCATGGGAGTGTCTATAAATAACTTGACATTGGCGAAATACACCTTAAAGGAGTGAAAGCCATTAATTAAAAGTTGATGCTGTCACATTCTTTGCCATAAGCAATAGAATAAGACAGCACGTCACTAAAAAACCATTAAATTTAGATGTTACTATTTACCTATATCTAATTAGCTATAGAGAAAAGTAAAATCAAAATTAGAATCAGCACATACCTACATTATTTCTGATTCACCTGAGACGTAATATCCCAATGTAAAAAAAACTTTTTTCATACTATCTTGCTACAAACTTTCCTTGAAATTTTCAGACACACTTTAATATCATATTTGCAAAATCCGTTTCTAAAGGAAAATCATTTCTGATAGCTGTTATCTGTTTGCAATACCCTACTAATCATCATGTACGATAATTTAAGTTATGAATATCTAAAGAATTTTACTAGATAAACCTATCTGAAACAATGACACTTGCTGCGTAACGAAAAAAAAGTAAAAAAAAAAGTAACCGTTAAACATTAAATTAACTCCAAATAAACTTTAAAAAAGCTGCCAAATTAATTTCAATAATTACAAACCAATCCAATAAAAAAAAATTATAAAAAATATTTCCTGTCTTTTTATACCTATTACAGACAACACTTATAACTTAAGGAAATTCTTTATGCCTAAACAAATGATATATTAAATGTTGTTAATATTGGCCAGACAGATAAAGACATGAGTACAGTCAGGAGCAGAAGTAGCTACGCTACCGAAGAGGTCAAGATGATCTGCACTCGACTCTATTGTCAAGAGAATACGTCGTGTCTAGATCATTTTGAGCATGTTATTCTGCTTAGCTACTTTTGATACTGACTGTACAATTACTTTGTTTTATAATTTAGAATAGGACCTGTTATTATTTATTTATTTATTTTAAAGCCTATAATGTCCCAGTGCTGGGCAAAGGCCTCCTTCTCTTCCTTCCACGTAGCTCTATGCTGAGAAAGGCAGTTATTTAGATTACATTTAGAGTGGTAAATGTATCCTTAGTAATATTAAGAACATAAAAGACGTTTATTCCGTAAGTAGGCTGAATGGGCACCTTTACACGAGGGGCACCTTTGCTGAGAAGTTTTTTTTTACATTAAAACTCATACTTGATATACCTGATTTTTTCTACTTACATTCTTAGTATACCAGAAGCCCATAATTAAAAACTCCTTTGTTTCTCTTATTTTGGTGTTGCTTTTGAAATAATATTGGTTTTATAGTTTCCTCACGTCTTTACTTTGTACTTTAGTAGTTGTCTGCTGTTTGCTACATTTATTTTTTTAAACTCCCTAAAGGGTTTAACTACAAGAGATTCCTTAAAGACATAAGTTTGCTATATAACTACTTTTATTTCTGTAATTTTTATATTAATATAGGTAATGTAATGGTCTTAGTACAATTAAGCGTTACATTTTACTCAGCATTTCTTAACTGTACTGATTTCCATTAAACCTAGCTATGAACCAACCTGATTAATCTAGCTTTCTATTTTAAATAAACCCACCTCACATTAAACAGCACCCTTTGTTTTTGTCACAGGTTAAAAAATAGATTCCATAATGACTTAAAATAACAGAACCCACCTGAAAGATGCCTGACTGATACATGTGGAGCACTTCATTTAACACTAAATGTCCCCTATCTCTTCCTAGGAAATTGTCCAAAACACACAGACCGTACTGGGTCATGTCTCTTATCACTTGCTGACATATGTCATACCACTTGTCACTTGGGTCTATGAAATAACTATTGGTGGGCTGACTGAAAGGCGCAGAGCTGCCTCTCAAAGTGGCTTCGGGGTATTCTCTCATTGGAGACTGTATCTGATCCCCTGAGTAGCCAGGCTGTACTGCCAGCATGCTTGCCTCAGGTTTGGGTGGTCTCACAACATGGATCGTCTCCCCCGTAGAGAAGTCCACAGCCGTGAGTTGCTGCGCCGTTTCACTCAAAATGTCTTGCTCAGACGACCCCTCGTAGGTTATTGCACTGTTTCTAACCTTGTCCTTGTTAGTACACAAAACACTAGAAACTACGCTATTGTTTTTCAGCACGGCTCCTGCCGAGCTGGAGCTGGAACCGGAGCTAGAGCCGGACGAGGTGCTCGCCACGGGTTCCGTGCTCGCAACAGGTTCCGTGCCCTCAGTCACAACACTACCGTCTTTATTTGCAGTTTTTTTCTTTGACTTTTTCAAACGTCTAGCGGCACTTGTTGCACTACCCCCCAACGCCGAAGCGGTTTCTGGGTCGCTGCTGGCCCCACCGTGGACAACTTCGCCTTCCCCTCTTCCTACTGCCGTCACTTCTGTAGAAGATGTGGAACGGCCGATTTTATCGTTGCTTGGACCCGGGTTTGTATTTTTTGGCACACACTCGGTTTTGTGTCTTCTCCAATCCTGAAGCTGATGGTCTGTATTACAATAATAAATACCGAGGCAGCGCGAACACCTTCTAACTGTTTTTTGGCTGCATACGGCGCAACAATGCTGTACGCCTTCTCGATTCATTCTGAAGCGATTAAGTGAAAACGAAATCCTTTCCTACGGCCGTATCCGACTGTCAGTCAGTTCTGAGTTGACATTTGTAGCTGTCACTTTCAAAGGCATTTTTCAGTTTGAACCAAAAATGTCTCTGCTTTAGCTTGTTAAGGTAAAATGAATTGCAATTTGAATATGAATAGGGTTGGATGTAATATGTATACTAATAAGTTGCGACTGATTGAGACGACAATATGTGACTCTAGCACCCGTATTTATAGTCAAGAAAAGTAATTACTTGAGTATTAGTAGTGTCAAAAGTCATATAAAAATCGTTACTTTAGTCATTACTTTTACTCAAGTAATTACTTTTCTTGACTACAAATACGGGTGTAAAAGTAGGTAGCTAACATAGAATAAGCACTAGCATGTTCTGACAAACCTAAAACACGCTACCTACACGTTGGAAAGCGGTATAAAGACCTCTATTTTTATCGAATGACATTTGTGCGAAGGGTTTGAATCTGTTAGCCGTTTTTATACTCCGTCTATGCTATTATATGTCTATGTATTTTCCAAATCTTAAGTCCCAGATGGACATACGAATAAGTAGGTAAGCGTACTTAAAGCTGGATGACCTTTTTCGCCTGTGTTAACTTTAAAAGTTCGCGTATTTAGGATGACACACAGGCGAGTAATGTCGCTGAGCCATAAGTACGGCGTACTTACTCGACCGTCTATCACCCCTTTTATTGGGCCTGTGACAGATGTCACTTGACAAATTTAGAGATGTTGCTAATTCAAATCGCATACAATATTTTCGATTATCGATCAGCTTTATAAAGGAAATGTAATCGATTTAGCATTCTTTTATAAATTTGTTGTTGTAAGTTAATTTACTATAATAAGGTATCATAAATCGTCTAGCTTCAGGCTAGAACTATTAAAGTATGTTAAAGTCCGGATTGTGTTTTTATGAAGTAAAATAAAACGCAATGACATTAAATAAACAAAATAGTTTTTATTCACTCTCGTATCGTAATATTCGTGTTGCTGTCAACACGAATATTACCTCTTGCCTTGAGAATAAAATTTATCATACGCGTATAGTCAGTTCGTTCAAATACTTTGCATGCTTTGATGTACCGCTGCAATTAGTACAAAAAAGCCGCCGCGGTGCGCACAAAGCGGTGTCGGCGAATTCAAAGGGTTGCAATACACACTTTTTGAACGAAAGAACTATTGGTCATTCGGGATGAAGACAAAGTTCGGAAAGAAAGATCAAGTTCGGAGTTATTTGACAGCGTTGTCAAGTACTATTCGATCTTACGAAATGGCATAACGATACGGCAAACGAGGTTTTTGTCAAAAACAATTCACGGTCCGTTTCGCATATGGGTAAGGACCAAATTTTTGGGCCGGTCCAGATGTTAAGTGTTGTCCACCTTATTGGTGACTGAATATTTCGTATTCAAACATTCGAAAACGGTTTTTGAAAGTCACAAATAAAATTTTGACCTATTAAAAATATATTACTCAATTATTTAATTGATTAACTTGTTTAATTTTTCCGTAAGTAATTAACAAACTTTATTATGTTTCTGTACCCCATATAAACTAAGGATGTCCCACCTCCAACTTTCTGGACATACATATTTATTTCTTTTTTTGCTGAATGGCTAGCGTTTGCAATTTAACTTTAATAAAGTCTCCAATAAACAACACAAATGATATTATACTTTAAATTTCAAAGCATCGCTATTTTCTGCTTTAACTTTGAAAACAAACGATGTCACAAAAAATATTTCCGTTGTGACACAGTGGTTGTGCGACGTCATAATTTCCAAGCCTACAACGCAAAACACCCGCTTTTTATTTTGTTAGCATGGCAACTTTGGCTTCTAGCTGGCAATCAAAATGTGGATAGGACCGCCATTTTATTTTGGCTGTCAGTTGAGCATTTCTTAGTTTCGGCAGTGTGCGTCATCAAAATTTTGTGTGTTTAAAGTGGAAAAAAGGTGTTTTCTTGACGAAATTTTCTAACAACGAAAGGTAAATACGAACTATTATATATTAAATGTTAAACTTATCTAGAAGTAGCCGACATTGTAGTTATATTTAACGAGCTGCGACGCTTGTTAGGTTATGTAGTGAACAATTTTCGTTCCTTTGTGCGACGAATGACACAAAGTTGTGCGACGTGTTACAATGGAAATTTGTAAAGGCAAGGACACACGTATTATTAACCGACTTCCAAAAAAGGAGGACGTTTTCAATTCGGCAGTATTTTTTTTAAATTACAATCTTTTATTTAGCTTACTTACCGTGTTTGTGTATAAATAAAAATGACCTGGTTTGTCGGAAGTTAGCTGGTTGTTAAAACATATTTTAGTAATTATAAATCACATTTGCGGGTCTAAATGGGGGGTCAAAATATCTCAGCTGAGCAATTTAATCGGATGGGGTATCATATGAAACGAATTAGTTTACACATTACAAAACTTTGTCATAAGCATATATTAAAAAAGTCCAAAAATAGCAGGTTAATTAATATTAAGCTACCTACGCATAAATATAAATAAATATAACCTAGTATATTCATATAATTAGCTTATTTTTCAGATGCCGTTATCTTCGGCCGAACGATGCCGTAAGTATAGAGGAAAATTGAAACAAGAAAATCCAGTGAAATTTGAGGAAATGAAAAAGAAAAACTACTTTGTTAATAGCATAGCATCAACCAAATGTATATTTCTTCATTTTTTAAGTTTTTTTTATCGAACAATACCATTATTTTCGTATTAAAAAATCACATGATTAAAAATATGATTTTCATTTTGACTGCCATCTTCAAACCTTGTACACTTATCTTTATAATTTTATTGTGCGACTTTTTTTTCCGGTGTGACACATTCCAGTGTGATTTCCGTTGTGCAACGATGACAAAAATTTGGTCCTTACCCATATAGAAGGTAAAAGTAGTTACATTATTTTGTTTTTCTACTCGCATAGTTACTATAAACCGCTAATATTGATATCTTTAATGATATCAGAATACCATCGATAGCGTAACCGAAGCATGAAAACAATTCTACAATGAGCGTTGTCATTGTTATTAGATAGTGTTCACTTGACATCCTATTTTGTATTAGTAAACCGTTAAAAATATTTTAATACCAATTAAAATTACATTCTTATATTAAAAACAAAATTTATTTTGAGACTAATAATGTGTTTATTTATAATTACATTTTTATTACGTTACCAAAATAGAAGATCAGAATTTAATTATTTTATTGTATGTTACATCAGGCCTAATCTACTTGTGTAATTATAAAATTCTTGAACCTATTTAAGATGATTACCAATACAATAGTTATAGTTTTAGGGATGGGGAATGTTACCCCCTAGGGTCAAAGTAACCCAAGGTTACGGTATCGATTTATTTCATGGTTACGTTCGATATGGATCAACAAAATGGCGTTTCGTTTGGCATTTCAACTTTTATGATAAATTGTCAGAGGAACTTTGACAATCGAAGTTCGTCATTCGAGACTAAATCGAGAGAAAGAGATGGAGGGATAACGTAACTTTGAACTTCGATTTTCAAAGTAGGGCCTCAGAACTGTTTTAGTAACTATTAAAATGTGCATAAAATTTGTAAACATTTAGCAATAAAATTCACAAACTATTAACGCCAATCGGAATAATGAAAATGACTTTGCTGACAAGTAATTTGTTAGCAGAAAAATCGAGGAAAGTATACGAGAAAAGTTAGCGAGTGTTTATTTTTCTCATTATAATTTGAAGCTTGTAGAAAAAGTTATGTATGCAACGGTACATTATTAACTACCAAGGCACTCGTGCCTGTAATTAGAGACTCCTACCTTAGACCTCGACACTCCTACCTTAAGAAGCTTCATTATGTACCAGTTACATGCAGTTGTTTTAGAATGTATTCCTAAAAATGCATTAAACAATAATTATTGTTTTGAGAAACTAATTCACTGTATTTTTTTAAGTTGCCGTGCGTGGTTGCCGGGTTAGAATAGTGCCACTCCATGTCCTCCCGTGGATGTCGTAAGAGACGACTAAGCGAATAAAGGCTGTGTAGTACTGTTAGGCGATGGGCTTGCAACCTGTCACTAACACTGGTAAACATCTTAGCCAAATTGTGCAAAATGTGGTAACAGAATTATTAACAAGTTTTTAGAGTTGTTAGTAATTCTGTAGCTCTGCCTACCCCACTCTGGGAATAAAGGCGTGAGCTTATGTATGTTTTTTTAAGTTAGTTGGTTGGATACAACTTCCGCGTAAAATGTAAAATTTCAACCTGTCACAGACTCAATAAAATTACGAATTATTTTTATTTATCGCTGGTAAAAAGTACGATAGGTCCTCGTTTAAGTAGTTCAAACTATCTATATAAATTTCATTTAAATCGGTTCAGCGGTTTAGGCGGGTAAGCATAACACACGGACAGAGTTACTTTAATATTTTTTATGTTAGTAGGTATAATAAAGTATGGATTAGTTAGTACGGATTGTCATTGTTATAGTTGTAGGAATGTAGGCACATAGCGACCTTCGAATGAAAACAACGGTTACAAAATTATTCATATATTAAGTAAACATTATACATACAAATAAATGGTTTAAATATAATCTCTTTTATTGCTCTCAATAATAACAGTAGAATTGTAAATTTATTAACCAATTAATTAAACTTTTAATGCGAAAATTTAGATAAAAACTACTAGTTATAACATGCATTTATTTACAAAATCAGCGCGAGAGGAAAAATAATCATGAATTTTTTGTAATATATGTAGTTCATAAAGTGATGAAAAAAAAGAAACAGACTAGATTAGTTCTACGTCGAGTCACGTTCACGTTCCTGTAACATACAACAGGTGTGATATTAATTCGTAAAGATGTTAACAAAGAAAATAACTGCTTTAAAATCACGTATCACATCACATGTGAGATTCTCTTGACAAATAAAATGTAACAAGTCGGATCAAGAACGAATCTCATTCATGACTTAAAAATGCAGCTTTTTTCGCGCTAGCAACCTGTACAATGAGAATACACCTTAATGTGAGCGTTCAAATAAAATAAGGCAGAAGATACGGGTGCCTCTAACAATGGATTAATAATTGCAAAAAACTTTAATACAATTCAGTCTTAATTTCTACGCTTAGAAAAGTTAACAAATGATCATGTGTTAGTAAAACCGTGAAAGAACGAGACTCAATGAGAAGAACTAAAGTGCGTAGAGGCGTGCGTCGAGCTTGTCGACAGACGCCATTACACTGCCTTAAATTACACCTTAAAGTAAAATTTAAAATTACAATACTATTCATTTCAAGGCCGGAATTCGATTCAATCGACTTGGCTGAAAGGGAACGACTTGAATCGTATCTACGTCCTAGACATGTAATTTTGGACCCCATTTTACTTTACCTGTTTCTAAAAACAAAAATACAACCGTAAAACGTCAAATTACAGTTTTTAAGTAGATTTATAATATAAGCGACATCTAGCGAATGAATAAAGAGCTACTAATACTTGCAGTCCTTTGTTATTTATATGAAAAATAAAAAAAAATTGAGGAATACCTATAGATTATCTATTATTTTAAAGAAGACGTTGAATCCGATTACATGACTATAACCGACTTAAGAGGAATAATTTTAAACTGATTTAGAAGAATAATTACTTACTGGAATAACTTTAAAATTTGGAAATATCATGGAGCAATTATAGAAATACATGAGTACACAAATGTATCTTACTAAATTTAAAATGTTATCGGAAACTTATAAAGTTAAGTTTACCGTTACTCGGTGCAAAGTTAAAGTACCGTCGGTATACTATTTTACGCCACTAGATGTCGCCCTGTCAGGAGCTGTCAAAATATTCCAATCATTGGCTTTAAACAAGCACTTTTTTTTCAGAAGAGTCCTGATTGACACTCACAGAGCGCAGCAGCAATTCACTGCACAATCAGCAGAGCTTCAAAATAAAGCTGCCCATTCACCCAGCGTTCCACAATACGGGAACGTCAAACTCCTGTTAAACTTAGCCCAACCTAAATTACATATCAGACTTTATCTTAGATCCTCGTGTGATCTGAGGGTAGGACGGGCGCAGGCGGAGGCGGTGCGTGTAGGGCCCTCGCTAGCTCGGCCTTCTCGTCTGCTGACAAGACGTAGACTGGGGGCGCTGGTGGCAGAAATCTTTCTGCTTTATGTGGCTCTCTCTGTAACCTTCCTCTGTACAGCATCACTAGGACGCAGAGTACGCTGATGATGAACGCGGAGGACGCCGCTAGGACTATAAGAGCGGTGTGGTAGGATGTAGACGCTGATACCTGTTGAAGAAAATTACATGATTTGATTTGTAGACCATACAAGAACATGGAATTCTCACATAATAAAGATATAATATTCATAGGAGACTTTCGATTGTGTTAAGATATTAGAAACACATAATGCAAATGTCATCATTGTAAAATTCATTGGAGAAGAAAAAATACTGGTAGAGTGTAAATAGCTTTACCCGAACCCGAGAGACATTTTAAGTCCTCTTGCACTGTACAGATCTAGTGTGTATAGGTCATGATAGAGGTTATGAAATGGTTCTGAACGTTAACTTTCACGTGGTCACAAGAGAAAGTACAATAATCTCAAGTGGCCACCACCATATGTGACAGCAGATTGAATTGATCGAGGCATCACGCACAGATGGCCAACACGGTGCTATGCATTGTGACTCCACCTTGACATACAAGGATATACTAGAACCTCGTTATTTCACGGTACATAGACAAAAGGTAACATGATCATTAAAGTATACGTACAGTAGACTCGCTGAGTATCTCCCGCTGCACCGGCAGCGCGGGCGCAGCCAGTCGGTACTCGCTGCGGATGACGTCAGCGCCCAGCACGCCCTCTGTCGTCTTGTTCACGCCTGATAGCTTTTCTTGTTTCACCTGAGAACATTTAGTAGTATTGCTAATATTATTAAAATTTCTTGTATTGATGGTATCATTGTGGTCTGTTGTAATTTTTGACCGCAGCAGATTTCGTCAAATGAGGCGTCGTATGCTTTGTCTCAGTGTTCCACTTGTTATGACGTCATTATTAAATCCATCATGGTGGATTTCACATGCAAATTAATATCCTTACAAATGTATTGAGTTAGGTAGGTCTAGAAAAGGTCCAATTTGTAACAGTCGGCTTTAAGTTTAAACTTCATGTTGCGTTTATTAACCCCTAAGGTTGACAAAAACAAATGAAATACTCACCAAGTTCTCCACATGATACACGATATCCACTGCCCTCGGGCCCGCGAGCACAGCCCTGAGCTTCATACCGCCCCGGTCCTTGCTGACGACGACGGGCACGCGCGCGCCGAGCGCGGCCAGCCGCGAGGCGAGCACCGCCCGCGCTCGCTCCGCGGTCGATACGTTGGAACCGATGAGTTCTAGCTCGATGGAAGCGGATTCGATTTGGGTTGGTGCTGTAAAGGAGAATTTATGTTAGGGTATAAGTACTTTACCATTTTTATTTTTTAAGAGCAGATAGGACACCTGATTGAAAGCGGTTAACGTTCACTGAAAAACCGAATGGGTTGATTTTACTAAATTTTAGGACCTACCCATAAGTTTCGTTGAGGTAACACCTAACCTTAGTAAAAACAGCACATTGAAAAGGTTACTTCAACCTTTTTAGTGGTTAACTCAACCAAACTCACGTGTAGGTCCTATTTTAACCATAAAACTTAGTAAAATGAACCCATTTGGTGTTTCAGTGTTGCATGCACATAAACGTCGGCTAAGGATCGGATAAAGGATAAGAAAATGAAAAAACCTTTTCACAACAAAAAGGAACAAAAGACTGACATAATATGCAAAAAAGGCCTGTCGTCACGAAATTGTACCAACTCAGTATCATGCTGGCATTAAAGCCAGCACTGGTCTTCCGTTAAAATGATGGCTAATTAAAGAAACGACGGGGCATACAAAGTTTCGAATCCACGGCTAGGGACACAGCCTCATTTAAGAACTACGAGTAGCATAACGTGTCTAGTGTGTGTAAATACTCACGGCAAGGATTCGACGCCGGCAGATCAGACACGGTGGTGGCCGAGCGGCGCTGGCCGGCTGCGTCCACGCACCAGCAGCGCCCGCGCGCGCACTGCCGTGGAGAGAAGGAGCCGTCCGCCATGCAGCGAGGACGCGGGCCGTCCACGCCTGTAAACAGACAGGAATCAGTCTTTAAACTGTGGACTGGTCTCAGGACTATGAGCCTGTTTGTGGTCATTTGACTTTTTTTTTCTTTCTGTTTCCCAGAGGGGTAGGCAGAGACCACTTCTTTCCACTTGCTACGATCTTGACAAATTTCTTTCGCTTCTTCCACATTCATACATCGAGTCATGCACGCACGTCGGTTTCAGGTACTTAAGATTCGGCCCTTTTCCAGTATTTCACCGATTTGACTCGAAAAAGTACACCTAGGGCGACTTCTTGAAGGCATAAAAAGCTACTTCCCTGTTTTTGCATATTAAAGAAAATAAACAATAGGTCAAAAAAACCCGATAGTTTAGCTTGTTCCTAAAGCAACTCAATCATCTTTCAAGTCCTCTCCACTCACCATTCTCCGCATCCTCCTGCAGAAGCTGGCACTTGGTCTTGAGATCATTGCGGTCCGCCTGCAGTTCCACCACCCTCACTGACTCCACGACCCTGGGCTCCACCAGCTCCCCCCTCAGCACCACCTCTAGCTCTTCTCGAGGTTCCTGGGGTTGGTCATTTTGGATCTCTTCGTCGACCTCCTCGAATTCTTCCACGCGGTATGCTGTCATTTGCCGGATCAGCTCTTCTAGAACTGTTGGAAAGTAGATAACTTAGTAAGTAATATGGGACAGCTATAGAAATTTACCTAGTTCTAAGCGAAACTCCAAGGCTTGTGCTGGGTTTCAGAAAACTATACAGGATGAGCAATCCATATGGCTCAGTAAGGAGAATTCGGGAACTAATAAGAGTTAGAGTAATGGGGGTTTACCATGACATACTAAAGCAGTTCAATTTAGGTTGAGAGAAAGGAACAGAGCTATGGCAGTTATAGTACTCTGTCCCTGTCTCTCGTCATGGTATCCCCCTGTCCTTTGGAGCCAACGCCTCGATTTTCGGAAAAGTAAAGACTGTATTTAAGGATAAAAATGAGTAGAAGTGCCTCCATTCTAGGCTCCATTCTAAAAACCATATTTTGACCTGTTACCGTATTGTCAACATTTTGTTACTTGAAATGCCACTAGGCAGCCGAGTTAAATATAATAGTTTTTACGGCCTACATTTCGTAGATTTGCGTCATGCTTAAGGAAGCGTCGGCATCTCGTCATTGTGTTAGTAAGGACGCTTGGCAATGAAACGGTTAAAGTGTGATATTATGCGGGTATTTATTTTTAACATTCATTGCACCTTCGTCAGCGCGCTGCTTCTCGTCCATGGGGACCCGCGGCGCCCACTTGCGCGCCTGCCGGAAGTTACACGAGGGCCGGGCTCCGCGCACTAGCGAGCCCTTCAGCGGCTCGCCCCGCCCGCTCACACACCAACACACATCTAGAAAAAAATAACTAAACTATTATATTCTATTCTAAAACGCCTTGTCGAATACAAAATATGTCACGTTCACGCCAAACATGTTTGCTGAAGCATTACGCTAACTAGCGTTTCTACTAGTTTCATTTTTAAGCCAATTGCGTCACTGGTAGATGACGTGATACGAAGAGTCACGTGATTTACCAGTGACGTAATTGGTTGAAAAACAAAACGAATAGAAAAGCTAGTTAGCGTAATGCATCTTAGCTAGGGCTTCTTATTGATACGAAACCAAGTCTCTTTTAATCTTGAACTTGTGACGGTTGTAGCCGTCGCAGCGTCAGATGGCCAGAGAGACAGCGGCACAAACAAATAGAACTGTTTCACAGTGACGTTATGATTCAAGTCGTAAGAAGTCTCCAACAAATTGTTTTATAATGTGACTGTGACACCGTGTTGTGGTGGGCCAGAGTTCCATTGGGCTGAGTACCTATTCCAGTATTTTTTTTGTCCACTGTGGCTTCCTCTACGACTCAGATCCTGGAGTGCCGCTTCTGTTATTAAGTAAGACAGCCATATAAGTAAGACCGGTGCGGCTAGCACAAGTTGTCCGAGTTCTATCTATAGAGGAATTGATCCCAACTCTACAGATTTCTATTACAGATTCCCAATTCTACAGAATCCCAATTCTACAGATTCCCAATTCTTCAGAATCCCAGCTCTACAGTTTCCCAATTCTACAGAATCCCAGTTCTACAGATTCCCAATTCTACAGATTCCCAATTCTACAGATTCCCAATTCTACAGAATCCCAATTCTACGGATTCCCAATTCTACAGATTCCTAGCTCGAGTAGCATTTAATAGTGTAAGTATAGATGAAAAACTTGAGTAATGTAGAGCGGTCGACATTATACAGGGTGTCCCAGAAACCGACGTCAACCCGCGTAGGGCTGATAGAGCAGATAAATAGCTATCGATTTGACTCCTATGTATGTTCAAAGATTTGCTAGTTTCGGAAATATTATTCATTTAAATCAGAATTTTTGTAATTTTCCCTTACGTTTTATTTCATAAGTTTTTCAGTGGTATCTTACATATTTAGAAGCATTACGAATCAGCGAAGTTTTTAAACCTATTTGCCTGTTTTTTTCCCCAGTAATTTTTTTGAGTAATCTAACCTAACCTAACCTAAAGTTGTTTTTTCCATACAAAGTGAAAAGCAAACACTGGGACACCTAGTACACCCCATACTTTATAAATGCGTTCTTTTTCTAGGAAGTTAAAACTATTTCTGTAGAATAATTGATAATTAATAAAATAATTAAAAAAAGCGGTTTGTCAAATGATATGGTTGTGAAATGAATCTGTTTGTGAAACGTTTTTTTATGAAATGATTAGATACCCTAAGCTTGATTTTTAAACGACTTCAAAAAAAGGAGGAGGTTCTCAGTTCGTTCTTTATTTTGTAGTAGAAAAAAAAGCCGAATTTATGGCGATCTATCGAATTATGCTAATCCGTAGAATTGGGAATCTGTAGAATTGGGAATCTGTAGAATTGGGAATCTGTAGAATTGGGAATCTGTAGAATTGGGAATCTGTAGAACTGGGATTCTGTAGAATTGGGAAACTGTAGAGCTGGGATTCTGTAGAATTGGGAATCTGTAGAGCTGGGATTCTGTAGAATTGGGAATCTGTAGAGCTGGTAAAAATTGGTCAGTAACGATGACACACTGAGCGACAAGCGAGAAAATACAACTAGTGCTACCCGTGCAGTCACTGCAGTCTCGAGTGGTAATCACAAATAACAAGAAGATTAGGTACGTGGTTTCCACTTCTTCACTTTTATTAACTAAAGCTAATCTCTATGGATATTTAGCATCTACCTACCCTTATCCCACAAGTTGATTGAGGAAGAGACGGATGTATTTTATAGCAGTTATTTTTCTCACCAATATGCGACATGCACTGCACTGACTCCCATGCTCCAGTGACGTCACAGTTAGGGATGAAAGTTCCTTTTCCGTACTTCTTTTCGGCTGCTTGGTTCTTCTCACGTAGCCTCTCGCATGGACTCAACACTGTAATACATGAATAAATACTTGAAAATATCTGTCATCTCTGTAATCCCAATCCCAATAAACACCCCTTAGATGCAATACAGGGTGTAATCTAAGTTGTGAATCAAATGATCACCTCTGTATTCCACCCACGAATATGAACAACTTTCACTATGGGATCAACTCTGAAATCACGAAAAAAATATCAGCTGTTTCATAGAAAAGTTCAATACGTACTCGACCAAAATGTATGAAGCAGCTGATTTTTTTTTGATTTCAGGTTTGTTTCCATAGTCAAAGTTGTTCATATTCGTGGGTAGAACACAGAGGTGATCATTCGATTCACGACTTACATTTCACCCTGTATATTTGGGAGGATAAGATGCCCAAACGTTTTGAACACTGGTTTTCTGCAAAACTGACAGTGCTATTTGAGTTCCTCATATGAAACGATAGTACTTAGATACATTCCTACATACATACATACTAATGGATCTACAAAAAGTTTCAAATTGTATTTTCAGTATTTGAATATGGGTAAAATAAATTTAAAAACAGTTTTTAAAACCGTTGCTAAGATGAAGTGAAGTAGAAGTGAAGTTTAAAAATAAGATAATACATACATACATACATACATTAAATCACGCCTGTTTCCCAGAGGGGTAGGCAGAGACCACTTTCCATTTGCTACGATCATTATGAGATAATAATAAGAGGAAAAGGAAGTTTTAAAAGTATAGTAGAGTATTGTAGTTGGAGTAAGTCAAGCGTGATAGTCAAACGATGTAAAAATGGTTTTACCTAGACTCCGTACTGTCAAATGGGGTGAGTAGGGACACAATCAAAAATAAGTCGCAACTTGTTACAAATAAGAACAAGTATTAAATGGACAATGACGTTACGTCTATTGGATATAATTACAGTCTTATAAGACTTACTTCCTCGTGGTCATACTAATTATGGTTGTAAAAGTAGGTAGGTTAGGTTCGTTAGGCCTCAGATTTACGATTGCAAAAATCAAAGACTTTGTATAGAATTGATGATGTTTCCACACTCGTGATATGGAATACATATCTAGGTCTGTGGGAATACATCTTGTAAATTTTTATATTCACCGAATCCTCGTTATGTTGTCATTAATGGAAATATTACGTTAGTCATGTCAGAATAACATTCTGCTGATCGCTTACCTAACGCGACTTTTATCTCTATTGGCAAGGCAAGAGAATTGGGGTCCGGTTATTAGTCACACACAATAAAGGTAGATACACAATGCAACATACCTAAAGAGAAATCTCTGCTACTTCTCATTTCAATTCTCCCATTCTTTCGTATGAAGGTACAGTATTAACAGCATTGAAGCATTGTGATACTGCTGTCAACATCAATGTTCAGACACTTCATAGTTGTTCAATGTGTTACGATTGACTTCTTAATGTCTCAGTACGGTCTACTTACTTCAAAGATGTACAGTCACGAGATTAAGACTGCGCCGAGCGTACGCCGGATATACAGTGGCGCCTTCATGGCTATTATTGTGTTTTCTAATAAACTAAAGTATTTTCTTGAAATTGGTTGGTAGGTATTTGTACTACAAATGAAAACACAACTTATAGGGTACTTATATCACATAGTTTAATAACAATTGACCTTCGAGTTATCAACTTAACGGAAAAAAGTGAAAGCTTATCAATCAAATGTTCTCACACCGCACACCAGAGGCAGTAAAGTTTAAGTGAAGCTCAACTTAACGGAAAAAAGTGGCCACCTTTTCATCTTAGGTCCAAAGTCAATCTGACATTCTACAACAATAAGGTTGACTTTCCTAATAGTTACAAATGACTTGACATCTCTAATGACATTGACGACTTCAAGCAAATTAACGCTCGTGACCGTACCTATCCACTTTTAGACCTTATTCTAATGCACTAAGGTGAAGAACTGCATACGACTTTGTTGTCGACTGTACTTAGCAGTGATTTAGAGTAATTTTGCATTGTGAGTCTACCTTCGTACTTTTAGACGTGCTGTGTCGTTAATAACTCGAGTGCTCCCTGAGGCCCTACTTTGAAAAACTTTGAAAAACACTCGTCATTCGAGACTATCGAGAGAAAGAAATGGAGCTAACGTAACTTCGAACTTCGATTTTCAAAGTAGAACCTCTGATTCATTAATTCATTATGTTGGTAACATTGCTAAACACATATAACAATTCATTTTACGTGCCTCCAACGTCATAATATTGACTCAGGTTTTTCTTCTTGGTCAATTGTGCTCCTGAAGCTGTTTTGGAATTATAATGTCATTAGGTTTTGTCTATGTATAAATTGCATATTTTTTTAACTTTTCGGAAGTTTTAACATAATGTAGAATATCAGTCACAAAGAGAATGGTTTGTTATTTTGCCAACACCATTTATAATCACTTGACAGTCCAGGGATACCATAGTCCCAAATAGTCCTAATATGCTATGGGAGCTATGACAAGTCCAAAGTTTCAACTGTTTCATATGTTCGAAAATCCATAAGTTTGAAAGTTGTTTCTTTCTGAACCCATTACACTATCAAAATGTTTAAACAGGCCCAGACCTACAGAAGTTACTCCAGGAATCCAGGAAATGAAAGCAAGTTTCAGAAAAAAATATTTTCTTACTTTTGTAAATTCTGACATACAAGACAGTAAGTAACTGATATTCGATAGTTGATCATGATAAGGCTGAGTATCCACCAGAGCTGTGCGATGAAGCGAAGCGATGTGCGTGGGAAAAATCCACCAATAAAATTACTTAATTTTCCTAGCCAAATCATGGCAGCTCTCTTATTGGTGGATTTTTCACCCTATCACTGCTTTGTTGGCAGTGTTTATGAGGTTCAAAGTAAAAATCTAATCGCACTTCCGCACTTCTTTGAGAGCTGGGCTGTCAAGTGGACAATACCTTTGACTATTCTACAAGTTAATGCTCACCAGGGCACACCGATTCGCACGCGTCCTTGGTCCTAAAGTTGTTATGGTTCCCAGAGCAGCCATTGTACTTGAATCGCTCACAGCGGTTCCGCTCATGGTTGAAATGCCAGCGCGTCGCGTTCAGACCACCTTGGGTGCAGTTGCCTTCGTTTTTGCCGTCGAAACACACTGAGCCTGTTGAGAAGGTGTCAAGTCAATCAAACAAATGTTCTCACACCTCACACCAGAGGCAGTAAATTTTAAGTGAAGGTATGATCCAGGTAGAGGAAGTGACAAAGTTATAGCAGTCGTAGAGCTCTGTCCTTTTCGCTGCCTTTTTGAATCTTGGGCAAGCCAGGATATGCTAGTGCAATATTACATTTCATACTTACTATACATATATTTAAGACTGGACACGAATGTAAGTAAGGGTGGTCATTCACGGTCAATCCATGAACCTAGTCCAATTGTAGTAAGTGAATAAACATCGACAACGACAATTTTGGCAACTCATGAAGTAAGTCCAACGATTTTCATTTGATGAACCCGCAAAAGGTTGTGGATTTATTCATTCACGCCAGTACACGTGTACACGCTTTAAGGCAATAGTTACAAGGGTTACCCAGATACAAGGGTTTTTTTACTATAATATATCTTACGTGGCTTGATGCAGCAGACCGGCGGTTTGGTGTCGTGCGGCGCGAAGCGGCACGCATGCGTGGAGGGGCACTCGGCGGCGTTGGGGCCGCACGGCAGCATGCCCGTGCCGCCCGGCAGCAGCAGCGGCTCACCGTCCGGGCACTGCGGCGCCGGCGTGCAGCGGACCATCGGGGGGCATCGCTCCGCCTGGAGGAACACCATAGCAGGTTCAATAGTTGCAAATTCTACTAGGGGCGATCCAGGTTTTCAATAATACCCTTCATGAATCAACCTATGAAACGTGTTGTCTATGACAAGTTGTCACAGAGCACCAAAGCTTTGTTTTCATACATGTATGGAACTTAGAGCTGTCCAAATTGCATTGCAGTTTACAAACGGATCGACAAGATGTGTGTATACTGTTCGCTTTCGGCCAATATGTATTAGGTTCACTTGACATTGTAACCATAAAACTATAGTAGAATCCGTAGATTTCAAGATCTCAGCAGGTCGGCACTAGACCTCGGTGCGTCGGTCTTGGCACAGCAGTCTTCCATGACTACAAAATTCCTTGTACTTGCTCCGTTTACTAACAATGTGGTTGTTTTATCTCACGAAAGCGGGTTAGCCAAAGTTGTGTGTGTGATGCACGTTGTCTCTGAGTGCGTAGCTGTCATCGCTAAGTGACGCTGCCGCCGTAGTGTGGGTGTCTATCTATACGTGTTACAACTACAAGTATGGCCCATCCACTTTTGTGAGATAATAAACTGTAACAAATAACAAACCTCGCAATCTAACGGCACAAACTCGCAAGTCTCGTCAGGCCGGCACTTGGCTTCGTCGCAGAGGTCCCGGCAATTGCAGGTGGGGCAGCCCTTGCTGTCCAGCTGCCGTCCGAATGCGCAGACATCTGTGTCACATTCCGTCTCGGGACAGGTGGCTGGGGCGTCGCAGGGAGGAGTGGTGTTGAAGACTCGGGTGCCGGGGACCTGAAGAGAGTAAATGAATGGATAGGGTATTCTTTCATTCCTTAATGTGTAAACCCTCAAATATCCACCGCGCTCAGTCGGCATCGGTTGCCGCGCCCACCGATGTTCGAGGGCTTGGAGAGCCTTTTGGGGAATGTCATTGATGGTAGTGATACAATAAGTTGAATTATTTGAATATTTAATACACAATTACTATAATAATAGATCTATCGCAGTTAAGCGAAAGTGAGACTCCAAATATGGCTTTAAAGTAGCAGTGTGCCATGCGAAAGCTCTGTTCCACCAGACGCTGTCCTCACCTCATTGCCAATGCCATCGACGCACCAGCACTGGTGGTCCCCGCGGCACTGCACGGTCTCGTAGCTACCGTCCAGCTTGCAGTCTGGCACGTCCTGCCACGCCGGGGGCTTGCCGCTCTCCGCAGCCGTATGTAGCGCGAGAGCTCTGTTAAAACAAAATTTAACTTAAAATTTTGGATAGTAACGCACAAATACAACCACAATAGTTTGGTGCTCGATTTGGAAATCTCGTCAACGCCGTCATTGAGTAAAACTTACAATGCCGACCTCCTACTCCTCTAACTTCATCTTCGGACGTAGACTAAGTACACCGAGAGGTTCAAGCATATAGGTAACATGGCCAAAAAAATACTTAAAAAACTGCTGCACCATGATCGAATTTAAACACCTTAAAGTTGTAGATCCCCAGTATTGCCACTTTAAACTCCTAACCTGCGCTGCTGGCATGGTGTGTGGTGGGTGGCGGGCGCGCAGGCTGTCCCGCAGCCAGTCGCGCAGCAGCGCTCGCCAGCGCCGCACTCGGCGTCCCCGCGGCACGCCCACTCGCATGCGCCCGTGTGGGGCACCAGGAACGGGCAC
Organism: Acleris laterana; assembly: GCA_963966035.1. Taxonomy (NCBI): domain Eukaryota; kingdom Metazoa; phylum Arthropoda; class Insecta; order Lepidoptera; family Tortricidae; genus Acleris; species Acleris laterana. The sequence continues at coordinate 3,883,308 of OZ014456.1, read as the reverse complement.
TGGCCGGGCTTGCGGGGGAGACCTAGAATTATTATAGCTTGTAAGCCGTGGGCGCTTTGCGGAGCCAGCGACAGAAGGGTTTGAATGTTTCGAAGGAAGAATAGGGAGACTAGTTAGTCATTATAGGCCAAAGATGCTCGTGCGTGCTTTACCGTCTGTGCGGTGGATAGGTCCACAAATGAACTGTCCCTAATATAAAGTGTCAAACGTGCTTGAGATACGAGTGGCGAAGCTAGGGTCCTAATAACAGCTGGCACGAGTATTACAAGAGCTGGATTTTGAAAAATAAATAACCATAAACCAAGTATTCCAGATACAGTTGAGTAGCACTCAATTCATGTAATTTGTAGAATAGCAGCTGTCATGACAATTAAGGAGTTGGTAGTCAATAGATGAACAACAGTTTGGAAATTCGGGCATGGCATTCCCAAATAGTGTTAATCAGCCGAGTTTTTTTTAGCCTTTGCTTGTGTCCCACCGCTGGCCAGAGGCCTCCCCTCTATCTCGCCACCTATAGATCCATTTATTTACTAACAAATGTTATATGATATGTTAGATGATACTCACAAGCAGGCACCGGCGGGCAGTAATCTGCGTCGCAAGCAACATCCACCACAGCGCAGGCGCGTCCTTCAGCACAGGTGACGCCATTGCATGGGTCCCGGCAGCGGCAGGTTGGGCAGCGGTTACTGCCCAGCTCGAAACCGTAGTCGCAGCCCATGCGGCAGGTCAAGTCGAGGCAGGCCAGTTGTTCGCGCACCCTATGAGGGAAGAATGACCAGTGTGATTCGAAGGACCATTGGCGAGATATGGTGTTGATAAGTGTGTGTTATTACTTATTACTACCGGACATATCTTTTAATGACACTGATCAGGCAAGTCAACGAAGAAAGTGATAGGATAATAGTGTTATTTAGAAATTGACTTGAAGTGTGTGGATTATTTGCATCAGATCCTATCCTAAAAGGTATTGCTAAAGGAACTTCTGCCAATAAACCGAAGTCGAGCGCATTACAAAGTAATTCTGAATTAAAACCTGTGACGGTGCAGTAAAAGAAAACAGGCATTTGAATGTAGATAAAGTTCTTATAAATACTCTCGATGTAAATGATACTTACTTCTCACAATCCACGCTGGAAGCATTATTCGTGCTAGTCTCTGGTATCTCCGTCCCGAAGGAGTCGACGCACCAGCAGCGTCCGCGGGCACACTGCTGGGGCGAGAACGAGCCAGCCGCCGTGCAGTTGGGAGCCGGCAGGGCCAGCTTCATGCCGTCCACCGTGCCTTCCATCTTCTCGTCGAAGTCGCGGAGGTATTCGCACACTGCGGATTGACAAGGGTTAAAAACTGTAATTCCCATTCATCAACGCACTATACTTAAACCTATTTTGGGCTTTGGCACTTTATGATCCTCAAGTCAAATCCACTCTTGCTTTTGGAAATACCAAGGTTCCGAGAATACAGACGCAGGGAGATCATTTCACTCCTTGGCGGTGCGTATGAGTTTAAGTAATAATATTCTTACTAGTCGGCGTATCGTCCACGCGGTCAGTCTGCAGTCTCATCTTGGCTGCGTCCACGCACACCGGCCCGCAGGTGTCAGTAGAACAACAGACCAGCCCGTTGTTGCAGGTGCCGTCCGAGCAGGTAACGGTGGCGATGTGGTCGCACACGGCTTCCGCCTCAGCTCCGCAGGACTCAAGGGCCAGCTGGAAGAAACAATGAGGAATCTAAGTAATTAGGGTGTATTGTATATCTCGATTATATTTTTATTTATACTGGCAATAAAACTTTAGCCACATATTTATGGATGCCTTCAAGGAAAGACAACAAGAAGGGGAATGTCACGGGGAATGACAGCTCTTGTTGAGTTGCTGGTGTTTATGGGCAGGGGCTTCCCATCAGGTAACCCCATGCTCGTTTGCTTCCCTCTCTTATCGGCCTTGAAGTAAGATTAAACCTACCCACATCAGGTGAGGTAGCTGACAACAGGATTGTTTACCCGCGTTGTGTTACGATGCGTCTTTCGTGTATAATTCTATTGTTTTGCGCCGCAGAAGGGCTATTTCTTCTAATCCCGGCTAAGGGCCTGTTCTTTGATAGTTAAACTAGTAGGTAGTTAAACTAACTAATCGTTAAAAACCGTTACTAATAGGTAGTTAAATCTCAAGGAATTGTGTAAAATTTTTGATTCTTTCTTCGAATTTTAACAATTAGTTGAGTTAAGTAGCTATTGATCAAACAACAGGCCCTAAGCCGCACTAAGCTTGAAATCGGTTCGCATCCCTAACGCAGCAAACCAAGTCGTCGTTGTTGTCGTTTTGACCATAATATAGGTAACAGTTTATGATGACTAAGTACCTACCACCACTCTCCAATACACTAACCTTTTTATCAATCTCAAAACATTTGAAGAACTTGTCCGTAAAGTCAGTAGGGTTCACATACATACTGCATATACTTACATACCTTCACGCCTGTCTCCCAATGGTGTAGGTAGAGAGCATGGAACGCTACCTGGGGCTTATGCCAACCTAATTGACGCTTACCTCGTTGTCGGTGTCGGTTGAATTGTCGGATTTGGCGTCGGGGCAGCACAGCGCGGCTCCGCTGCGGCGCGCGCGCGTGCACACGTGCAGCGCCGGGCAGTCCGCGTCACTGCCGCAGCCGACCACGGTGTCGTCATCGTCCGTCGCCGGCACGCCGACCTCACACGGGTTCTCGTATGAGACCCGAGGGCGGCCTGGAGAAGTACCAAATAGCTTTATAATTAGGCAATAAGGTTGATTTAAGGCTACAACCATAGCTAATTACGCCAGTCGGTTTTGGACGGATTCGTCATTTACAAGGTAACAACAGATTAGACGGTCACCGAAAATGGGCTGCAGTGTAATACGTCCAAACCAAATATGTAAAGCGCCAAATAGGACTTTTTGAGTTATGATTTGAGACATAAAATATAATTTTGCATTTCAATGTTCTTTGAGTTCTGGCATCATTCCTATATTTCCAATTCACTCTTGCACAGCGATTCTTTAAAAAAAATGAGCTGAAGAAAATAAAATTAGCTTTTAACACGATTGTGATCGATGTGCATAAGCATCAAGACTCCATACAAGCGTAACAACACGTTAGATATATCAACTAAGATGTGAGTGATTCTACCATCAGCTTTGGTTGATATAACGCATCTTTAGAATTATAGTGACCTAATTAGCAAATTTTGGATTTCGAGTTAGGTCTATAGTAATAAATTTATGACTCGAAGTCAAACGCTGAAAATGTTGAATTAGGTCACTATAATTCTAAAGGAGCGAACTGTGACCATAACTTTTGTAATTTTCTTTCAACTAATAGAAAAGTGTGATTACAGTTTTACTTACATACAGGATACCCAGTGCACAGCTCGCCAGTACACTCCGCATCCCTGACCCTGATGCACTCCTCACCCTCAGGGCAGGGGAAGCCCTCGCAAGGGTCATCGCACTCGCACGTGGGGCAGCCGTTGGCGGTCTTGTAGCCGTACTCGCAGACGCCTGCGCAGAGGGAGCGGGCGCAGGAGCCGAGGCTGCGGCCGCCGGCGCGCGCGGGGTGGGGGGACTCCGCGCATTGCACCGAGGGCGCGGGGCCCATCGAGCCACGGAGCTTGTTGCCCTCCGTGTCTACGCACCTGTGGAAAAACAGTTAGTCTCATTCGTGGAACAAGCATTAGTTCCTGATTGTTTGTGAAGTAATTATTTGCTCATTGAGATCAAACTAACGAATCTACGCCAAGTACAGTGGATATAACGTTGTTGCTCTTGCATGTTAAGATCAGCTCTTAGACGCTTTAATATTACATTGTCTTGAGGTCATAGCCAACACACAGGTTGACGCGATCTGTCTTCGGCTCATATTAATCTTATACAATTGTAAATTTTCGAAAAACTTAAAACTTAGCGTTATGCATCTTGTTCAACATTGTTCAACTGTTTTGCATACCTAAAGAAGCTGTTTTGTAAAACAGCTAATTCGACAATTCATCTGCGTCACAAAAATTCTAATAACAAGAACGATTCAAAATATACTCGTGACATTTTCACTATAGTTTGTTTATTGTATACAAACAATAAACGTGTGACAAACAAGCGTTGAAACAAATGCTTGTAAAAACAAATGACGAACGCCTGGTTAAAGGTCACCTTGAAAAGCAGGCAATCCATAGAACCAGTACCGAGCTAATTAAAGATCAGTGCTTACCAACAAACCAGTCCATTCCTTGAGCACTGTCTGGACTGGAAAGACCCGTCCTGAGTACACTGGGGCACATATCCTCGGCCTTCCTTCTCGCTGATCACCAGGAGTTCAGCCAGCATCTTCTGCTGGTTGCACATGGTCACATTCTGCGGTAGGACGCAGTGTTTTCCGCACTCGCCACTATCACAGCACTTCTGCATCGAAGGACACTCTAGATCGTGGGCGCAAGGAGTGCCGCAGTCAAGGTCTGATGTGGACGGGGCAGGGCAAGTCCCGGCTTTTCTAAGCTCCAGAGACGCTGGGCAACATACTCCGTAATCGTTACCTGTAACAATATATAAATTAGACTGGCAATTTAAACAGCCTGTAGCTTTTAACATCTGCCAAGTTCCAGTCAGTGAAAGGGATAGAGTTATAGAAGTCATTACCCGATCACGAACTTTTAACGTTTATCGAATAATGCCCGGTTCCTATATTCAAGAAACGAATCGTTTTCCTTACGTCTCGTTAAAATTTGACAGATTTTGTACGTAGCAAATGTCAAATTTTAACGAGACGTAAGGAAAACGATTCGTTTCTTGAATATAGGAACCGGGCATAAGTAACGTTAACGTATCGTTATCGAGAAAATGTGGCTTCCGATCGGTTAATACACTCCGTTGTCCCTATTTGGTACTCATATAGGTAGTAAGTTGACATTGATGTTGACTTTGGTTCCGTCATCCAGTAGTAAAGATGAAGTAAACGTAAATTAATGTATGAAAACGCGACTCTGTTTTAGGAGTTCAAGCGGACAGATTCAAAACATGTTTTTGAATAGCAAAGGCGCATAGCCGCATAGACAACGAGACGTATGATTAAAATGTTTTTGCTCAGGCTACATATATTTCTCTGATTTTCATTGGCCAAATCTTCTCAGGATTTGACAGAGCATACGGCCTCTGTACCGGTATTGTTAGGAAAAAAGAAGTTAAACTTGCCTGACTCGACCAGACATCTGTAGAGAGGAGGACAGTTGGGTTTGCCAGGGTCTGTTCCGCAGAGGAACGGCCGACTAGTTTCTGATATCAGCAGCGGTTCGCCTGCTGGGCAGATGTTCTGAAGGCTCCTTGCTCGTTTGCCTGCAGGTTCAAAGATTTGATAAGCATCGGTGAATCGAGGTTTGTAATATCTGATTTACTAATACAGCTGTAATCTTAAAGTACCCAAAAGGATTTTAGCTAGATCGATCTATTTCTAGACGGTGACTGGTTTGGTATAATTCGATATTGTCAAGCTGACAGTTTTAGTGTACATTGCGTAGCTTAGATGAATTCCAGTGATGTAGAAACTCATCGACATGTACACCAAATTGCTTTCAGAAATGGAATCGCGTAGATAAGGTTAGGCTAATGAATGGAATAACTGCTTGATGCAATAAGGGCAGCTGGTCAGCTTGTTGCGTTTCTCCAAGAAAGCCAACAAAAGTTAAGTTAGCAAATACTAAGTATCTAGTTTCTTCACTACAAATTATGCGAGATGGTATTATGCTGACTACACATAGTTTTTTCTATCTTATACAGGTAGGCTCTTTTGGTTAACTTAGACTCTGTTAAACGTTTTGTGCAACCCTTTTTACTCACCCAATTAGCGTAATGAGCAGCTTTCCTATTGAAAGAGCAGTGGCTACCAAAAACAAACAGCTTAAATGCACTAACAGTTCGGAATAGGCGGACACGGCGGTCGCAGGCACGGCGTCTCCTCCAGCTGGCAGGACAGCTGCCCGGGGCAGGTGACGCCGGCGCAAGGGTCGCGGCACTTGCAGAGCGGGCAGCCGTGCGCGTCCAGCTCGAAGCCGAGCGGGCACAGCATGCGGCACGTGTGCGCCGCGCAGGGCGCCTTGCGCGTGCAGTTGACGAGCGCGGCGGCGGGCGCGCGCGTGCCGGGAACCTAAGGAACACGAGGGTTTCTGGGATTAGAGACCCATAGACCTTTCCATCTTCAAGACTGCAAATCCAAGACTGCAAAAGCGTTGTCAACCCTAGGGACTAACATGGAATGCCTCTATGCTAGTAATTTCACCAGTTGTCTTATTCCCACACCGAAACAAAGCAATGCAAACATTGGCAGCTTGGCGGTAGGTTAAATATGATGGTGGTAGTGATCCGGCCGGCCCCAGCACAAGGTCTCACCACCTATAGTTTGGCACATTAGTTTGATCACTTTGGTGACAGAACTACTTATTTATAAAGTGGCACGCACCGTCGCTAAGCAGCAACTCTTTAGGGTAGAGAAAATATCATGTTGTCAATTTCATTTGAAACAGTTACGCTATTTTTCAATTGTCTTTATTTGTTTGTACAAAAGTTTGATTACTTTTATAAGAGAGCGTGGCCTTTTTCGAATCAACAGCCGTTAATCGCTTCAAATTACACTACAGTCACTGAAGTTTATTGTACTTGGGGTACGAAGATGAAAAACAGAAAGCAATCATTATTGTATGAAAATAGAGAACTAAAAACACCGTCCCCTTGACATCATTAAGTTAGGGTTGGATATTATACCTTCACATTTGATTGGATAACTAAGAAAATCTGTTCATACGATTCCACTCTTAGGAAGATACAAAGACACTTCGGGTTCAGATAACCTATCAGGGAATGAAACCAATTTTTAACGATCGCTTACCTCAAAGCCAGCCTGATCGACGCACCAGCACGAGCTCACAATCTCATTGTCACACTGGATCTCTTCGAACTCTCCGTCTGAAGTCCTGCAGCGAGGAGTCCTCACAGTTTTGATGAGGCCTCGTCCACTGCGGCTGTTCTCGGCAGCGAGCGCTCGAGATATACGCTCGGAAGAGAGCTTGAGGTTCTCACAGCCTGAGGAGAGAGTGATACCATTGAGCTGAGCTTCAGCCTGGCAGAGTTGGAGTTAAGGAGCGTTGGATTTTGTAAGTAATTAGGTACATCATGCTTGAGACTTTGTATTCGTAGAATTGGCTATCGAGAAGGGTTAGCTAAGTTGGTTTGGTAATTTAGAAAGGATAAATGAAAGAAGAGTTACGAAAGAGGAATTGGGGGTCGCCATTGACGCATATAATTCGCGATGAATGTAAAGGAAGCGAATGAGGTATGTTTGGACTGGAGCACCTGGCGTTCTACAGTCTTTGCCCACTCCATTGGGAGACAGGCGTAAAGGAATGCATGCATGTTGGTATGCGAATAATTATCCACTTTTCTCCCTATTTCTTCCCGTTGAGGCTCTAATGCCGAAAAATCCTTCCTTAGTACACCGCTATAGAACATTTCCTTAAGATTTCAAGTCCTTTAGATTCAGCGGCTTAGGATGTGCGTTATGTCAGTCAGTCGGTCAGACGCGGGAAATAAGAAACTAGAAGAAACTAATGGACGCGCGCGACTTTGTACGCGTAGAATTAGTTTTCCGCTACTCCCCCTATTTCTTGCTAGCGGGGGTCAATTTTCAGAAAATCCTTTCTTAGTGCACCCCTAGACCTCATAAGGAACCTACGTGCCAAATTTGGAATCTCTAGACCCAGCGGATTGGGAATGCGTTATATTAGTCAAATTCTTCTTATATTATATTTAGATCATGGGCCGTGGATAGATGTGGTTGAGCACGGATACTAGTTTTAATAGCTGTTGTCGACTGAAAATAATCAGCGTTAAAATACTCATTTGTATTAAGTTCAGATTTACTCTCGACATGATTTCTATTATAACGAGAGAGTTTCAATCACGAGATATTTGAAATTTCTGTTAGTGCGTTTCTTTTTTGTCTGAAATTCTTACCAGTAAATAGCGGGTCTAGACACGTCTTCCCACAAGATGTATCGCAGCAAGCTCGCTCGCCGCACTCGTCGTCAGTCGTGCAGAGTGCCGCGCGTGGCGGGCAAGAGGCCTGTGCGGGGCACCGCCCGACCAGCTCCGCGCTCGCTGGGGACACAATACGGTTATTATAGAGCGACAACTATAACGTGAGCCCCGCATGGTCTCCACGAAACGGGAGTGAAACCCTTTATATCTATTACTAGCCTATGTTAATCAAGGATAATGTAGCATTCTAACGGTCAAAGAATTTTTCAAATTGGTCCAGTATTTTCGGAGCCTTTTCAATGCAACCAAACAAACCATCAAATCTTTCCCCTTTATAATGTTAGTGTAGACGAAGTAACCCTGTAGCCCTATATATTAGGACTGTAAGAAATACATGTTTTGAATAACAACATTCAGTATTTCAGTCTGCCTCATCTGTCAGTAAAGATTATCCCATCCACCTCGATGGATGTCTACGACAGTGCGTTTTAAACCAAACCCTTTGCCGCGCGTGACAGTGTTATGGAATCAGCTTACTGCGGCGGTATTTCCAGACCTCTATGACTTGGAGACCTTTAAGAGACGAGCATACATTTTCTCAAAGGCCGGCAACGCAGCTGCAATACCTCTTCTAGTGTCTCAGGTATCCATGGACAGCGGTGATCACTTCAAATCAGGTCACCCGTCCCCTACCATGAGTTACGATTACCGTACTCGCTATCGATCGAATGCTCTGTCCCTCATACTCTATTACAATACTGTAAGGTTGGGAGTGTTGGGACATAGCATTCGACTCGCTAGCGAGTACTGTAATTGCAACTCATGGTCAGGTTGTTAAAAAAGAATTAAAACATTTAGAGGTTTTCTCCACATGTAGGTATATTACTAATAAGGCTCTATAGCAACAGTCTAACTTGTTTCATAGACCATAGAACTAAAGAGTTCATATTCTAATATCTTCTCTCTAAGATGGTAACTCATGGTCAGGGTACCGATAGCTCGTTTGCCCCCTCTAGCATAAAATAAAGAATGTAGATGTGTTACATACCGTGGTGCAGAAGCGATGCGCAAACGCAGAGCAGCGCCGCCCTCACCGCCGCCGACATCGTTGCATCACACACCGCGCCTCTGTAACAATACAATAAAATTAGAGCCTGATCTATGGCTTGTTAGTACTGTAAGGCGACGGGCTTGCAAACTGTCACTAATACCTTAGTTATCAATAAAAAAATTGAGTTGTTAGTAATTCTGTAGCTCTGCATACCCCATTCTAGGAAAGGCGTGAAGGTATATATGTATGTATGTTTTTTTTTTATGGCATCGAGTAGACAAACGAGCACACAGGCCACCTGATGGTAAGTGGAAACTGTGACCCATAGACATTCGCAATCACAAGACTGCAATGCAATCCTAAGACTGCAAATGCGTTGCCAACCCTGAGGCTAAGATGGAATGCCTCTATGCTGTCTTATCCCCAAACCGGAACACAACAATGCGAACACTGCTGTTTAGCGGTAGTTTAATGGATAAGATGGTGGTAGCGATCCGGACGGACCCTGCACAAGGTCCTACCACCGTATACCGTATGTATGTAGTATCTAATCATTTTCACTTGTTTCTTACGGCATGAGGGGAAGCACCGGTGGCCTAGTGGCTTACCGTGTTGAGTCGTAGTACCAGGGTACCGAGTTCACAATTTAGAACCTTGTCGCTTTAACACCTTTAACAGATTAGTGTAACATTATGGAATCGCAGTGATGTGCCGTGAACGTCAGGACTTTACCTTGACATTTACGGCAACTCACTGCGATTCCGTACCGTCTTCGTATTCTAAGCAGCTGTGTAGTCGCACCTTTCATGGGCCCTCTACACTATCGGCGAATACAGACGAGTACGGGCGAATACGAAAGTCTAGAGGGCATACTCGGCTGTATTCGCCGATCATCGTCTATGATCGCCGATGTTCGCCTAAAACCCGTGATTTGTCGGTTTTTCGGGATCATTGATTCCCCGGTGGAAAATTAATTAAAAATTAAATTGTAGGTATTATACACTTAATGTATCTACAAACTTCGTTGTATTATTTTTAATGCCCAAGCACCACCATTTTCTTTTCCTTCATTTATTAAATAATAAAGCAGCAACACAGTACACTTGCCGTTTGACAAACTACTACAGGCGATAGTATGGATGCTTGATGCTTGCGTGATCATCGTGCTGAATATAGACGATCAGACCATAAACCATCACCGCCGATAGTGTACAGGGCCCATTAAGAAGTAAATCTTGTTAACAAGTGTATGAACAAATACGGGTGGGCGGGGATCTTTGTCGGTGAGTGTACGTAGTTTATTTGGTAAAGACACCAATTCGAATATTATCTGAAGCCCGCAGATGTGACCATGGCATAAGGAGACCCGTGTGACATTAACTGCGACACATGCGACTAATCGCCCCGCTACCCGAATCGCTAAATCACAGCTGTCCCTTAGTCTGAGAGCCGGTCTTTCAGAACTCCACGTTATATTATTGCATTGAGTATTTCCAGTGAAAGTTACTTAGATTACTAAGTTGTTTAGTCATAAAAATCTTTTAATCAGACACTTCCCGGCGGCAAAGGCGTTCTATCGGGTACCATTACGCGGAATTTTTATCACTATGTTGAGCCGCAAGGCATACAACAAATTTTGAGTTCAGTTAAATAAGATACATCGCAAGGCATTTCTCGCCCCATGTGTTAATTTCTTTGATAGTCACCATTCTACCCTAAGCTAACCTACGTAATGAATGTTTAAGATATTCTGAATAACTTATGGCTTCAGTATAAAATAGCGTTCGATGAAGTGAAATTCGATAAAATTATGGATTAAGTACCTTCCTAGCATAACACTTTGAGTTTTAAACTACTTAGGTATTTAAATACTAAATCCCTTAAAATATTAAATTTAATTTTTAAAAAAAAAAATTTATTTAAATTTTTAATTAAATTAATTTAAAAATATTTTTTTTTCTAAAAAAACTATATCAGATGAAAACCAGTTTAGGACAAATTATAATTCGGTAAAACGATAAGTACTTTAGTCAAACTTGATTCGAGATTCTGAGGAATAACCCCAAAAACATTGCAAATAAACAAATTAAATTTCGACATGCCAACTTTATTATTTACTTAGCTTCGATTGTATATTATGAAAGCAAGTAAAACATTTTACAAACACAAAACATAAATAGTGTCATTTTCATCCCTCTAAAGGATCTCTCCCTACGACGAACGGTATTGAGCAGCGGGCGCCCGGCCTAAAGTACGCACTCGCCAAGAATTAATCTCCTGCCCCAAACATGGGCCAGCCTTGGGCACTGATTGCCATTGTGATGAGCACATAACGTTGGCGGCGCTGTGGCTTGCCTGCGTAATTTTATCTGTTGATTGTGAGTGATTTATTTAATTATTTATTTATTAAGGATATCCACAACATATTACAAGTCATAAAAAACAGTAAATCTATACATACAATACAGTCAATTACAGATATGTATGTATGTATGTAAACACTTTACCTATTGTACAAAAAAACAGAAAATCAAATACAATATTTACAGAATTAGAATGTACAAAGGCGAACTTATCCCTTTAAGGGATCTCTTCCAGCTAAGCTTTGGGCAAATGAGAAAAAAAAAAGAATGTGGTAGACGTTAGTACAAGACGTAGTTTACAGAAACTGCGTGAACTATTTTAGACCTTATGAATAAATACTAACAGAAACAACACAACATTACATATACATATATATACACATATACATCAAATACATACATATACACACCTATAAGCTATAAATAATAACAACAACTACAGATACATGCAAGTAGTTAAATAAAGCCGATCGTTATATCTACGTAAGTACAGATGCGTGTACGTATGTCATTACAATTATTTGTCTGAATATAACCATTAAATAGACAAAAAGCCTGAGGCCCCAAGATGCACTACGCTAAAACTAACGTTTCTATTTCACTGGTAGATGACGTGATACGAAGTCACGTGATCTACCATTGACGCGATTGGTTACAAAACGAAACGAATACAAACCCTAGTTAGCGTACCTATTCGTTTAGGCATCTTGGCAAGGACTCATATATGTAATAACGACATATAGAACCCTACATTCGAAGCTAATATCTCTTAAATGGCTCAAACGGTTTTTATGACACCTAGCTTAGAAGCATCCCAATTTGAGTATATTAAACTAGCTTCCATATTTAAAATTCTCGTTATGGCTCGCGCGAGCCAGTTAGTAATTTGTACTAATATTCATGAGTTCGCAATGAATCGCAATAGCATTTTTTTTTTTATATTATCGCCTCGCCTAGTCGGTGGAAAAACACCTTTAGCCGTACACAAACGAAATGTCGTAGGCTTGTACGTTAGTATTACGAACACGTCTGATTTCCGAACGTATCTCTGTCATCGTGATTCCGAACGTACAAGCGCATGCGTCCTCGCGCCATTTGTCGGGCTTTCCCGCCAAAGCGATGCGTTCAGAATTATATTAAGTCGAATAGAATGCACTTCGTGTGCAAGGTATGAAAACAATATATAATAAAATCTCATTGAGATTGATAGAATGTTCTGTGTGCGTATTATGGTAAACTCTTTCTTAGTTTAAATACTAGCATAGAGGCATTCCATCTTAGCCTCAGGGTTGGCAACGCATTTGCAGTCTTAGGATTGCATTGCAGTCTTGTGATTGCGAATGTCTATGGGTCACAGTTTCCACTTACCATCAGGTGGCCTGTGTGCTCGTTTGTCTACTCGATGACATAAAAAAAAAAAAAAAAAAAAGACCTAAAACCAGATTAAAAAAAAATACTCAGACCGTACAGATTGATAAATAAATAGCTAGACAAGAAAGTAAGCTAATAACAATGTAATAAATAACAAAATCCCTTTCCGCGTCTGTCTGTCCGTCCGCAATTCTGGTAGGTATGTGTGTTACAGAAAACTCACATGAAACGAATCGAAGCGAGGGCGAATATAAAACATATAATAATGTGTTATGTTGCTCCTACACTTGCTGTTATAAACGTTATATAGCGTTATAAAACACGATAACATCTACTAACACTTCATGACGTTAGATGTTTCAAATGCTCCCCACACTGGTAAAAAAATATAACATGTTTTTTACTGTTTGGTACTTTGTTTATAACATAATAGATAAAGATAACAATCTATCCAACCTATCTTTTGTTGTAATTTGTGATAAAATGTTTTAAAACAAATGTTTTATAACGTTATATAACATCTATAACACTAAGTGTGGGAGCTCTATCGGGATAACGCTGTAGCACGGTCACCATCGATTTTGCAAACTTACAACAATGAAGTGATTTAATGACATTTTAGTGTCTGTGATTTGTTACTGTACCTAAAATAAATAAATAAAATATGTCAATGTCTGTCAATTTGTTTCAATTTTGTTAAGAGAACGATCCTTGTCTATCAATTCACAGTATTATGCTTAAAATCGATGAAAATCATGACATTGAACCTCGGGTGACGTAAGAGCTAATGGCGATTTGAAAGCACTTTCTCCGCGGTCGGTGAACTCTCGCCGGCCAGCTACAATTACACTTGAAATTATTCTGTTTTGTCTATTGTCAGCGTCGCGTTGCCGCGCTTTTTTATTTTTGCTATGATCGACACTTAATAATTGTATGCTTTTCTGCCTTATTTAAGAGGACCACAAAAATAGGCTGAAAATGTCCATACAAAATGCGGTAACGTTTCTCACACCCAAATCAAGTCAGATTTCCGAAATTTTAGGTGTTTAACGTTCCTTCGTCCTTTCCAAACATTTCTTAGTAAGAAACAAATGAAAAAAAAATACGGCAATGTTTTTTTTTTAATGAGCACAAAATATTAGAGCGTTAGAGATACGTTTTTGGATGGAAAATATTTGACAGCTACTTACGCGATTTCAGCGTCGCTTCACCTCACAATCCTCTAAAGCTAATTGGGTAATTAAATTATAGCTAATCCAAAATACCAATGATTGGCATCTAGTGATTTAAGAATGAATACCCGGGAAGGGCAGTTTTCCCTACTTACATATTTATTTATAGGTGTTCGATGACGCAGCATAAATGCAGGTTAGTATTTATCAGGATATTTGTTTATTTAGATTCGAACAAGATATAAGCCTCTATTAAAAAATAAACACAGGTATTTACGACTACTTAAACCTACTTAGAACCTAACCACAGACCTTACATAAAAAAAAATTTTTTTTGCTTGCATTTATATCATTGGTAAGTACGTTTTTTACTTTTTTTTATGTTATTTATGTGGCTAGGTGTTATTAAATTACTTATTCTGTGGTAAAACTAAATACTTCTGTGTTTACCTTATGCCTATCACTCAACACCACGCTCATTTTATGATGCAAAGGTAATGAATGTAATTCGAGACAAGATACACTGCTTGAATAGAAGAAAATCCGATGAATGTGATATTAACCTATTATTAACAGGTTTCTATTTTCTAATCCTAACAAATGCGCGTATAACAAGGCACGTGTACCTATTATTATTAACACGCCCATACATTAAACGATGCATTGTGAGCCGGTCTTCTCTCCATAGACCATTCTTCCTACTCATGTAATCCATACAAAACCGCATTTTCTTCCCACGCCTTATGTTTCTCTAGAGGAAAAACAGCGGAACATAAACGGAAGAAAATATGTCGCATTTTTACGTAGATATTTCCTGCCTTTATATTTTATGGTAAAAAAATCCGCCCGTGAAAGTACCCTGAAATATATTATTTGGTACAATAAACAGGAAACGAGAAGCAAATATCTAAAATGTAGGCTGCGTGGGCTCAATTTTCTTTCCTGTTTCTTTTAGGAGAACAAAAGGAAGACTTTAGGCGCGAATGTTTATAATTCTTTTTGCAATATTCTTAGGCGTTTAACTTCTAATTTTAAATTAGAATTTATAAAGTACTGGCACTTTGCATTCAGAGACCATTAAAACTTTAAAAACAAAGTCTCTATCTCCTAACGATTTGAAAAAGGAACAAGGTATTTTAAAGTCACTGCTGCGATTTAGCAATACTGTGAAGTACATTTCGTGGCTGTGAGTAATGTAGTGACGAGTTGATTGTAAAGAACCCAACGCCAACACGGTGACGCAAGACGCGTGCCGCGTGTCGGCGGTGAAAGGCGCGACTAGACGACATGTAACTTATGTTTGTTCGGATTCTGGAAATTTAATTTGTATTGCGATGCTCGCGTGCACAGAATAAAACTATACTAACTAAAATTATATCTTGGCAGCAAAGGTGTTTCCGACTTGCAATTTCCGGATTTTGATTCAGTTTTAGAACCGCGCGAATGTTTAGAAGGGGCAGTGCATAAACCACGACAACGACCACAGCCAGTGACATAAAGTTAAAGTCATCGTCATAAGATGTTATTTTTTACGTCGTCACTTTCACTCGTTAAACAATTTTGTACGGCAGTTCGAACCTGAAGACTGACAAGGTACAAATCAATCAATTATATTCCTTTTTGTCATGGTCCAATCGGTTCGTAGTCTTATTTTTATTGAAAAAAGTAAACTGACTGTTTCATGCATGGATGGTAGTGATGCTAATAGTAGTTTTAATTATTGTTAATCGTAAAAAGAAGTTAACTTGAGTAATTACATAATGACCGTACCTAACAGGGATATTTCATGAAGTTTACTTGATTTTAACGATTCGTGAACTGTCAGTTCACGTTCTAAGGGTTCGGTTAAACAAGCAATCTATTCAAGGCAATGTGTGGCCAGCAACTATCGCATCTTTCACGAAGTAAAAGTAAGAGATGAATAGTTGCCGGCAACACATTGTTGTGGATAGTTGTTCGTGTACGTACCTTATAATTAAAATATTACTTCACATATCAAATACGTTCCGTTAATGGCCCGAGTTATCATAGAGACTCGAAGGCTTAAGCAACGTTTCCTTCACGATACAGAAGGAAGTCGGTGTCACGGGCCATTGTTGTTTTAACGCTGTATTGTTGTTGCCCAATGCTGTTGGATATTACTTGGTTAATACTGAAATATCCGTACACTGTTTCCCTTCGTCTTTAGTGAAGAAATAAGTAAGAGAAACAGGGATGAGGTGATTTTGATTTTCGGGTTTGGCACTAGGCAGCATCCTAGGCCAAAATTATTTTTGTCTACTGCTTGTTACATAAATCATCTTTTATTGAACCTGGGAAAAAAAGTTATGAGCATTCCCTATACTCGTAAGCGTGAGACTCGCTAGCCCTATTAACTCGTTCCTTTTTCAAACTTGTTTATGTAAAATCGTCACCGACTTAGTCGTCATTAACTCTGAGTGCAGACGTAACACTTTTATATTAAAAATAACACCTCTGGCTATTTTCGAAAAGAACAAATACTTGGCTTCATTAAAACTCGAAGTCCGTGTACAGATTACGAATGCTCATTTCCTTTCGGTTTTACGTTGTAAGTGAGTAAACGTTACGCAACGTTAACGTATTAATTTATACTTAAGAATTGACCTCAGTGTTACCAGTAGGTAACTGGGGGCATAATACCTATGCAAAATATGCAAAATTATCTAAGAAAATGCAAATGAAAGTTTCAAACTTTTAACGCTGGCACGACCGACCTTCGTTAGTTGTAATAAGATTAAATTTAAATAAACAAAAGTTCTCGTTAGTGTTGCCGTATTTATTAAAACACTTAATAATCTGCGAGTTCTGCGACCTGAATCTCTTCGTCAGTACCACTCGAAAGAGGGTAGTCTATTCTATAGTACAGTTTCTTTTCGTTTGTGAAGATAACCAGTTTTTTTCTGCAACACTTCTTTAAGGTGACTAATTTCATGACTCTTGAAAAGCCAACATATCAATAATTTAGATTATTGCACATTATTGTTGTAAGAACGACGTGCGTACATGACTCGATGTATGAATGTGGAAGAAGCGAAAGAGATTTGCCAGGATAGTAGCAAGTGGAAAGAAGTGGTCTCTGACTACCCTTCTGAGAATCAGGCGTGATTTAATGTATGTATGTATGTTGTAAGAAATTGAATAGTAATTCCCATAATTCGAAATAATACTAATAATTTAACAAGTAGCTGTGGCAAAGAATAAGTAATACTAATAGTACCTACAATGGCTTTGGCAAAACAAAAATGGCTTCCAACATAAATAAATAAAACACAATATGACCTAGTGCTTGTGCCATGGGTAATACCTATAGACAGACTTACATAGAGAAAAAAACACAACATCTATTCCAAGACCCAGTAACCAATTAGGTACTTCTGCTCATAACACAGCATCTGCCCTTATTGGGAATCGAGCCTAGGACCGTTTACTTCGCAGACACTACAACAAATACAACCGCCAGCCAACGACAAAAAAATAAATAAACATGACACGAACTCAAAAATGATAGCTACATTTCGCTCAACACTGCAATGAAAATGAACTCACTAGAAAGTGAAATCATTGTTGACTTTTAAGGAATGCCGGTGACGAATCGAGTCAGTGACACCCGGAGTGACCCGCAATCGTGCGCAGTTTCACTTCTCTTCATCAAGCGGCTTATTCATTACCAGACCTAGGAATATACTACGGGGCAAAACTAAATGACAGCTAGGGATTGCCTATATCGATAAACTTAACTATCGATGCTTTTCCCATATACTAGTGATCGCTTCAAGTTTTGATTGTAAAAATAGTTTATTTTTTTAAAGTATGCAAATTAAACAAAATAGCAACATAATTCTGGTCATTCTTTATTTTAAAAGGATTTATAACCTTCACTCATCATCGTCATAATATTGTTCTTACTCCTAACAAATTCTAGTCGTTTATTTTAACAATAGTAAATGGGACAGTCATTCTGAAATTCACAATACGGAAAAAAATGTATGATGATGACGAGTGAAGGTTAAAAAATCCTTTTAAAATGAAGAATAACCAGAATTATTTTGCTATTTTTTTTCATTGCATACTTTCATTCAAATTTTATTTTTATAAACCAAACTTGGTGCGATCACTAATATACCCATATATTAAATAAAAAATAAAAGCATCGATAATTGAGTTTATCGATATAGGCAATCCCTTGCTGTCATTTAATTTTGCCCCGAATTTTCCTAGGTCTGTTCATTCCTTATATTAATATTGTAAATGCGAAATTTTGTGTGTTAGTTTGTTGCTCGCTCACGCTGCAACGGCTTAACGGATTGGGATGAAATTTAGAATCAAGATAACTAATAGACTGGATTAACATAATGTTCTACCTTTCAACCCGATGTACTATCAGCCCAATGGAACCCTGACCCACCATAGAACGGTGTCACAGTGACATTATAAAACAATTTTTTTGACACTTCTTATGACTTGAATCATAACGTCTCTGTGACACAGTTCTATGGTGGGTCAAGGTTCCAATGGTCTGATAGTACTTTAAAGTTCCCGAGTGAACGGGCAGAAGCTAGTATATACCTAGTATAAAATAGATCAGTGGCCTTAGACAAGATGCGTGGCGAAATCGCTATCGTTATCGAAAACGTTACGTTCGTCGTTAAGGATTGACGTCATCTGCCATCCATACACCTTGACAGTTTTCGAGAATCGTTTTTGATAGCGTTAACCATCGACCCATCTTCGGCAGCAGATAAAAAGCAGTCGAATTCAGAACCTCCTTCTTTTAGGTAGTTGAAAAGTCTTTATTTTTTTACCAAACATAACAAACAAGCCTTGTGGTAACAAAATCACCATTCTACTAGGACACTTGGCGATATTTATTTGTGTTTTGGTTACTATCTTAAATAAAAATGGCAGGTACGGTCACGAGCGTTAATTTGGGACCCATTTCAAGAAAAATATGCTTGAGGTCGTCAGTGTCATTAGAGATGTCATGCCATTTGTAACTTTTAGGAAACTCAACCTTATTGTTGTAGAACGTCAGATTGACTTTGGACGTAAGGTGGGTACCAAATTAAATCTCGTGATGTACCGGACCGTACCACAGCGAAGCAACTGTCGTCATGTGACCTCCTTAACTCTTGCGATAAGTAAAATAAGGATTTGATATTCCAAAATTGTTGGATTAGCGTAAAAAAAACAATATAAATATATCATAATATTCATAATTGAAAGTCAAGAGAGTGACAACGGCACTGCCTCCGTGAGGGCACTACGTAGGTACTAAGTATGTGAAATTCCATGTTCTATTTCAGTGGGTTTCGTTCAAAATATGTATAAATACAATCATGTCGGATATTAAAATCCTATTAAAATTATTCCCTAACGTCTTTAGAATTACATCGGCCAAAAAAAAACGTCCAGAAGCCGACAAAGGAATCTTTAAAAAGCCTTACCTTTACATCGCCCACGCTTTCTTCTTTAATCAGATTACAAAGTAAAACGACCTTTGAAATGAAAAGTATATAGAAGTAAAAGTTGTATTTTGTAGGGGATTAGTATGCAAATATTTTATTCAGTTCATTGTTATAGTAATTGAATATTGTGGCCTACTGTTAGTGGTTGGATTGACATTTGACAGCTTTCTAAAGTGATGTTACAATGGTCCAATTTGGGTCACATAAGCTAAGACTTATGTCTTCAATCTTCGTACAATGCCGGAAGTTGTGGCCTTTTTAAGTGGATTATTCTATTGGTTATTCATTTTGTCAGTCCCAGCACTCATGTACCTTTTTACTGTTTGCACCTTGAACTTTAGCTTCGTATTTAAACACAAAAATGCTTTTATAAGTTTATTTATAAGGAAAACAAATTATGATATGGGGCACACAATGCCGCCGAAAGAAAACTTCGAGAAAGAGTTGGATCTGTCAAACGCAGTAGGGATACAAAATAAGTGATGTTCACAATCGATCTTTTCCCGTCTATATTATTATTTTATTTTAGTCTCTGATATAAAGTGGAGCGCATGTATGTTACATTATCTGTGGTTGTTCGAAGTTTTCAAGCAATAATATAAAAAAAATTGGTTAGAAAATAACATAAAGTAATTACGAAAAAATTGTTTAAAAGAAAATCCAGAAAGCCTAAACATTATACGTAACATTAGATTAGAAAAAATAAATAAATATGCGAGCCGATAAGGACTACTTACTTCTTTCTATGTAGAGCAGTGATGTAAACTATGACCTAACCCGACGATACATGCATCAGTTATGTAAAAATTGGCTAAGCGTGTCTGATATTGTTAAAAAAAAAATGGTGCTAAGTTCTTGTGTAGATATTCTCATTTAAAACAGTATTGCTTCACTGGTCCTTGATATCTCCTGACAATAAAATCATAACCCTTGAGGTTGTAGGCCGTTTAGCGTGTTATATATCTACATCTCTGATTCAGTTACGTCGAATTACAACCAAAATTGAGACACGTGAAAATACACGTTATAAGTACTGCCGAAAAAAACTTCAAGTTCAAGTCTTGATATACCTAAATAAGATTTAAGTTCACACTGGATTACTCTCGAAAATTCTCGAAATGTTAAAAATGATGGAGCCCATTTCAAAACTTTTGGTTTTGAGTAGGTACGTTAAAAAGTTGCGAGGCATCTTTTTCCCAAGGGAAGTTTGAAGTTGGGATTCTTTTAAAAAAGTTGCCTTAAGGACGTAAGATGTAAAAAGTTCAAGTAAACGAAACGCCAAAATGAAAGTCGTATTCATATTTATAAAGCCATGAGGATACCTGCATGGGCTAGGTAGGTATCTATACCCTGTGTATGTGTCTAACTTATGTTTTTTTTTTACGGTTTGGTATTTCTACCGTTACTTCTTCACGCTGACTTTGAATATTGTTGACGTTTGGGAACACATTTACAGGTGTATCAGGAATATAATACGTCGCCGAGTTGTGGAAAAAACGAGAATTAGACTTATATAAGTAGCACAATTTAAAAAGATGCTATAAGCGTGTGGCGCACGTATCTAGTACCTACGCAATTCTCTTGCCAAATATAAATACAACGTTCCAAGGGCAGCCTCCTTTCTCAGCGAATATGCATTGCAGGTAAAATGTTCATGAAGCGAGTGCTTGAGAAAATATATCGCATGCAAAGAGACGTCACAACCAAACTCCAAATTCGAAAAAAAATTACCGTTATACTTTAATTTAAAAATTTCAAGTGTTCGATTTTCCGAAATCGACCCACTAGTGTGATGAGGAAATTGGCCCAAATTCCTAAAACATCAAAATAATGGCCTGGAATATGCTCTACTAAGGGCCTGTTGTTTGATCTGTAGTTAAACTAACTAATCGTTAATTTTCGAAAAAGGAATTGAAAATTTGACACATTTCCTTGAGATTCCTTCAAATTTTCGATTCCATTTTCAAATTTTAACAATTAGTTAGTTTAACTACTGATCAAACAACAGGGCCTGAGGTACTATAGGTATTAGATCTGGGGCTCTACTTGACTAAGAAAATATTGCTTTTGACATATTGATATGATTAGGATACCAGACAGTAATGTCGGCTGAGTTAAAAACAATCCGATGACATGTCAAAGCGATATGGTTTTACCGAGTAGAATTGAGTTTTATAATTATAGAACATTCCACTTAGTGTTCAAAGGTGTCAAATCATTATCATGTTATGAACCTTACAGTAGCCTTTATTCCCTTGTGAATTAATACGGCCATGTCGTTAAACACCAATAACGTTTCGAAATCAAGTTGGTTTTAAACAAAGAGCAATAGAGGCTTTGCAAAGCCTGCAGGCAATCAGTTTAAAACTTTAAAAGTTTAGTTTTTGAAAACCAGAAATAAACTATAGCAAGCTTCAAAACTCGTAAATAACGTAGCATTCGTTGGAATAAATCTAACCTCAATTCCCTGAAAATAAATACTACCACGCTCTATGCAATCACTAGAGAAATACGCTCTTTGTTTGTAGTGGTGACACGAACACAACAATAACTCGGAAGTGTATAATACGCACACACGTCCCAATGCTCGTGTAAAATTAAAAAGAAGTTGTTATTGCCCTGTATTTGTACACGCCGGCACACTACTACAAACGAAAGGTTAAAGTGATTTGGAACGAGTATTGTTTTAAGTGTCCCCTTTCAGCCATACTGCACTGCGTGGGCCGAACAGCTTTTTATTTTATGCACAATGCAGGCTTACATTTGCATGTGCAACGACATGTATGATGTATTGGGCCTTGGAGAATTGTGAGAAGATTTATGCGTTTTATGATTTGAGGTCACATTTATTATGCATTGTAGGCATTTGTTTGAAATGCTTCAACGTAAGTAGTTGTTAAAGGGACCTTCTTTGTTCTTTGAAAATAAAGTTAATGTTTCAAGTTATAGACAACATTTTACTAGTACGATTTGCCCGCATACTACTAAAAAATTACGTCAAAGAAATGCTTGTAAAAAGGTTGAATAACTTTACTAAAAGACCAGCTTTTGAGTAACTGATAAAATTAATGCGTTTCAGAAGCGTTCGTTCGCTACAGATCTAAGCGTTTGACGTGCCAATGCCTTTGATAATTAATTACATACATACATACATACATAAACTCACGCCTTTATTCCCAGAGTGGGGTAGGCAGAGCTACATAATTACCAACATCTCTAAAAACTTGTTGATAATTCTGTAACCACATTTTGCACACTTAGGCTAAGATGTTTACCAGAAAAAATTAATTATTCTATGAAAATAACACGTTGAGCAAAGGCTGTAATAGGATTCCTGGAAAGATAGTGATATTTGTCATATATTTTATTTGTACTTACTTAGATATATTGTTTTTTTCCTAACATACAGAATAGGAGGGGCAAACACTACAGAGCCTCGTAGTGTGACAATGCTCAATCCTAAATTCTAACCTAACATCTTGTTTTTTATTGATTTTATACAATTTGATTTTATTTTCACATAAAACTCCCACTTACGCGGAACATCTTATATGTATAATTACAACAAAGGGTACAAAAGCAACAAATAAAAATATTCCTATATCTACACCGCTCTTTTTCACCCGACCTAGTGAAATCTAGTCAAGGAGAAGGAGGGTAATGTTTTGAATGGAAAGTATGTAAGGTTCTTTGTTCCCTCGTAGAGATCGAATGACCGGATTGCGGAGATTTCACTAAATTCGAAAGTGTCACTGCGAAAGGTTTAAATTAAACTATTTCATACCTATATGGTAACTACGCAAGTTATTACCACCTAACTTTCAATGTGTCCATTTTTAGGGTTCTGTACCCAAAGGGTAAAAACGGGACCCTATTACTAAGACACCACTGTCCGTCTGTCTGTCACCAGGCTGTATCTCATGATCCGTGATAGCTAGTTGAAATTTTCTCAGATGTTTATATTGCCACTATAACAACAAATACTAACCCATACAACAAACGTGAGGGTTTTGTCGTTTTTTTCTCGATATTAGTAAGGGCAATAGTTAGACGCTTGATATATTCACAGAATATATATTTCTGTGTTTATTTTATAAATATATAATTCCCATACAAAAAAACTTATTTTTTTATAGATAATGGTACGGAACCCTTCGTGCGCGAGTCCTACTCGCACTTGGCCGGTTTGTTGTGTTACAGTTCTTTAGAAAAATAACAATAGTTTTATCAGTTGGCGCCACGGGCCGCCGACTCCGTTTGAGCAAGTGGCACATATTAGTGACAGCCGAACGGTTCGCTATGGGGCTATTCATGACATGCTATCATTTGCCAGTTTACTACATTTTACTGTTATAAACGGGATTATAACGGCATAACGTAGCTTGGCGTATTAACGACGTGTGTTGACGTATCCATTCGATGTCTATTTACTATTGTAAATGAGAAAGCGCTCTGTTTTTAACGCTAAAGGGCTAATATTTTTTGAATAAAAAAAATGTATCAGACCTTCAACCCTATGGACATGGGTTTTATTACTTACTAGCGACCCGCCCTCGCTTCGCTTCCGTTTATGTGAGTTTTCTGTAACACCTGTATAATAAACCAGAATTTATATTTAATTATAATATAATACATAAAAACCTTCTTCTTGAATCACTCTATCTATTGATGAAAACCGCATTAAAATTCGTTGCGCAGTTTAAAACATCTAAGCGAACAGACAGCGGGAGCGACTGTTTTATACTATGTAAAGAAGATTTAAGGGGTTATTGATTACTCTATGTATTTCTTAATAAGAGTTTTGCAGTCTATGTATTGGACTAAAATAACGTTTAAGTAGTAACAATAACCAGAGAGTCTCGGTGCCCTAGTGGCTTAGTAGTGGGAGATCTTAGGTCCTGCACCTTGCATTTTTGAGACAAAGCAAATCCCTTGGACCAGGTGGTCCTGGGGGTGATCTGAGCTTATTTAGCCCGGGTGCCCAGTGGTACCCCCCCCCCCAAGTGGGCAGGGGAGGGGGGGGAAACTGCATCCGGCGCGCCTCACTCTAAATTTAATATCTCCATACATCTAGCAACTATATCAAGTTTGGTGTCTTTTTCTTATAATTCGAGGACGAGGAATTCATTTCTGGAACAAACATTTTACCCACCCATACAAAAAAAAGGAGAAATTCAAAAATCAAAATGTTTCTTTACATTTTTTTTTCCGAAATTTTTCTTTTTACTTAAAACTATGGTGATTTGCTTCATAAAATAATTACTAGTTAATAGCCCAGTTATCTTACTATATAAAAAAAAATACTTGTCTTACATTTTTGTCTGAAAACTGTGTTAAAAAAAATATTTTGAGCCGCGCGACGGCCCGCGCCGAATAGGGGTACACGCCGTCAGATTTAGTATATGGGACGCATTCAATTTTAAACTTTATTCTACATACACAAGTAGGTAATAAAAAAAATACTTCCTGTAATTATAAAAGAAAATAAGGGAAAATAAACTTAAAATTAAAATAATAACTGAATATGGGATTATCCTATGGTATGGTAGAACTTTTACTTTACAAGCAATCAAAATGGGTCAGTCAATATGGGGAAATTGAAAACGATAAGTTAGAGGGTATTATTATGTTGTAAGAAACCAAGGCCTTGATTGTGAAAAACCGGTCGCGTGCTAGTCGGACTCACGCACCGAGGGTTCCGTACCGCCGCACATTACGTATTATATTCCAATTTGAATTCAATTTCGAATCGAATCCACGCGACCCCACTCACAAGTGACCATGTTTTGGTTGTTTTTCTTCAGGGTTTGTCATACAATCATACCAAATTTGGCACTTGTATATGTTTTACTGTTCTTACGAAACAGCAAAAATAAAAATGCGTTGAAATAAAACGTTTCTTGTATGGGTGGGTACCTCTTTATTATTTCACTCTATTTTTCTTTTTTGATCTTAATCTTCCTCAATAATACATATTATTATGGTCCCGTTGGTCTCCATTCGGAAAAGTAACCCTTAAAAGGCAACATCTTCATTTAGAGATTTAAATAATAAAACATACCTACGTAGTAACTGACCGGGAAACAAACCCAGCAGTTGACCTTTTATGCATAATCTCTCTTAATTTTGTTCATTTTGGAAACAGCTGCTCCAATGTTAATGGTTGCTTACCACTTTGCGCTATCAAAAACAGCAATAAAACGATGTATGCTTATTCGGGAAAAGTACTTGGTTCGATTCCCTTTTCCAATACCAAGGCGAAACCTTTGAATGCAGTATTACGTCTTATCCAAAATCAAGGCCTTGGTTCCTTAAAACAGATTATCTTACTTTTAGTTTTCGAATTCCCCGTACTGTGACTTATTTCAATTGATCACCCGGTATATTTATGCAATATGGCCGAGAGGGGGCTGCCTACGAAAAGTTGTCTCAACATGGTGTGGCTGACCGTACCGCGGCTGCATGAGTATTCCTAGTACCTTAGGCCAGGGGTCGCCAAACTACCAGGTCCGGCCCGCGAGCCCATCTAATCCGGCCCGCGGAAAGATTATCACCACAGCCATTCATCTTTTCGTAACTCAGCAAGATAACGATTAATCGACGAAAAATGGTTTAAGAAAATTTCAATGTCTTCTCGGATCTTAAATAAACGCGACAAATCTTTTCCACAGCTAAGGCAGTGAACTGCAGTTTATATATGGCAAGTCGTTTTCTCCAAGTCTCTCTCACATAAGTGGACACCGAATATGAAGTTAAAATTAAATAATGTATGTTTCTCACCTATATCACGCGTCTCGATTCATGTTTTGACAAGACAGGATTAGCGTGCGGTCTGTACGCTTTGCACACTGGTGGCTCGATTTTATAAAACTACAAATATAACTTTTAATTAGTTTTAAAAACCCGCCCCTCATGGTAATTGAGCATAATCATAGCCATTCCTTATGCGTTATCTAGGTACCCCCTGAACACTAAGACTACTTAACTAATACGAGCTGCTTTGTAACAACTGAGGCTTCTGTTCTGCGGTACGTGCAAGTACCACCATGCATGAACCATGCACAGAAAACTCGTGCGTTAAAAAAGTTAAGTGAGAGGAGACCAATGCTGAGAAGAAACGCTGCAAGAAACTCAACAAGTCAGTCTTTTTTAAAGGTTGCTTATGGCAATGATAGTTAGTACTCGTCCTAGTATTATATAAAACAATGAATATAAAATATAAACATCATGCGTACTTGAGCAGGAAAAATATTGTTTAAAGAATGACTGTCTGTTAAGTTTCTTGTGGCGCTTCTTTTCAGCAGTGTGGTCATTTGGGAAGCGCTGGTAAATTTTTGACGTATATAGGTAATTATGCTTACTTACTAGCCGCACCATGTTGAGACAACTTTTCGTAGGCAGCCCCCTCTCGGCCATATTGCATAAATATACCGGGTGATCAATTGAAATAAGTCACAGTACGGGGAATTCGAAAACTAAAAGTAAGATAATCTGTTTTAAGGAACCAAGGCCTTGATTTTGGATAAGACGTAATACTGCATTTAAAGGTTTCGCCTTGGTATTGGAAAAGGGAACATTTATTGCTGTTTTTGATAGCGCAAAGTGGTAAGCAACCATTAACATTGGAGCAGCTGTTTCCAAAATGAACAAAATTAAGAGAGATTATGCATAAAAGGTCAACTGCTGGGTTTGTTTCCCGGTCAGTTACTACGTAGGTATGTTTTATTATTTAAATCTCTAAATGAAGATGTTGCCTTTTAAGGGTTACTTTTCCGAATGGAGACCAACGGGACCATAATAATATGTATTATTGAGGAAGATTAAGATCAAAAAAGAAAAAAAGAGTGAAATAATAAAGAGGTACCCACCCATACAAGAAACGTTTTATTTCAACGCATTTTTATTTTTGCTGTTTCGTAAGAACAGTAAAACATATACAAGTGCCAAATTTGGTATGATTGTATGACAAACCCTGAAGAAAAACAACCAAAACATTGGTCACTTGTGAGTGGGAACGCGTGGATTCGATTCGAAATTGAATTCAAATTGGAATATAATACGTAATGTGCGGCGGTACGGAACCCTCGGTGCGTGAGTCCGACTAGCACGCGACCGGTTTTTCACAATCAAGGCCTTGGTTACTTACAACATAATAATACCCTCTAACTTATTGTTTTCAATTTCCCCATATTGACTGACCCATTTTGATTGCTTGTAAAGTAAAAGTTCTACCATACCATAGGATAATCCCATATTCAGTTATTATTTTAATTTTAAGTTTATTTTCCCTTATTTTCTTTTATAATTACAGGAAGTATTTTTTTTATTACCTACTTGTGTATGTAGAATAAAGTTTAAAATTGAATGCGTCCCTTATACTAAATCTGACGGCGTGTACCCCTATTCGGCGCGGGCCGTCGCGCGGCTCAAAATATTTTTTTTAACACAGTTTTCAGACAAAAATGTAAGACAAGTATTTTTTTTTATATAGTAAGATAACTGGGCTATTAACTAGTAATTATTTTATGAAGCAAATCACCATAGTTTTAAGTAAAAAGAAAAATGTCGGAAAAAAAAATGTAAAGAAAAATTTTGATTTTTGAATTTCTCCTTTTTTTTGTATGGGTGGGTAAAATGTTTGTTCCAGAAATGAATTCCTCGTCCTCGAATTATAAGAAAAAGACACCAAACTTGATATAGTTGCTAGATGTATGGAGATATTAAATTTAGAGTGAGGCGCGCCGGATGCAGTTTCCCCCCCCTCCCCT